>CAWUFW010007384.1:600000-1015144 GCA_963921515.1 Calotriton arnoldi
AACCCTAGCTGTTAAGGATTGCTTTAAGTCACGGTTCATTCGTTCAACGATAGAGTTGCCCTCAGGCCTATACGGAGACGAAAATTTCACCCGCACCCCAAGCGAAGCCATTGCATCCTTGTAAGCCCTAGAGGCAAACGCTGGACCTTGGTCCGAATGGAAGGTGCCGCATGCGAAAATTCCCACAAAGACACGCAAATCCCTGATCACATTTCGGGCGTCAGCACTCCGTTGTGGCCAGACCCAGAGAAACCGTGTGCACGAGTCCACTGCCACCAAGATGTATTTATAGGCAGTGTCTGATGAGAATGGACCGCAGTGATCCAAGTAAACACACCCAAAGGGTCTGTTAGCAATGCAGAGCGGTGTTTGTGGTGGACGTGTTACCGTGGAAGGCTTAATCTGTTGACAAACGTCGCAAGAAAGCACAAAAGCACGGGTGTCTTTATATAACCCACGCCACCAATAACGCTGCTGCAAGATGGAAACCGTAGCTGACACACCTGCATGAGCAGAAGCCATGCCTTCGTGTGCAGCTGATATCAAGGCACTCCTGCGGTCCGCGTTGGGGATCAGCCGATCTCCAACGTCAGGTATAGTTACATAAGGAACCTGATCGGGACTTAATGTGTAAGAATACTTGGAAGGGAAACCTGTAGGGTAATTATCACCTTCCTTGGTTGCAGCAATAGCTGCTAAAATAACAGGGTCTATTTTAGACATGGACCTAGTAACCGCTGCTACTGAACACGTGACTACTGCTGAACGGGCAGCCTCATCTGCCAGATCGTTACCAATAGCGTGTGCGCCCACCCGCTGATGGCCTAAGGTGTGAACCACCTGTGTGAGGGGCAGACGTTGTTGCAATTCTGCCACTCGAACCCAAAGCATTTTATGCTTAATTGTGCTCCCTTTTGCGTCCTTGTAGTCGTTTTTCGACCAGAAAAACAGATTGTCATTGTAAGATTGTACACAGTAAAAAGAATCACATACAATAAGAGTGGTCTCATCCTGAGAAGCGAACTCAAGTGCAAGTAGCAATGCATGCAGCTCGGCCAATTGTGCGGTACTATCTCCAAGTGTGCGTGTGTGCACTACAGTGGATTTGAACTTGCCATCCACAAAGGATCCCGCAACAATAGCACATGCAGCTGAATAAGCGTGCTTGGACCCAGTGGCCGGTTGCGCCGAACCATCTGTGTAGATCACACATTTGTAATCCTCAAGCGGTAGTAAAAACAAAGGAGGAGGATGAACGAATTCATACTGCAAAAACTCCTGAGTCTGAAGAGAAGAATCAAAAACAAAAGTGACGTCCGAAGACGTCAAAGATGTAGCCCATTGTATCCAACGGGGATGCATTGCTTTTGAGTTCGGTACACTTGCCTTTGTTACTGCCTCCAGGGCAGGACAGGGTGTTACCACCAGAATCCGCTTACCCTGTGCCAGTGCGCGTTCTTTTAGAATCGCCATTTGCACTGCAGTCAGAACTTTTTCAACAGATGTAAAGCGCAATTCAGCGGAAGTGTACAGATGTGACTTGTATGCGATAGGTACTGTATCACCTTCATTAAAGGTTAAATAGGTGAATCCCACCGCCCCCGGAATTATTCTAATCACCAGGTTTGTGTGGTTATCACGAGTCAAAAGATATTTAGACTCCAATAGGTCTGTCTGCAAAGACTGCAAAATTGAGGTATGCTCAGGCAGCCAGCAAGACCTTGAATAAGTAGGTTGTATCAAAGCATACAAAGGCTTGATACGCTGGGCATATTCGGGAATGTAAGTACGCCCGAAGTTCAGGAAACCCAGCAAAGACTGAAGCTTCTTCAGAGTATTTGGGGGGCACAAATGTGCACATTTTTCCAAGAAATGGGGGGCTAAGCCCTTACCTTCGTTATTGAGCTCATAGCCCAAGAACAGAACGGTAAATTCAGCAATGTGTGACTTAGCAAAGTTAAATTTGTAACCCTGCTCCGCAAATTCAAGAATAATGCGGTCCACACGGGACAGATGCTGATATAACTCGTCGTCTGTCAGATAGATGTCATCAACGTACGAACATGCGTCTTGATCAATGTCATTTAACAAAGAAACAACACGGGCGGCGAATATACCCGGACTATTTTTATAGCCCATGGGTAATCGCCGGAACTGGAATAATTTACCACCGGAAGTGAATGCGGTCCATTGACCACTCTCCGGGGCTAGGTTGTGCGTGTAGAAACCGTTTGAAAGGTCAAGTGTCGTTTTGTATTTTTTACGAACAAGACTGTCTACAAGCGCAGAACTGTGTGTATTTTGCACCGCAAAGTTCCGACAATGAGTATTTAAATGCCGGTAATCCAAAACTAAGCGGTACGATCCATCGGGTTTAGAAACCACGAAAAGGGGATTGTTCATAGGTGATACGCATGGTTCAATTACTCCCTGATATTCCAACTGTGTCAGAATTTCGGAGACGGGGCCTTTTGCCTGCCGTTTGATGGGATATTGGGGTTGTGGCTGCGGTAGTGACCGCAAAGGTATTGCATGAGGAGGTGATTCTTCATCCCATCCCACATGGTTGCGGTATAACGCTGGTGCCAGGTACACAGCCCACTCAGCTGCAAGTGCTTCAGCTTTGTCTTTTGGGACATGCTTTGAAAAGCTTGGAAGGATTACCTCCTCTCCTTTATGTGCAGCTAAAACGAATGGGGGTGGCCAATCCACCTCTGCTAACAAAATGTCATATGAAGAGGTTAGATTTTCCCAAAAAATCCCTTTTATTTCACGCGGTATGTCACCTTCAATTTGTATAACTATATTATATAGTCTGTCAGGGGGTGCCACTCTCGTGTCAGCTGTCTCTACAGTAACGAATGTTTCAGTTGCTGTCGCCTCCATATGAGGACGTAGCGCCTCCCGCACTATGGTAACTTCCGCGGCGCTGTCTAGGAGGGTCACTGCCCACGTCCAATTCTGGAGTCTCGTTCTCACGGTCTGAGGCATATTTCGCTGTGACAGCGGCAACCTTTTTCTTCTGAAATTGCGGTCGAGGAAGATGAAAATCTTCTGCTTTCCCTCTGACTTGTTGTCGAGGTTGGTCTCGCTCCTGGGGAGCCTCTCGGCCCCTTCCTCTATCTTGCCGTCCTCCTCCACCAGCCTGTGACGACGTCTGGGCCTGTGAAGAACGAGGAGAACGCGTATCAGAGCTCTGAAACCTTTCTGGTGATTTAATCCTTGACCTATCACGTAAATCATAAGTACGTTCAGAAGAAACCGAAACTGGGGAAGCGCCTCTCGACCCCGGCTTCTTTTGTTGCTTACCCTGTTTTTTCTGTCTCCAACTCTTTTTAGTGAAGACTGGTTTATCATCTTTCTCAGATGCACTTTTTGTTTGTATAACTTGTGATTGCGATTGAGTTTGCATTTTTACAAAAGGCTTGTTGCCTAGGCTATTTCTTCCAATTGTTTTATAAGCCCGGGCTATTATTTTCGGTAATTCGCGAGGCCTGTCCAACTCTGGGACCAAAGCCAAAGCATTCGCTACTTGAAAGTTCATAGCATCGCCCTTGACATTTCCAAGGATCAGCTCAGCTACTACATCAAACACTCCCACTAGTCTCATCCCTAATTCCACAGCCGCTTCAGGGCCATGTTCATCCTGTACTTTTTTAATTACAGAGGGTAGAACCGTCATGGAAGGAGTTCCAAAACATTTTGAATAAACTGCTGCGAATACCTTACCCCAGTTTTCACATGATGTCAAATCGGGGATTATGTCTTTTGGCAAACTTATCGTGAGGATGCGGTGTTTATCTACTGGGGATGTATGTGGAAACACCGCTTCTATCTGATCGAACTTTTCAGCAAGCCAGTAAGGATAGTCATCCTTATTTTGTGGACGTTTGCCCATCACAGAATTTACCATGACAGGACTTATAGTCACTCCAGCTGCAATAGCTGGTTGGCCTGCGACTACAGGAGCAGCTCCATGGAGGCTACCTGTAACGTATGTCACCAAGGCTCGATGCACTCGCACCAATTCGGTATGCATAGTGCGCAGTTCCGCAAGCGTTAATGCCAGATAATTTGGATGCGGGGTATACCCGGCCAATACAGGCCAAGTGGCCCCCTGAATTGATAAGGGGCCTAAACGAACTGCGGTAGTTGGTTGTGGTAGGGCGCCATTGAACCAAACACGGTGCTGCCAAGCCGTGAGAGGCACTTCAAGAGCAGTATAGGGTCGATAGGCAGCAGGAACAGCGGTGGGCTTATATTCATGAAACAGCTTATCACCTGCATCCACCGCTTCAAAAGTGATCCAAGTGTAAAACACTTCAAAGTGATAAGCCGGATCGGCTTGAACCACAAAGACCAACTCGACCCCAGTATCGGGCACTCCATACACAGCTAAGTGGTCTCGGAGTGCTCCTCGACTATGTGCAGCTATCGCCACACCAGCCATGACTAAACAATTATATTCGACAACCTAACAGGGAGCACAAAAATGGGTCTATTAACTAACCTTTTTTAATAATATCAAGCTTGAAAGAACCTATAAAACATTCAATATAGGAGGTATCACCGTCACATACGCCTCCGGAAGCGTACGCGAGGGGTTTGTGGACAAGCACAAGTACTACTCAAGCGTCTCGCAGATAAGCTGCCCCACGGTGGTCGCGCCATGTCATAAGGTTTCTGCACATACACAGAGCTATGCACAGGAAAATGGGACCCCGGAATACAGTGGTTTGCCACCATATACCGTAGCACCCAAAAACCCCAACCCAACTAGCTTAGCATCCCATTAGCACCCAAGTACTAATGTTTGGACAACCCAGAACACGGTATCTTTATCTCAGGACTCACAGAAGCAAGAACACTCTTTCGTCACTCACTCGTACTTGTCCACAAGGTGCGTAGGAAGAGACACTGGATAGGTTAAAATGTTTATTCCAACTTACGTGCTCTAATGTACAGTACACGTGTCAGTACTAATAGCATAATGCATATTACTAATATAAGCAGCATGGTTACAATTCCATAGAATACAAACGGGGAAAGCATCTCAGAGCTCAGTGGATAAACGTATAAATAACATTACCACCCTCCCCTTGCAGTAAGATAGTTTATTATAAAATAGAAGACCTCTGGGCTTTGACTAGCGAACCCTCATACCTCAGTCTCTAGATGCAGAATTACATCAGCAGGACATCATAGCTCTTCTCACTGAAAGGGATTTCTCCAAGTGTGTTAAGCGCTAGTAAACCACAGTATTAAAAGCATACCAAATTCTTCATGGCAATTGCACATAATGTTATGTCTGGGTGCGCGAGACTGGCCATATCAGGAAGAACCGAAATACATTGTTATGCGACCTTGTACATGTTTGTGCAGACTGAGCCCAAAAAGGTGAACAACAGAAAATGCAGACAGTGCAAAAGAACTTGGCACGAGCAAAGGGCGAGGAAGGCCCGGCTCAGTGTAACGTGCGCAAAGAAAAGCAGCATGGCAGCCAGGCCTAGGCCAACATAACAAGGCAGGTAACAATCCACAAGACAGAGGGTTAGGGAGTCCTCGAAAAAAAGATGCAATATCATCTTCAGAGGGGTCTGTATCCTCAGTATATAATTGTTCGTAATAAGACTGACAGGCATTGGTAATGTTGGGATCTGAAGACAGCATCTCATTACTATGTTCACATCGAATGGGACCAACAGTTTTCCTCTCTGATTTAATTTTTAAATAATTGGCTAACATTTTGCCAGCCTTATTTTGGCCTCCATGATACTTAGACTTCATTTTAAGGAGGACGTTACAAGCATCAGTCGTGACAATTTTGTTCAAAGTGGATTTAGCCTTAATCAAATCTTGTAAACATGAGGAAGATTTGGAGGTAAAGTAGGCATGTTCGAGAGTTTTTATATGTTTGAGGGTAGAGAGGTACTGAGCATTTAATGCTTTTTTCTTTCTGGCAGGGTAGGCAATTGTAAAAGCCCTAAAGGAAGCATTGAAAGCATCCCAGTTGTTAGGGATAGTGGTATCATTAGAATGATTACATTAAAAAAATTCATTAATAAACGAGGTCGCTTCGGAAATAAAGGTTTGGTCTGATAATAAAGTGTTACTAAAGCGCCACTGGCCCTGTTTTGGGGAAATGAAGGACATATCAAAGGAAGATAAGACAGGAGCATGGTCAGAAATAAAAATAGAACCAATCTCTGATGATTGAATAGAGGGAAGTAGGAATTTGGAAACCAAAATATAATCAATACGAGACATAGTGTGATGTACATTTGAAAAAAATTTGAATTCACATAAATCAGGGTTACAAGTTTTCCACACATCAAAGAATGGACGAGAGGAAATGGCAGACTGAAAAGCTTTAAGGGAATTATCAGGTTTGAATTTGCAATTAGATTTTCTATCAGCAAAAGGATCTAATAGATCATTAACGTCACCGGCGACAATTATATTGGTATTGGAAATTGTAGAAAGTTTCACTTTGATACTATCCCAAAATTCCGGGTCAGCTTTAACTGGGCCATAAATATTTTAAAAAGTCACTTGTTTTTGGAATATAATAGCATCAACCAAAACCCATTGTCCATTCGTATCACAATCAGTGGATAAAATTTGAGTATTAAGAGATTTATGGAATAAAATGGCAACACCACCTTTATGATTAGCAGCAGGAGAAAAAATAACCTGGTTAACCCATTGACATTGAAGGTTGAGAGATTCAATAACATTACAATGCGTTTCCTGTAAAAAAGCTACATGGGAATTAAGTTTAGATAAATGAGATAGTACCTTTTGATGCTTTACGGGGTGACCGAGACCATGGAAATTCCAGGAAACAACATTAAAAATGTTGTGGGTTGAGGAAGGGGATATGGAGGTAGATATAATGGGCTGCAAAAACAATAAAAGAGACAAAAAGACACCATGTAACAACAACTACAACATAATATAAGACAAGAGCAATAATTGGCTAGAAGAACGAATTAGAAACACACTCATGTGAGAACAAGAAAAAAGGTTAAAAAAAAATAAAGACAAAGGAAGTCCAATACAAGAAAGAAAGAGAAAGAGGGGAGGAAATAAGAGGGAGAGAAAAAGTAGACAGATCAAGGAAAAAAATCCAGACCTGAAGTAAAATGGTTAACAGGTAGGCGAAGAGCATGTTAACACCGAGAACAAAGATGGCGACAAGAACGAGACTAAGAAATAAACAGTAAAGAGCCTCTAAGAGAATGGAGACATATAGAATGATAAGATAGAAAGAGTGAAGTTTATTGAAGATTAAGAATAATTAGGTATCAGTACAAAAAGAAAAAGAGATAAGGGTACCTTAGAATTAAAAGAAAGAAGATTAATAGGAACAAAAATAAGTAGGTGTTAGAGTAGAGACATCAGCAAACTGAAAAAGAGTTCAATCGTTAGTCTCCATGTTGCGAGATGAAATACTACTTAGAAAGAGTTTCAGTTTAGCCGGATTGCCGAAAGAGCGTGAGTTTCCTTCATGTGTGATCTTGCAGAGACATGGATGAAGAATGCCATATTGAATGTTCAAGTGTCTCATCTGGGGGCGAAGAGCTAAGAATTCTTTTTGACGGGCATTAGTTGCATCAGAGATATCCTGTGAAATGAAAAGATTGTGACCAGACAAAATAAGACGACGTTTAATTTTCACAGCCTTTAGGACACGCATAAGGTCAGTAAATTCCAAAAAGAGCATTATAATACCACGTGGCTTATTTGAGTTAGGTTGAAGACGACCCAACCGATGCGCACGTTGTATGTTGAGAGACGGTGAAGATTGAAGATCCAGGAGATCCGGAAGAAACTTCTTCAAGTAAGATAGAATATCAGAGCCCTCAATATTCTCCGGAAGACCATAAAGATGAAGATTATTTCTTCAGTTTCGATTTTCAAGGTCTTCGGTGTGGAGTTTGAGTTTTTGTATTTCTTGCTCTAACATAGGTATTTTAGTAGATATATCTTGAAGATCTCCCACACGATGTTCTAGTTCCGATACCTTCCCCTCCATAACAATCCAGCGATCTTCTATTTATTGCAGCTTCTCATTGGTTGCGCACATAAATGGTTGAAGACCACATACCTCTTCCAAAATAGAGTCTAAAACAGGATTTTGGGAAGATAAAATAGGAGAAGGCGGGTCATTCTTTGCTCTTTTTGGTTTTGTACCTGAAGACATTGGTTTAGAAGATGTGTGTAAGTCACTGGCCATCATGCTGTGATGAGTAGAACGATGAGCAGGCAATAGGAAAGGTCGAATCCGCCCCATACAGTAAGAAAGAAATATTCAATCAAAATGACCGTCGAAATGTAGGTAATCTTGAGAGCTTTGAGATATCCAGAAAAGGCAGAGGCAAAAAAAAAACCCAAAAAACGTTGGCCTGCAGTGCAAATACAAAATTTCAACTGAGGGTAACCCAGTTGAAGAGAAGGATTCTCACTAAAGAAAACAGCCTGTTGCCAGTGGATAATGGAGACCAATTCACCAATAGGTTTTAAAGAAGAACATAACACAATATAGCATATCAATGAGATAAATGTCAGTTATGGCTGAGAGAGCGAAACCAGAAAAATATATGATGAATCAGTTTGACAGGCATTACACATCCTAAAATGGCGGATGAATGTGACAGGATGAAGGAAATCACCACCCAGAAACAAGAGAGTACCTTTATCATCAAGAAGTAAGTCATTAAACTCATAGCCAATGTTGAGAAGTGCTAGGTAGGTTCCAAGGTACAAAGATGTAGCAAATATATCATAAAGCAGGCAAAAACTCGTAGCGCGAGTAACGCGACTCAAAATGGCGCCCGCTTGCGTTTTGATGAGGGAAATCACCGCTGCGGCTCATTGGTCCATAAAAGCATCCTTATGGCGCTGAAACGGCGAGCAAAACTCACCACCGATGTTTAGCAGGGTACAGCCGTAACTGGGGACATCTAAGGCTGCCCTGAAGAGGCAAAAAACAGCATTGAAGCTCCGCGTCCGCACGGAGCTCATGGAAGGACCGCCATCTTTCTCCGGTGCCGAAGCCACGCCTCGATATTTCAGTATTCAGTGCTACTTCAAGGCTAATTCTTTTTACTATAATGTTCTGTACTATTTGGAGAACATGCACATGTGCACCAAACAAATTTTTTCTATTAGAAACAACCTTTTGCAGTCTGATCCCCCACGCCTGCTGACAACACAGACCATATCCCTTTCTGCACATTTCCTGCATCTTAATGTTCAGCTTTAATGGATTTTAACTAAGAATCTCTGGGGCTTATTTAAAAGCCCATTGCGCCACCGGTGCATCAGTTTTTTAGACACACCGGCAGCGCAGTGTGCCTGCCCATATTTGCAAGGCCACACAAAGCCACCCTCCGTGGCTTTTCATGGCCTTGTAAATATTTCCCCCTTTCACACATCACTCCGCCTGAAAGGGGTATTCCCTGTGTGTTGCTGTGGGTGTTACCATGCAACATCCATGGAACCTGACGCATTCTCAGATTTACACAGTTTTGTAAGCCTGGGATTGCATTGGATTTCTATGGCTCCCTAAAGGGGAGGTGTAAGCGAGGCGCAAAAAGGAGAAATACCTTTAGTTCTCCTTGTTTTTCTTTTTTCTGTGTGCTGCATTCTGTAGCACATATAGAAAGAGGAAAACAGCTCTTGTGATTGCTTTTGAGCAGAAAGGTGGCCCTCCTGCACAAAAATAATCACCCCTATAACGCAGACACCCTTGCACCATGGTCGCAAGGGTGCCTGCATTGGCGCTTGGCAGCCCATTGTGCGCCAGTGCAAGGAAAAAGGACAGAATTGCACCCTATCTTGTAGATAAGCCACATTCCCACCCTTTTCTTTTGACGCACGGCAGCCAGTGCGTCAAAACCAACCCTGGGCGATAAACTCCGCTCCGCTCGCAGAGTTTGCAGAGTTTCCTGCACTCCGCGTTACGCGGAGATCGCAGAGTTCCGAAAAACTCCGCTTCGCGTTGCGTAGCAGAGTTTTTTTCCTCGCTCGCGTTCGTCAACGTCAAGTTGGCGACCGCGAGCGAGGAAAATCAACCTCCCGGCGAGATTTTTCCTCGTTCGCGATCGTCAACATCAAGTTGGCGAGCGTGGAAAATCAACATCCCGGCGAGATTTCTCAATGCGGGGCGGTCAGGTTTCTCATTGCGAGTGGTCGCGTATGCTTGCGACAGCTCGCGTTGAGAAACTGCCAGTTCGCGTTGATAAAGCTGCCGCTCGAGTAAAAATCTACTCGAGCGGCAGAAAAGGAAAGCAGGGACCGCTTGCACTGTGCATGGTGCAGTTCGCAATGATTGCACAGTGCGGGCAAGCATCCGGCACTGTGAAATCACCGCGAACTGCATTTTTCTATTGTACTCCGCCGCTCGCGTAGCTCCGCGTAGTGTGGCAGAGTTTTTTTTGCACTTCGGGTAGTGCAGCGTAGTGCAACTCCGCGAACTCCACCCAGGGTTAGTCAAAACATTGTAAATGAGGCCCTATGTCTTTAAATAAGAAATTCCGCAAACTTCCCTATAAGTCAGGAGATTCTGGCAGATTGGACATCATGAAAAATGACTTCGTTTAGAAGTATGTGAAAACCCACTGACAACTAAAAGTTTCCCCAGGCCTTTTTGCAAACTTTTGTAATTTAAGTCAAGAACGTAATGTCTATGTTAAGAAAATGTATGGTCATTTCGGTGGACACCAGGCAATGAAGTGAAATAGCATAAATAATGTCAATACCGAATAAAGTAATGCATATCAATATTCAATGAATGGTGAATAGAAAAGAAAGAGGTGTCGAAAACTTCAATTTGTGTCAGTGCCGAAATCGGGTTTTTTGGATCACAAAATATATCCAGTTTAGCATAGAAATTAAAAGCATGACACTTGAATTCTGGTTGGAATGTCTGCATACCTTCCATTTGTCTTTCCCATAGCATACCTTGCTTTTCAACAGCTCATAATACTTTATTGACAAAGAGGGCCTGGTCCGTGACAAAGTTGTAGCTTAAAGAAATGAGCTTGTCACATAAAGATTGATCTGTGTTCTTGAGGCAAAATGTTCATGCACATATTTCATGATTTAGCAATCATAGACCTTGGACTAAGAAAATGATAAGTTGGACTGTTGCTTATGTGCAGAGTGCTGGACCAGTCAAGAAACATCGCTCATGCTTCATATGCTCATTAAGAACAGAACCGGGTCAGTGACATGTGAGAAAATCATCTTGGCTGTACTGTATTTCTGTTTTCCTCTTCTATTCGATTTATTTTCCTTTTTCTTCTGATGCTTTTGTTTTCATCAGAAAGCGTCAATTTCAAATAATTACTTTGGAACATGATGTACTGTAAAATAAATGACATGCTTACAGAAAGAGTCTCCAGTGACCTTCCATTCAGAAGTTGAGATGTCGCTTTCATTTAAGTCCTCATTTATGCAGTTGCCAAACCCTTTCACCCTACAGCCGCCCACGCACCCAGTCCGGCTGTGACTACAAACATTTGGTGGCATTTTTGAACAGTTCAGTATAAGAGCATAGCAACACAGTTTGGCAGTCGGTCGGTCCTCAGGACTTTTTCCTATTATTCTGACTTTGCATAAGTAAAACATTTGACTTAAAAAAAAAATTGTATTGTTAAAATCTAAAGAAAGTTATTAAACACACGAAACAATTTTCCTAAGGAAATTTTTTAGATAATGCTTTAGCTGCTTTTTTAGATCATGTGTTTTGAAAAAGCATGACATTCCATGCATGAAGAGCAGAAATGTCTGACAAATCATTTCTCGAGTTTAATGGGCAGTTAAACAAACAGTTTTCAGAATATTGAGTCCAGCGTTAACATCCAGAAAATAGGTGTGAATGGCAAGCATAGGCACTGACCTCACCTATTTCTGTAGGTAGCAGACCTTTTCCACTTTTCATCTGAGTAAATTTCCCGCAGAGTAAAGTGGAAAATTTGGGAAAATTTTGAAGGTTGACACAGTTAACACATGACTCATAATTGTAATTTTTCTGCAACCTCTTGTTTATAATGGGATCAGAATTTGGCCATGGACCTGTACCAACGGCAGCAGTGTGTTAATCCTGAGGCAGCCTTCATCCGGTCTTCCCGAAGTCAGTGTGAGAGTAAGGGGCCGATCAACCCACAACGGGCCCCCAACAGCAGGAACCGCCAGCCTTTCCATGGCGGCAATGCAGCCATGGAAAGGCTGCTCGCAGCCTGCATCGTAATATGGATGGCGGTGTCTTCCAGACATCGCCACCATATTCAGCACGTTTTCCGCCGGTCGACGAGTCGACCGGCGGAAAAGCGGCAGACGGTCTTTCCGTCCGCCGCGGACCCCCCAGCCATCATGATATGGCGGGGGGTCTTTGCTGTCGGGATGGCGGGCGGATCGCCCCCGCCGGGCCGGCGGTGACCACCGCCGGCCCGGCGGGGGCGATCCGCCTGCCCCTATGATTCTAAAGGAACGAAGTATGTACACTGATGGAAAATTATTATGTGCAGGGCAGGCTGATCTCGTTCTATTCTCTACTATTTCTAGTCATAGTGTGTGGAATTTCATGAACAGGAACCCACTTTAGGGGTGAGGAATTTGGTAAGAAAAGGAAAAGGTGATTCCTCAGTTGGGCTTTGGTGAGATTTTACTGGATAAAAAGGAGGCTACACTTCAGGGCTGTTTGGAGTCACATAACATTGCACTTTGCAATGGGAGAGTTGTGGGGAAGGTTCCAAGTGAATTCTCAGAATTTTCGGATGGGTCAGTCTCGCCTTCGTGTAATACAGACATATCTGCACAAATATCTGTTCATTGTCATATAGCCGTTTGAGGCCTATGGAGAAATTGACTACTTACCCTTACATTTTTTTTGTATGCCCTGATAGATGAAAAATAAGTCCACTCTGGTGCTGTTAGGCAAGCAGTGGTTCATCATAAAGAGTGGGGACAGAGGGTAATATTGCAAGTATGCTGAACATCTTATTATACCCTGATTTAGCTTAGCAGGAAATGATAGGGTCTAGGTTCAGGGTTGCGAGCACATTCAAATACAAACCAGTGGCTTCAAACAGCTAGTCACCTTTCACTAGTTTGCTATCCCCAGTACAAGCATGAGTTGGCTGCACTCAGGAGAGTGTATTTACTGTGATACGGTGCACTGTTTCAGGCTCCACTGGGCACACCAAGTTAAAGTTGCACCACAACACAAATGGGGAAGGCTGGCCTTATATGTAATATGGGCTCTTGGCATCAGGGCTTTAGTAATTACGTATCTGCATCAAGTGTTCTGCCCAAAAAGCAAAAACACATTTCGTGACTAAATTGGTATATTGGGTAATGTTATAAGAGGTATTCGGACAAAATATTAAATTAAATAAATCGTGCAACATAAATATCATGTCAAGAATATCATGCCACATAAATATCGGTCTTTAATATCATTGTCAAAAGAATAATTTTAGGTGTTGTATTTAATATCGATGTATTGAATATCGATGTAGTTTATATTGTTGTTAATAATATTGCTTTTTAGTGGTAAATAATGTATAATATATTGTATTCTTCTTTTTATATGTTTTTTCATATAGTAATTATTTATAAAGTTTTAGTAATTTTTTATAAGAACCTTTCTTTGTAATTTAATTTGTTTAAAACATTTTTTGTTTAGTATAATTTTACTTTTTGGAAGTGGGATGTTGGGTTTATAGGGGATAAGGGTGGAACGTATTTTATAACATTGGAATTATTGTAAATTTTTAGAAAAAGAAAAGGGTTTATAGGGGATAAGGGTGGGGAGTACTTAAAAAAAATATTAGCCTATATTTTTGAATGTGTATTTATTAAACTTAAAAAATAAAAAAATAAAGCATTTTTGGACAAGGGTGTTGTATTTATAGTGGATAAGGGTGTGGACATTTTAAAATATTATTGGAAGAATTATTTTTTTAAAAGAATTTAGATTTGTAATTTTTGGGTAAAAATTGAATATTTATCATTCATTTTTTAAAATAAAAAATATTAAAGTATGTTAATTAAAAACAATAAAACATATTTTGTATTAAATATCTTAATATGAATGTTTTTTTAAAATATTAATATGTTTTCAAACAATTTATATATGTTTTATTCTTTTTTTATAAATTTAAGAAAAATTTATATAAAAAATGTTTTGAATGTTATAAAAATGGAAAAATGTAGTTAAAATTGTTATATCATGAACAAATTGATAAAGTTGATTTAGATAAAGAAAATTATTCAAATATTTAGATAAATTGTTTTCATGTAGGGTACATTTAAATACAAATAATAATACATTCCTGTTTTTAAAAACAAATTATTACTTTTTTGAAAAAATTATTAAACTACATTATTTTTGTTTCTTATTAATATATTATTTTCAAAAAAGTGATAATGTTTTAAAATATTGTTGTGTTTTAGACATATTCATATAATCCAATTTGGTATCCAATTTAGTATGAAATATATTTTAAAAGTTATGTGGAAAATAAAAATTTAAATTTATGATTGATTTTATTTGAAAGAATATGTTTTTTAATAGAATTTTAGATTGATGTTTGTTAACTTTGTTGATATTATGATGGTAATAGTAAATGTTAACATGTAGTGTGCTGCATTTTGGGTTCTTTATTTTGTAGTAGTGGGGGTATAGTAATTTTTTTTATCAATTTAGTGTCCAACACCTTCAATGATATAAGCTATATTGGTGTGAGAATGGTGAATCTTGCCCCTTTAGTGTGCAGCACCTTCCCTGAGTTCAGTTAGTCTGGATTGAGAATGTTAAATGTTGCCCCTTTAGCGTCCAACACCTTCCCTGAATTACTTTATATTGGAGTGGGAATAGTACATTTAAACCTTTTAATGTCCAAAACCTTCCCTGAGATAAGCTTTATTGCAGTGGGAATAGTCAATGTTGCCTCTTTAGTGTCTAGCACCTTCCCTGAGTTAAGTTAGATTGCAGTGGGAGTAGGTAATGTTGCCCCTTTAGTGTCCAACACCTTCCCTGACTTACTTTATATTGGATTGGAAATAGTAAATTTAACCCTTTTAGTGTCCAAAACCTTCCCTGAGATAAATTTTATTGCAGTGGGAATGGTCAATGTTTTCTCTTTAGTGTCCAGCACCCTCCCTGGGTTTAGTCAGATTGGAGTGGGAATAGTAAATGTTGCCGCTTTAATGTCCAATACCTTTTCTGAGTTATTTTATATTGGAGGGGGAATAGTAAATGTAATCCTTTTAGTGCCCAAACTGAGGTAAGTTGTATTGCAGTGGGAATGGCCAATAATGCCTCTTTACTGTCTAATACCTTCTCTGAGTTAAGTAAGATTGGAGTGGAAATGGTAAATGTTGCCCCTTTAGTGTCCAACACCTTCCCTGACTTGCTTTATATTAGATTGGGAATAGTAAATATAACCCCTTTAGTGTCCAAAACCTTCCCTGAGATAAGTTTCTGTTGGAAGAGAAGAAGTAGTTTTATTTATTGCATATATTATATTTTTGATGTTTAACAACGTTTAGGCTATTTGCCAGCCCAATCAACAATCATAATTAGTAAACCAGTTCCTCATGGTCAAACTTTGATTAGAAATCTTTTTGGATGTGTGATATCAGACAAGGCACATCTCAATGTGGAATACATGTTTATTCTCCAGATACAACCTAGTGTCTGAACACACAGTCAAATCACATCACACAGCATTGAAAGGCACTAAAAACAAAATCACCAGACCATCAGATCTGAAGGAAGTGTGTGCCAGGGAGTTCTGCAACATTTCCATGTCGGTGTCTGTCACAGCATCATGTGTCTGGTGAGGTCACAACTTGCAAGTAAACTCTGTAGATGACACTGAAAAGTACCCTGGTAAAAAAAATGCAAAGAATTGAGTTTGAAAAACAGAAATAAGGTAGCACAAGTCAGAGAAGTATGTCATCTAAAGCATTACAATGTCACTGTTAACACTAGCTAGGCTTCACTGAAACACTGTACATGTAAAGCTGACCATGTCAATGACCACTCTTAGAAAAAACCTCTGGACACTTATCTTACACTCACAAGCATACATACACATTGTCCACCAACAACACAACAACAAACAATTGGGGTTAGTCACCTCTTCTCATTGCATACTTACAGTCATGTGAAAAAGTTGTGGATAAGCTGTTGTCTCAAATCAACTCCATCATCATCATCATCATCACCACTGTCATCATGGCCCAGTCCTGGATCCTCCATCGGTGGCACCTGCTGGTCTCCTTCATCCACTATCAGAGGTAGGCCCTTACGCATTGCCACGTTATATAGCATGCAGCAAGCCACGATGATCTGGCACACCTTTCCTGGGGCACTTTGGAGGGCTCGTCCTGTCTTATCCAGAAAGCGGAATCTTGTCTTCAGGAGGCCAAAACTCCATCATCCGCCTGGTCGTACCATGCGCCTCATTAAAGCGCACTTCTGCTGGGGTGACTGGGTTGTGCAGTGGTGTCAGTAACCATGGCAGGCTGGAGTATCCAGAGTCTCCTACATTGAACACAGAAAAGACTTCAGTTGTCTGACAACATATCACTATCTGACATACAACCAACACACACTATAACATACACACACAACATCACCTACCAACAAGCCAGGCCCGGTCAGGTTGCAGTTGATTCATCAAATGGGGGATGACTCTGTTACACAGGATATATGCGTCATCATGTGAAGAGCCAGGGAAACGGGCACAGACATGTGAGCTGCACATGTCAGCCAAACACACCACCTGGACATTGATGGAGTGGGAATGTTTGCAGTTGCGATAGACCTGTTCATTGGCCTGTGGTGGGATCAAAGCAACATGGGTGCCATCAATTGATCTAATTACATGGGTTATCCATGCTAAGGCATAGAAATCACCCTTGATGTCAGACAACTCTCCTGGTTTAGGAAACTTTATGTAGTGGTCCAGGTAATGGATCAATGCCTGCAACACATCACAAAGAACATTACTAAACATGGGCTGGGACATTCCACCCGATGTTGCCACTGTGTACTGGAATGTTCCTGTGGCAAACAAATGCAATGCTGCCATCACCTTCACCTTGGGGGTTAGTGCTGTTGGATAAGTGCGACCAGGCCGCAAATGAGGTGTCAACTGCTGACACAACTCATCAATTGTTTCCCTTGTGAAACGGTATTTCCTGATGATGTCTCATTCTTCCATTGTCTATAGGTCTGGAAAGGGCCTGTACACAGGAGGCTGTCTGCCATACCTAGGTGTAGAGTGTGAACACAGTCGGTGTCACATCACAATGTACCAAGCACCATGCACTTAGACCAACATCCAAGAAATAAAGACCACACATAAAAGTACATGTCAATGTAAATACACATTACAATGAATAAGCTTGACCTCAGCTACATATCACAGCATTCAAATCCTTGCTAGACATGTTTCCAAGGTTTGGTGACACAGCAATTAGAGTGCAGTAGTGTAAACTTCACTTGTTTCTGTCATTGTTCATGTAGAGCAAGCATGACATACTCCACAACTCACAAACAAATAAGCCTACAGTTAGGTTTTTGAGAACAATCATATGGTTCTAATGCACCCACAATGGGATCATCTAACGCATTTTATGTGGGACACCAGCTACACATAGCGTTTCACAATGTAAATTATGGACACTACTGTCACAGGGTGAACACTGTCATGTTGTCATGACTTTATCACCCAAACAATTACATACACCAACCACTTGCTATGTAGAACTTCAATCTAATGCGGTTGTCCACTGAAGTATAGGACACAAAGATACACTAGTATATCACATAACAAAGCTAAGCGTATGTAGCTGCTTAATGTCAAGGTGTAGTCATTCCTTAGTAAATGCAGTATCCAGGACTTGAAACACACACCACCTTTCCAGTCTCACATCACACAGATTGCACAGTGGGTCACACTGTCCTGTAATGCAGTGACTAGGCAAAGGCTGTTTTTTGAATGCCACAAAAATGCTTTTTGACTGTGATCAACCCTAAGAGGGCAAATGGAGTTGTTTGTTATCCTGTTGGTATTAGCCTCCCAATCAGTGTGTCATGTGTATTGTATTGTATTGCGTTTTTATATAGCGCTACTGTCACCCTACGGGTATCCAGGCGCTGTCACATAACAGAGGAATTCATCAATCTACAGAGTATCACACCTTTAAGGAATGATGTTGGCATTCCTAGGGAAAAGCCATGTTTTCAGATTCCTTCTGAAACATAACAGAGTGTCGGCTTGTCTGATCTCTTGTGGGAGTTCGTTCCACAAACGAGATGCCGCATTACTGAAAGCTCTTCCTCCCATCCTAGATGTTTTGAATCTGTTGGTATTAACTAAATGAGCACCAGAGGATCGAAGGGATCTGGTTGGTTTATACCACGTAAATCTATCCTGCATAGGAAGTGGACCAAGGCCATGTACCGCTTTATATACTATACATAGGGATTTAAAACTCACTCTTTCCTTAACTGGCAGCCAGTGTAATTCAGTTAGAGCCAGCGTAGTGGAAGCCCTATATTGTCTTCCTAACGCCAACTTGGCTGCCATAGCCTGGACCCTCTGCAACCCCTGCAGGATATATTGTGGGGCTCCTAAGTATAGGGAGTTGCAGTAGTCCAGTCTGCATAAAATGGTGCTTCTTACTACCAAGGGTCTAGTTTCCACTGGCAGTAAGGGGAGAATCTTCCTCAATGCCTTTAAAAGGGCAAAGCAGACATTAGTTGTTTTGTTGGCCTGTGATGCCATCTGGAGGTTATCATCAATTAAGACACCTAAATTTCGAACCGTTTTAACTGTGGGAAGAGATGCATCCCCAGGTGAAAACTTAATTTCCATTGGTATCTGGTGTGTCAGTTTGGCCCCACCACAGTATACCACTTCAGTTTTTTCTTTATTAAATTGCAAGGAATTTTCCTTGAGCCAGCTAGAGGTTTTAACACATACATTCTTGGAAGATGTCCATAGTCACTGCGTCTTTCCCTTCTATGGAGAAAACTAGTTGAGTGTCATCAGCATAATTAACCAGGTCAATCCCAAATGTTTTTATTAGGGCAATCAGTGGGCACAGATAAATGTTGAAGAGGATGGGGCTAATTGCCGTAACCTCTGTGGCACCCCATGGCGAACCTGGGATTTGGGAGAGGCATATGGCATCATCGAAACCATCTGCTGTCTCTCTGTAAGATATGATTGTAGCCATTTCAATGCTCGGCCTTTCACCCCTATCCTCTCCAATCTTCCCAGCAGTACTGCATGGCTCACGGTATCGAAGGCAGCCGACATATCTAACAATACTAGTATCGAGATGTTCCCATTGTCGGCTCGCCAACGTAGGTTGTCATTTACCGTTGCCAGAGCTGTTTCTGTCCCATGACCTGGACGGAATCCAAATTGATCCCTATCTAGGAGGCTATTCTCCTCCAGATAGCATGACAGAGATTTGCTAACCAGTTTCTCCAAAACCTTTATAGGATATGGCAAAAGAGATATAGGCCTGAAGTTAACCGGATCCATGGGATCGGAAGATGGTTTCTTCAACAGGGGAGTTACCACTGCCTGCTTCCAAATTTCCGGGACCACTCCCTCCTCTAGGGATTGATTGCAAATCAAAGGTAGCCGAGGAAAAAGCTCTTTCCCCCAAGACTTCCAGATCTTATGTGGGAGAGGGTCAAGGGGGGATCCAGAGGAAACACTTTGTGCCATCCTATCAAAAAGCTCCATAGTAAATAGCGGAAAGCATTCCAAGGATGTATCTGCCCATGGTTCTCCTACAAATGAGTGACGTAAGAAATCATTATCATTCATATTATCCTCAGACAAACCTCCAACGATTTTAGCAACCTTGTCTTCAAAGTGAGTGGCAATCTTGTCACATAATTGTTGTGAGGCCACCACTTTGTTGCTAATACAAATGGGATTAGAGAGATCTCTTACAATCTTAAAAAGGGTTTTGGTACTATTTGAGGCATGTAAAATAGAATCAGCTATATAAAATGCCTTAGCCTTAGTAATGTTCTCCTTATAGCGTGCTTGCTCAGCCCTCAGCACTAATTTGTCCACCTCGGAGTATGACTTCCGCCATCTCCTCTCAGCCTTTCTGCACATCTTACGCTGAAGTTTAAGTTCCTCAGTGTACCAAGGGGCTGAGGGTTTACACCCAACCTTCATTCTTTTTAAAGGGGCTTTTACATCCAAGGCATCTGTAATATCCTTACATAGGGTTTGGTAGTTTCTGTCTACAGAGTAGTCGGGGGAAAAAGAAGTTTCTTTTAGCAAAAATGGAGCTGAGCTGTTTTTCGCTAGTTTTGCCCAGTCCCTGCCCATCCGAGAAGCAGTTGAGCTGACACTTTTTTGCTCTATTCTAGGTAAAGATACTCTAAAGTGGACTAACGAGTGGTCGATCCAGCTCTGGGGTAAAATATTAAGAACCACTGTCTCAGCTTGATCAGCATATAGCAGATCCAATAGGTGACCTTCTTGATGAGTTCGGCCTTGTACAAGCTGAGACAAGTTAAAACTATCACAGATTTGATTAAGATCCCTTAGATGGTTCCCAAGTGTACCATTTTCCCATAGATTAAAATCCCCCAAAAATATTATTCTAGAATGGGTCAGACTTAATTCAGCTATAGTATCTAATAATTTTTGATATTGTGTGGCTGATCCAGGGGTCTATAACATACCATGCCTGATAACAGTCTTCTCCCAGTCTCCTGTACTGAGAAGCCTAGCGTTTCAATCCCTGTAATCTCCTCAACCATGAGAGGGGCGAAGTTCCAAATTTCCTTATAAATGACCCCAATCCCCCTCCTCTTCCCGACGTCCTGGGTTTATGAAAAACTCTATATCCCTCTGGGCACGCAAGGTCCAGTTCAACCAGAGAATTATTACTAGTCCAGGTCTCTGTAAGAAATAATACATCAAGGTTCATATCTTCTAGAAGATTGAATATATCTTGATGATGTTTGACTAAGGATCTACAGTTAATCAAGCCGCTCTTCAGCTCTTTAGTTGCTTGAGGTTGAGCTATAATGTGTGGCTTATCATACGTTTCCCCACCAATATTGAACAATTGTGTACAGGAGTAAACAATCCTACCTGATCCTGAACAGGTAGCATGGCAGGCACTGTGCACGGCCGAGGCGCGGACAGGCGCAGACGGGCTTGCCTCTGGCGCGCCTCCGGCGTGCCATCGGCGCGCCCGCTGCGCGCGCGCGCTGCGCACTTGCATTGGACTTCCTATTATAGGCTGGTACATAGGATCTTCAGCCACTAGAGCGCTAACCAAAATGGCGCTACCGGAAGTTTAGGAGCCTGAATCCCGCGAAAAACAGCGGGGTGCGAGTGAATGTGCCTCTCTGGGGAGAGAATGTGGCCAAACGGCTGGGGCGGTCGACCTCGGAGCTGGGGAACCGGGTTCGAGTCTCAGCAGGGATGCTCTACATTCTGTGATTCTGGGCAAATCAGTTAATCTCCCCGTGCCTAACAAAAATTAATGTGTCCGTCTGTAACGTAACTGATGCTCATGTAAAGCGCTCTGATACCTTCGGGTCTAGTTCGCGCTATATAAAACTCCACAAAAAGAAAAAAAAAGGGTTAGGTCATAATGGGAGTGGGAGCGTTTCAGTTAGATGTCCCTTTCACCAGGAAAATGCTGCATCCAGCCATGGAATATCACAAAATCACAACATTTACAAAACTGTCTGCCCTGCCGACCGATTTTTCAAAGAACGCGGTAGGCGCATCATAACCGATTCAGACACAGCCATAGGCTGTTAGTTGTTATGGTGACAGTTGTGGATTTCGGATTGTGTCCGCATCGCATGGAAACCAATGGGTTGACTCCCATTGGTAATGTTTCAAAGTCGCTCGCGGTCCCGTGATATTTTTTGAACCGCGCAATAGGCCTGTCGTTTGTAAGCAATGGAATACATTGGACGGATTCAGAAAATACGACTGATGCAGACCTATCGCTTTGGCCGCATCGACTGAAGACTGCCTATGCGGTTTAGATATAAGTCGGTCGGTTCCCTAGAGAGTTCACTTGCCTGCACTAACTGCATGATTCCAGGACCTCCCCATCTCTCTGCTGCTGTCCACATCCTCCAGGAGCTACAATGGCATGCTGTGGAGAGCGCAGGGCCTCACCATTCTCAGCTGAGGAAAACAAAATTCTGCTGGACACGCTCCTGCCTCTCATCAGCCAGCTCTATAGCACACCAGAGGAGCAGGTATGTGATGAACAGACAGCATTATCATTTTACATGTGCGTTTGTCATGCACTACTGGCATTAGGGATGGAGACAAGCATTCAAAACATAATTTTTAAAGTTTCAAAGTGTGTATATGACTGTTTTCGGTAAGTACACTGCTGTAGACGTCAATGTACTGGTTTAAACATCATATCACTGTTCTCATGGGAGAGAGCCAGCATTGATCACAGCAGAACTGCATAGAATGCCACTTTGCTACCCTTTTGACATTGTTGACAATCTGACCAAGACCTATGTGTACCAGTATTTGTCTCTGTATATGTTGCATGTGAACTAAGGGCCTGTCACCATGTCATCCTTACAGGTCGACTCCCATCAGAAGGCCAAGCTGTGGAGGACCATCGCCCGGAAGGTGCGCTCCATGGAGGTCGCCAATCGGCACAGTCACCATTGCAGGAAACGGTGGCAGGACCTGAGAGGCTGGACCAAGAAGATCTCGAGAGTCCAGCTGGGCCTGTCACCTCCAGGCAAGTGGGGAGCTCGCCGAGCCCTGACCCCCCCCCACATGCTCTGCATCATAGCGGTGGGCTTCCCTGACCGGGATGGGAAGTTGAGAGCCAGACAGCAGCAAAGAGGGGGTGAGTATGTCCCTTTTTGCACAACATTTAACCCATGCATCTCTATGTATCTTAGCCTGCTGGCCCCTTTTCAGGTTGTGAGACACACAAAACCATTGTGCAGTGTTAAAAGATGCATATCACCAGGATAACTTGATGCATGGTTATGTTCCTTTATTGTGGAACATGTGATGATAATATGGTCAGGCTATTGATAGTAGTGCCATGCTCACGTAATCTGAACGCATTACAACAACATGTGCATGGAGTTAATCTTCATGAATGTTGTAATTGCTCCACATGTGTCAGCACATTGAGTAATGTCTGATCTGTTCTCTGTGTGGTCACACCAACTCTGTGAAGTGAATATGCCTCACAATTCCGCAGCCTGTCACTCCGCATGATGTTACAACGCGGTCGTTACCACGACCGCGATGTAACAATGCATACCATTACCCCGCAAGTCGTACCAACGACTTGCCGAGGGGGGCGCTGGATGTTGGAATAGTATAATTTACTATTCCAACTCCAGTCTGTGCGGACAGTAGGGAAGGTGTTGGATTTTAAATCCAACACCTTCTTCCCCCCTCTGCAAGTCGTTGTTACCACTTGCGGGGTAATGGTATGCGTTGTTACAATGTGGTCATGGTAACAACCGCGTTGTAACAACATGGGGGGTGACGGTTTTGTGGTGAAGGTTGTTCACCCTGTGAAGTATGTTGTTGTTTGAGCACTCAAGTGTAAAAGGCCATTGTGTACATCCAGGTAGCAGGTGAGGTCTATGTTGCGGCCTTGGTGAGTATTGGCAAGTCAGTGTGCCAATGTTAGGTCCCAGCACTGGGGCCAGTGTATTTCAATGTATCCGATAGACTAATTACAGGTTGCCAACTCCTGTCATCTGTCACACTGGCCTTTAACATGAATGGGTGCAAGATTCCATCCTCCCCATTCCACAGAGTGAGTCTGTGTTTCTGACTCTGTAATAGTGAAAACACATTCCATTCAGTGGCTAACAAAGTAGGTCACTGGTGGAAACAGGGTTTAGATTGTAAGGGATGATATCAGATACACATCCACAATGCTATTGACTGGTCATACCTGATGCCTCTTCTATTCCATGTGTTGTTGACATCACTGTTAGATTCAGAAATGTAACGTGAGCATCATTTGGAATCAAGTTGCCAAAATGAGATGGTGAGCAATAGCATTTTAGCTGTACAAAGTGTGCACAATGGCAAAAAGAAGTAAGGGACATTCAGACTTGGCCTTTACAAATGTGGACTTCTGCAGTCTTGACCAAATGGTAGAAAGTGTTGAATAAGACTTTACAAGTAAGATATTCAGGACTAATGATCTGTACTGATGATGCATCCAGACGGACCAGTGACATAATGATCCATATAACGCATGGGTAAGATCCAGACATTGGACTTGGCAGTGTGCTGACCTTTGTTTACCTGTTAAGCTGTTGAAATGTTTCCAATGTAAACAACAATCTGATTCATCTTAATGACACTGTGCATAAATGACACAGGATTGTGCGTCCGATACCTCTCACCCTAGCTATGCCTCCTACCTTGGTGTCTCCATGATAAGAGTTAGATGTGTGACCTGACAAACAACTACTTAAGCTACAGGACAGATGAGCACAATCAATATGATCTGTGTGATATGGCCTATGCAATGACTACACCAGGTTGATGTATGACAAGAAAGGTATGTGACCTGTAACACTAGACCTAATGGTTCCCAAATGGATGAATGGGGATTACAGAATGGATACCAAGGCTCAAAACAATTTTGTGACTCATATTCCAATTATGAGGTCTAAACTCACTTGCATTAGACGAGATGAGTATGTCATGACACAAGGCCGCCAGTACCAAAATACAATAAATCAGCTGGTACATATTGATGCAGTACACATTGTGGATCTGGAAACTGTTTTTGCTACACACAATGTAGCTGACATCATCATGTGTGAGGGTGCATAGGTCTACTTGTGTACTAAAGTAGTATTTACGGAACACTATCTAAAGGTTTATCCCACAAGTCCGATTTATGTAGTTGTGTAATCTTGGAAGAGTTGTGATGAAACCCATGTGTCAAGTACATATGGACGATTCATGTGATTCATTTTACTTCTTGTTTACAGCATCAGAACCGGCCAGTGGAGGAGACAGCGCCACCGGATTTGGGGAAGCAGCTTGCCAGACTTGTTCCAGTGCTGAGTCCGAGCAAGAGGGAACCAATGGCACGGAGGGTGAGGGGAGCCTCACTGAGGGCACGTTGGACATTACAACTGTTGGCTCTATGACGAGATCAAGCTCCAGTGAGGACTCCCATGTGGTGGTGGATGACCCAGGAACTGGATACACTACATCAGATTCCACCACCACGCCTAGCATCTCCACCCTCCCAGCTGCTCCCCAGCCCACTGTCCGTGGCCAGTCCCCTAGAAGGGGAGGCATCTCCTTCACACCAGGCACATCACCCCCTGCCCCTATCTCCCCTGCTGCCCTGAGTGTGGAGCCCATTGACAACCTGAGGCAGATCTCTGTGGGGCAGACAGCAGTGCTGAATGTCCTCCAGCCGCATACAAACCATCATACCCAAATGGTATGATTCCTGGAGGGCATTCACTCAGACATGTCTGCTCTGCAGAGATCCAATCTGGGTCTGGCCTCCACACTGACGGCAGCAATATCCCAGATCCAGCTGTCCCACCCCTCTCCTGCCTCTTCCTAATCCACAGTCCCAACTACCCTCCCTGACCCAAGCACACGCATACAAGAGCATGCATCCACATCAACATCCACACGCAGCACACAAACACACAGACATAAGGGCAAACACACACGCATATGCACTCACAAGCCAGACAACACACTCCCCACCACAGAAATGCCACCAGACACCACACCAGCATCCCCAGACATCATGCAGACCTCACAACCCTCTCCCTCCACAACCCCTACCCGTGCCTCTCCTCGTACCCACTCTGCCCAGACAATCCACCTCTTTGCCCTTTACCTCTTCCCTACCCAAACCTACCACCCTCCTCCCAAAAAGAACAAATCTACTCTGACGTCCCTGCCATTCACCTCGGACCCCCCCGCCCACCAAAAAACCAACTCCCTGCAAAGCTTCCCCAAAAAGAAAATCCCCCGCTCCAAAAAGTTCAAACCCCCTCCTGAAACCCAGACTTTTACATCCCAGCCCAATACCTCCACACCCAAGAAATCCTGCCCAAGAAAGAAACTGCCCTCCCTATTACCTTTCATACCCTTGCCCATTACAAAATCCCAAACCTCATGAAACCCAGCCCATCCCCCCTCCATCTAGCCCTCCCACTGCAGTTGAACCATCCCCTCCATCTGACTCCACCACTCCAGTTGACCCACCCCACCCCACCCAACCCTCCTGATTCCATCTCTCCCAAAACCCAACCCAACCCAGTCCTCCTCAGTCTTGTCCCCTTGGTGCCTGGCATGCCCCCTAGATGACCCTGACTTTGCAGGAGAAGTTCAAGGACTATGAGGGCCATTGACAGGACTCATTTGGACTGGCCATTGGCCTTTTATTATTCATTTGAAGAACACTTGTTTGCTGAAGAAAGCATTTACATTTTTTCATTTCATATTTCTGTGTCCCCAAAATGGATTTGTGGTTAACTGTCATTCATGTGCAACTAGCGATGTAAGTATACAATGGTGTCAGTATGGCATGGATTGCATATGGTCCATGGAGTACATACACTTGTTTAGTATGTAACCTAGATGTTTTTCTGCCTCCTTGGGCTGGCTGTCAATGTTGATATTAAATTTGTCTGTGAGTGTGACATGAAGTCACATACCTTTGTTTAGGAAAAAACACTTACACAGTGTTCATGCTTTCAGATGTCAACAGAGTGCAAGTGTGGCAAAGTACAACAGTTTTGGAGAAGCATGCTGCATATGTTTGTAATGGGCTGAAAGACAACTGTCTCATCAATACACCTGGATACAAATGGACTTTGACTACATGGTAGTGACTTTGGGTACATATATCTACACAGAATAATGGTAATATTGTTGTATGTGACTTGATAGTGGTGTGCCTATGTCTATGTCTTCTATAGATCTGGCGAGTGTAAGCTAGGCCTTGTTCTGACAGTGTCCTGACCCTGTTGCCCTCCTAGACTCCACTTTCTGCAGATGTACCTGTTAGGCAAGATGTCTGTGCTCTGTATTGTCCAGTGCCTTTAAAATTAGATGTCAGTCATAACATCCTGATTTTGTTTGGGATGTGGATGGTGTGTGTCCAGGACATATCTCTGTGAGTTACAGTGTTTTACTATCTTTACAGGGACACAATTGTTGGATGTGTTAGTTGGATATGTACACAGCATATGGTACATGAACGGTTGTCACACAATTAGAATCCCAGTGATGACATGCTGTGATTGTAGAGTTGTACAGTACCTAGAAATGTAATATACATATCATTGTGCCCTACTGCCACTGTTAGAGTGTGAGAGTCTGACCATTTCCCAAACCTGGCAAATGGACTTTGGCCACTTCATTCTCATGTGATGTTCGATTTGATTCTGTATTTGGGCACACATAGCCATGTGTTTGCTCCTACAGCCACAAATTTGATGCACCAGTCCAGAGTATGGTATGCAGAGGGATGGGGAAGTATGGTCTATACCAGTCTGATGTAATTAGCAGTATGTTCTCCAAGATTTGCAAAGAGTATTTATGTGATAAGTGAATTTGAGTGTGTCTACATAGCTAGAGAGGATGTGCGACAAGCTAACTTTGACCAAGACACAATGTGTGGTACTTCCGACTGGTAGTTTTCTTGTTTATACTGCTTGCTTTTGTATTGTGTCAAGCTTCATGCTGTTCCTATGCAGAAACCTATTGTGTATTCTGGTTTGACAAGGGGTTGTTTGTGTGTCGTCATAGGGATGTGTATAATGAGTATGTGTCTACCTTTCCCACCCAACTAAGCAACTTGCTAGTGCATTTCACATAAGGGCACTATTTCAAAATGTTGTCATTTCAGGCATGTGATGATTTTGAGATGGGATATGACACAGCTAACATTGTACCTAAGATGTCAGACAGTTTGTATCTGCCAAAGGCTGTGAGAGTTATATCAGTTAGGTGACCCACATGTGACCTAGCTACATATGGATTAGGATTTGTCACGATACTGTCAGAAGTGGATTGTGCTTGTGGTGTCCAAAATAATTCATCTACTTCTTCAGGGACATTGCTGCGTGCTGCATGGTCTTTGTGTGTCATTTATGTTTCTGACATGTAGGCAAACTCTATTCATTTCAACAAGTATATTTTTATACATATCAAATTGACCTGTTGGTAATGCTAGGCTATGTAAAATCCTGTTAGTTCATTCTTAGTGAATGACATTTGTCTGTGCTTGGTCTTCACAGAGACCTCGCCCAGCAGATATTCGACAATGTGGAGCCCTCTTCAGCCACAGCCTGCTGCCTTGCCCAGCTGAAGATTTTTGACATCCATTGCAGACACTTAGGGCCTGATTTAGATCTTGGCGGACGGGTTACTCCGTCGCAATGGTGACAGATATTCCGACCCCTGAAATATAAATCTCATTGGATATAATGGGATTGATATTTCAGCGGACAGGATATCCGTCACCATTGTGATGGAGTAACCCATCCACCAAGATCTAAATCAGGCCCTTAGTCTGAAGGTAAAACACTTCACTGGGCCGGACCTGGTCACTGTATCTGTCCTGAATTTCATCGCAGTCGGCTTTAACTTTGGATTTTATCCTGGTCAAGCACAACTAGCTGACCGTGGTTGGGGCTTAATGCTTTTTGGCGCTATTTTGAATTACAAAGTATAAAAATTTATAACTTCTGTTCTACTGATATGATTTTTGTTGTTTTTGGTGTCATTTTATTTATTACAATTTACTCTATATTTCTAAATTGGTTTGGGATTTTTATTGTGTTGTGTTTTCACTTCATTACTGTTTGATAACTGCATAAATACTTTATATATTGCCTTTAAGTTGAGCTTGACTGCTTTGTGCCAAACTAACCCAAGGTTAAGCACAGATTATTTAGTGTCGATGTGATTTATCTTTCCAAGGATTTTGATATTACTTAAGGTGGGTTCTCTTCCCCCTTAGCTAATACTCCAACCTCTTACAATCTTACAAATAACAATACGTTATCATTGCATTTAGTAGAGTTCACATCTCTCTCACGGGTTGTTAAGTACTTCTCAGTAACAGTCCCAGCACCACCTGTTATTTGAGTGGTCATGTGCTCCGTTGCACCGTACCAAGAAAAACATTTCCCTTTCACCTATTTTTTGTAACTAAGTTTTCCTGTGCCATTTCACTAATTGATGCTTCCACAACTGAAAAGACAATGAGGAAAACTACCTTGCGAGACTACAGGAGACGCGTATTGGAGGGTGCGTCATCTTTTTCACAACATGGCATTAAGTGGTTATGGGGCGTATTTATCACAAAGTAATGTAGCGCATTGCAGCAAGTCACCTTGCTGCACTGTGTTACAGGGAAAGGGCAAGAACGTGCTGTATTTATCGCAATACAGCACATTCCAGCCTTTTCCCAGCGCTGGCACACAATGGGCTGCCTATTGCCAACGCAGGCACCCTCGCACCATGGTGCAAGGGGGCCAAGGTTGCATGCAGGACTGATTTGCAGGAATGGGCAAATTCCTGCACAACAACGATCCCCTGAGGCATTTTCTGCCATCTATTTGTGGAAATAACGAGGAGAGATGAAGACATTTCTACTTGTTACACCTCCCGTGGGAAGATGTAGCATTTTGGCGCATTCCCAGGTCTATCAGTAGTGGTAAATCTGGAAATGCATCAAAATCCATGGGTGTTGCATGAAAACACCCACACAATGCCCATGGAACCCCTCCCTGGGGCAGAGTAACGCAACACAGCAATTTGTGCTGTGTTGTGTTACTCTGGATTTATCAAGCCACTCAGGGCCACACAAAGTGGCCTTGTGTGGCGTGATAAATTGCATCTGGGGTTGCGTCACGCATGCACCATGTTGCTTGGTGCAAAAGTGACACAACTCCTACATAGATATGGCCCAAATGTGCATTTCCATTCGTCCTATCTTTATCTGGATTCTTTCCTCATAGACTTGTTCCTGACCGATGCGACAACAGAGGTAAAGTAGGAGCAGGGGCGTAATGCGAACCCCTGCAGCCCCTATGGTGCAGCATTCCCCACCACATTTGAGCCCATGTGGCCAAAAGCCTTGGAATATCAGTGCGATATCGGGGACGTCAGGGGACCCTCACCATATTCTCCAGGGGGGTCATCATTTTGCACTATGCTACTGCGCAAGCAAACTTAGTTATCGAAACACAAAACCAATAAATCTATTGCAGGCAGTGGTGGCTCGCCGAGGGAGTGCTGCGGGGCGGTGCGGTGGGCGGGGGAGGGGCATGGTGGGGCGGTAGTGGAGCCCGACATACGACGGACAGGAGTAAGGTAAGTAATTAAATAAATAAAACAATTTACCTTGCGCGCTCTGCATCGCCGAGTTGGCGATGCAGCGCGCGCAAGGTAAATTGTTTTTTTATTTAATTACTTACCTTACTCCTGTCCGTCGTATGTCGGACTCCACTAACCCCCCACCCTGCCTCTCCCCCGCCCTGCCGCACCACCACGCAGCACACACTCTGCGAGCCGCCACTGGTTGTAGGTAAGCAATGATCCGGAGACCAACATCTAGTTATTCTGGAAGTAGATTGTCAGGAAAACAGACAGTCTTCAAATGCTGCCTGCTTCAAATCCAGCAGTCGGCCTTTCGACATCTGCAGGTTCCTAGTGGTAGTGCAGATTGGAGAGGCTGTCAAGAAGACCACGTGCTCTTGAAGTGTTCACAGCTTGGTTTATTTTGAAACGTTATCTGATGGTGTTAAACACTCACCAGCATCCCATTCACTGGAAACACAGCCCTACTCCCTCTAGCGCCAGGCTAGTAGAACTATGCCTATGATTTGGAGAGATACATGCCTTCCTAACCAGGATATGTTTCTAGACCTGTAAATCAACTAAAATGAAGACGTAACTAATATGAGCTATATTTAACACCCTAATTACTTTAGAAGAAAGGGGTTTAAACATCTGTGGCCTAGCAATTATCTCACAAATATGCCAGTTGCAATTAATAATTAGAGATATTTTCCATGGCTTTAAAACCGACAAGAATAACAATCACCATGCACGATTTATTATTCCAAAGAAAATCTTACAGGGCCAGAAAGGTGAACATGTGATTGCTGGTAATGGCCTGGGAGGCCTTCAATGTGGGCAATATAGACCAAAGATCAGATGGAATCCGAGAGGTATGGAAATAATGCGCCTAAAAGCTAAGAATATCATTGACCTTTGCTATTTGTATATAAAGTTGAAAAATGAATTTCTTTAGCAAGCTCAGCCTTGAGTTTGAAAATCTATCATGTATACTCTGCTGAGTGATACTCTACAATGTTTGCTGCACTGATTCAAATTCAAACTGCGCTTACCGTTCTGTAATGTAAGTCAGCTAACTAATGAGCTATTCAGTTCAAATACAAATGAGTGAAATTGACCAAGCTCTGCAATTCATATAAATGGAAGGCAATGGTTATTAGGATTAATTTACGCACATATTATTGCCTACAGACTGCAATTTTTATAGAAGAAATGCTTGAGTGTTTTGATTCCGAGATTTTTCTTAAAGCAATATTTGAGTAATTCCCCTTGCATTTTCAGAAGTGAAAATTAAACTATGAGTAATGATTATAGTACAGTCTTGTAGGTTTTAGTCAGGCTGGGACAGGCCTAGATTGCAAAAATGTAAAGACCAATGGGCTGGGCCAAAGTGCCAGTGTGGGCTGTTTCTTTACACACAGGTTATGTGAATGGATTTTGCACCATCACCACTCTCTAACCAATAACTAATTCTTTATCATTTTATTCACATGTCCGCCCTGGTGTAAGTGAAATTGCATAACATAGAAAGATATGGTTCTAACCGCTATGTGCGCTGCAGTGCAAGAATGCAGTTGTACACAAGTGCAGCTGCACTGTAATACATTTTTTCACATGCAAGACCAATCGATAACATTTCCATATTCTATATCATCCATAGGACTGCCCCTTTTAGTGCTGACCTTAATGTTTCAGCCACTTGAAAGTCAGACATAGACCGTTGGTATTAGCCGCCCACTGAAGATGATGGCCCATATTAAAAATACGAATAGGTGGGTAATCGTCTCAAAATTCCGCCAACTGGGAAGTATCAATACTGCCAGAATAGGCAATTTCTCTGTATTATGACTCTGAATACCTGAAATGATTAATAAGCATGAGAACTGTACTTTCCACACCAATTTTTGTTATTTTCCCGGTTGATATTTCACCAAGATTTTCCTTCTGAAATGTGAAACCCACAATCTAGATTCAGCCAGTAACACCCACTCAAGAGGAAGCGGAGGCTTAAGAATGTCATCGGCATTGAGGGGCGTGTCCAAGATGGCGACGTGAGCGGAATTGTATTCAGCTCGCTCCGTCGCGATCACCAAATTATCCTGTATCTAGCTGATGTGGACCAGCCAATGGCCATCGGATTTGCTGCGGAGCACACCAGGGACGTCCGCGACTCTGCTGAAGTCCTTCTGCGCCGGTCGTGGCCGCGGGGAGACAGGCCACCGAGGCGGACACTAGGGCCTTGCAGCCCTTCCCCCACTGGGCCTCCGATGTGAGCGCATCCGCCCACGGACACCTGAGTTACCCTTGGCGGCTCCCTCACTGAAATTGTGCTACATCGCGATCCTCACGGCTGGGGTAGCGGACCGGCGGGATGGGGCACAGCTCACCCGAGTCCCCAGTGCATCCATCAACGCTGCGGGAGCAATACTACGCCATGCTGGAGTCGTGCTCGGCCACGGACACAGGGAGGCCGCCCGTGCTCCATCCTCCCCGGGGCCTACCTTGAACCTCGCAGCTCTCGCTGGCAATGTCGACCGGGGGCCTGGTATTCCTCTGCGGGCTTCCCCCCTGCATAACCATGGACTCACCACTCTGCTTTGAAGCGGCCCGGGATCTCCCCACTGTGATCGCGCTGCCCAACTGTGCACCCTGCATGACTACTGGTGCCGAGGGAGCGTTACTGCACCACGTCGGAGACGAGCCCGGCCACAGATGCAAGTAGGCCGCCCGGGCTCTACACTTCTAGGGCGTACCTTGATATTAGTGGTACTCACTTGCAACAGCAATTGGGGACCCGATATCCACCTGTGGGCTCCCCTCCCCCTTATTCAAGGCCTCACCAGTCTGCTCCATAATGGCCTGAGACTTACTTACTGGGTTCGCGCACCTTGCAGGCACAGAGAGGCTCACTGGGCTCGTACAGCCCTGCTGCGGATCGGCAACAGCCCCCGCATCATCTTGGCTCATCGTGAATTACGGCAAGGACTGCGCACTCACACACAGCTCTGCTACTGGCGCTCTATGGCCGATTGAGGTGCGGGGCCTGACGCTTCCCCTTCTCCGGCCACGCACTATAATTGTCACCATTACTTGGCGCCCTGGTCTGGGTGCTGCGCCTGCGGTGGGGGCAGGGATTGATGACTACCCCCCTTGCTTGGGGGTCCGTCCAACAGAGGGGCACGAGTTCTGGATCCAGCACGCCGTTGCCCCCCCTCTCCCTGGAACTTACGAAGCACCATCACTACCAGGATGGACAAGACTAAACAAGAGAAGCAGCAGCCACTGGCCACTGACCCGCAGGGCCCACCGTCTGGTGCCGCGGGTGCCAACCAGTCATTAGCGGGCCAACCTACACCACAGACCGACCTCTCGCACCGCCTAGATGAACTCATGGCGGCGGTGTTGGACATCAAATCCACCCTGGTCCCTAAAATCGATACGCTATGCTCAGAGTTCAGCTTCCTGCGGGACGACCATAGAAAGCTGAAAGATAGGGTGACAGATGTGGAATCCACGATCGCAACTGTGAAGCCCTCGGTGTCCTCCACAGTAGCCCAAATTAAGACATTTCAAGAGGAGGTGAACTACCTTAGAGATCGTGTTGTCGACCAGGAAGGCAGATCGCGCCGGAACAATGTGTGCCTGGTGAGCCTGCCGGAACGCGTCGAGGGACAAAATATGGAGCTATACCTGGAGGCCTGGTTTTCGGACACCATACTTCAGGGCAAGCACTCCAAGTTCTTCTCCATGGAGCGAGCTCATAGAGTCCCAGGGGGCCCTCATCGACCGGGCGCTCCTCACAGGCCGGTGGTCACACGCCTCTACAACTACCGTGATAGGGACCACATCCTGCAGGTCACAAGGGCCCGCGGCCCGTAGGTAGTCGAGAACGCGGAGGTGCACATATACCCGGACTACACGTTAACAGTACAGCACCGCAGGGCATCCTTTCTGGCCGTTAAATGCTGCATCCGCAAGCATGAGATAAAAGATGTATTGCAATACCCGGCCACACTGCGCATACAGCATAAAAGTACCACGGTTTTCTGTCAAACTCCTGAAGATGCCTGGAACTGGGTGGAGCAGAACTGAGTGGCGGCAGCTCCGAAACTCACGGAGGGCTCCCGCCAACAATGGAAGAAGGTTACACACCGCAGACTCCGCAATCCGCTCCGCAGGCAGCGCCCCACCAAGGCCCAAGCAGCAGGGGGGAGAGGGAGCAAGCTCTCAAACATGCCGAAAAGCACGGAGTCACTACTTCCCCTCTCCACTCAGACTCGGAGGTGGAGGCCTCTCCGGAGCAGGAATACTTCTTATCGGACTCACAGCAACAACTGATGCAGGGTGACGGCCCCAACGTGACGCCACAGTCTTCCAATGAATTGGGTTAGCTACTTATGGCACTGTGACTCACCGGGCCTGGGTAAAGCAGGCTAATGGAACATTATGTCCAAGCAGGAGGTAACCGCTGTTTATAAGTCCTCGGCATTCCTTGATCAGCTGTCCCAAGAACACTCTCATATGGTGGACTAAAAGTGACTGCGAGTCTGAGCGAGTATCCACATGCCCCACACACGATAAGTGACTGTTACAGACCTATCTTGAGTTTTGTACTCTACTGTTTTCTTTCTTTATTTTCTTAATTTACTATGTTTGCATGCAAGTGCATATGGCCTCTTGTCCATTGGCAATTTGGCCTGGGGTGGGGGGGTTGGTTTATAGTATACCACAAAATGTCAGTTCATATTATACACCTGTGTGTTATGCTAGAATGCAGAATTGCCATTCACGTGCTGTTTCACTGCCTGTTGCATGCGGAGAATGCATGCCTACTGTTTCTTATCTTCATTGAAGTAAATGCATGGAAATAATTATTTATTGTTGACCTGGAATGTGTGCGGACTGGCTGGTTGTGTTAAGAGACATAAAGTCTAGCAGTACTTGCGCAGACACAAGACTGCTACAGCTCTCCTTCAAGAGACTCACCTAACACACCAAACACTGCAGTCACTTAGTAAAATATGGAGGGGCACCGTAATAGGCACGACTTATTCGGGCTACGCCAGGGGGACGCTGATTTGGGTGGCACCTGGCACTACATTACAGATAACGCACACGCGCGTTGACTCTCATTGCCGTTATGTAGTACTGGAGAGCTCTTTAGGCAGTCGCCCACTGTCCGTGGTTTCCCTCTATGCGCCTAAATCAGGGCCATCCACATTCCTTCAGACACTAACCCCGGCACTCTTCAGGGATTCATCTGTGCCCATTTATTGGGGGGGCGACTATAATGGTATTCCTGACTTGACTCTTGATCGTTCTCGCCCTCCCCAGAGCACAGGTTATTGGACTTGCACACACCATGACTGCTTGGGCCACGCAGATGCAATTGTTTGATGGGTGGCACACAAAACACCCTACAGATCGGGTATACTCCCACTACTCCACTCTCCATGATCTGTACACGCGTATCGATGCCATTTATTGTACGGAAATGGCGCTGACACATGTAGAACACACTGAGTACGATCTCGGGCCATAGCCCCCTGCAAATTCAACTGTCTTGGGGTGCGTCCAGGCCCAGAATACCAACATGGCGACTCCCTCTGGAGGCACTTCGTGACCCGGCTCTGAGTGCTACCATCTCGCAGTCCATAACCACATACTTCCTGACTAACGACAGAACAGCCACACATGCCGGCATTGAATGGGATGCCCTGAAGGTCGTCCTGCGTGGGCAGGTCATACAGGCAGTGTACAGTACTTGCATGACACTAACAAGGGATATCCAAGGGTTAGAGGCAGACATGCTACACCAAGAGCGCACGGCCCCCATGGACCCGCATATTTTACCAGCACTCTCTAAATCCAGACTAACGCATAATGAAGGACTGGATAAATTGTGTGCCCTAGATTATAAACAGTACTCGGCAAGACAACACATGGAGGGTGACAAAGCAGGCAAGACGATTGCTTGGTTGTTGAGGAGCAACCTTACGCAACCACCTATCACTGCAATCTATACCCTGGATAGTATCCTAGTTAACACAAGAACAGATCAATGATTCCTTTCATAAATACTATGTGTCATTATACAAGGCCCCAGTCTCGGGCGACTCTCAGGCAATGCACCTGTTTTTAGAACAGGCGGCCCTCACACAAGTGATGCAGGACCAATACACTGAACTAGAGGCTCCGCTCACAGTAACCGAACTCTCGGACACTATTAGACAATTAGCTAGAGGCAAAACCCCCGGAATGGACGGCTGGACCACGGAATTCTATGCTACCTACTCAACCCAGATGGCTCCACAGCTGCTCACCGTATTTCAAGAATCCTTTGACAGAGGCACATTGCCTCCCTTTCTCTGCGAGGCTGTGTTAGTAGTCCTCCCAAAACCTGGCCAGGACCCCCTCCTCATGAGCTCGTACCACCCGTTGTCCTTACTTACTTAGGACTACAACATTTTGGGTAAATTGCTGGCCAACAGGCTGCTAGAGGCTGTTCCCTTATTGGTCCACACGGACTAGAACGGGTGTGTCCCGGGCAGAAGCACAGGGTTGAACCTTCGACGCTTATTCAAACTCCTAGAGTGGGCCCAAACGATTCCTGAGCAACATTGGATAGCAGCCAGCCCTAGATATAGAAAAGGACTTTGACACCTTGGGATGGGATTACTTGCAGGCGGCGCTGGCTCGATTTAGCATAGGTCCCAAGTTCCTACGCTGAGTGAAGATGTTATACACCAACCCATGTGCCCGTGTGAAAACAGGCCGAGTCATCTCACCACCCTTTGACATTGAGCGTGGCACCAGACAGGACTGCCCACTCTCACCCATTCTGTTCGCCTTGACCATGGAGCCCCTGGCCAGTACTCTCTGCAGCCATGTCATAGACTGGGGCATCCGAGTGCATACGCAGTGGCACATAGTGTCCCTTTACGCAGATGACGCACTGATCTATCTGTCCAATCAGGGCAGGGCGCTCCGAGGTCTAGTTGAACTTCTTAACATCCATGCACGGCTGTCGGGCTTGAAAGTTAATTGGGATAAATCCATCCTATTCCCGATGTCACCCATCCCACTTGCACAAAGGCAGCGACAGCCCCATGCCCCACTTACCAGAGCATATGACTCATTTAAATACTTGGGTGTCCAGATCCACCACTCCCTGTCTGATTTGATAGACAGAAATCTGAGGAAGGCGATCGCCAACGCCAGGGCGTCTCTCCCATTCTGGACTGCCCTTCCACTATCCCCATGGGCTGGATAGCCATATCCAAAATGCTCCTCCTCCCTAGGCTCCAACACCATTTTGCTGTTCTCCCCTACAGACCGCCTCAGAAAATGTTCCACGATCTACGATCACTGTTAGTATCTCTGATATGGGGCAACTCTAGGGCGAGGGTGACACTCTTGAAGCTTCATCTACCCATATCTGAGGGAGGACTAGGTGCGCCCAACTACGAGCTATACTATGCAGCCACCCAGCTCCAGTGGCCCATGCGCTAGCTTGCAAAGAAGAACCTAGCTCAACTCGACACTTGGGCAATGACGTTAACGTAGCCAGATCTGCTTGAGTGGCTATCGGGCAATAGAACTCAGTTTCAGAGGACGGAGGGGTGCACTCTGCTATGGGTAGCCCTTAGCGCCTGGTCGCATTATGTGACACCCAAACGCTGCCCTTCGTTGTATGCCCCAGGCTTCCCTATCGAGACAATACCAGGTGCCTAAAGTGCCCGGAATCGGCTGAATGGCAGGCAGCCAGACTGACAACATGGGGAGATTTATTTGTCGACTCTGCCCTGTGCGATTTTGGCGCACTGAGGGACGATTATGGTGTGGCACCCGGAACGTTCCTTCGTTACACAACACTAACGCAAGAGGCAACAAGTATCTGGGAGGACCTAAGCACAGCACCACCAGCTTCTGAAGCCTTACAGACACTACTGATGCATGGATCAAGTAGGAAAGCCAGCACAGCCATCTATAATTCACTCAGAATGGACACAGCCCCCTCACTCTCCCCACTACGTGAATACTGGACAGCGGCGCTCTCTACCAAAATCCCAGATAAGCAGTGGCAACAATGTGTTGGAAACCCCAAGACCATCTCAATGAATGCCCATCTGAAATTCACGCAATTTAACTATTTACATCACACATACTTAACCCCACACAGACTGGCGCGAATGTATCCGACCTCTGCGGATACCTGTCCCCGGTGTCATGCCACGGGGGCTGACTTTCTGCATATGGTCTGGACCTGTCCCGACATCATAACATACTGGGGGAAGGTCTCCGACATACTAGCCATGGCAACTGGAACCACAATCCCAATACAGGGGTCGCACTACCTGCTAGGCATTACAAAAAGGAATGCACGTCGTAAGAACCTGAACAAATTCATTGACCTTGCACTGGTCCTGGCCAATCGCTCTTTGGCCATGGCCTGGAAGTCCCTGACGGGCCCATCCACTAGACACTGGCTGCTTGCTCTTCGGCGTGCCCTAGTGGCTGAACATGACACATTGACATCTCAACCTCCACAACCAACGGCTCGGGCACAGCCTGTGGATTGGCACCACTATGTAACCATCATAGAAGCTAGACTTCGGGACAGAAATTACCTTGGGCGACAAGACGACGGCACTGACATAGCGCCTGACTAACATAGCCAGGATACCCCGAGCACCCACGCTGGGGTGCGCTTATAGACGGAGAGATGGGTCACATACATGTGGGCGCGGCACTCAAATATAACAGTCTCACAACTCCGCTCCGGCCCGATTGCACCCACACATAACGCAACACCCGCTCTGCATAATCCCTCCACTATTTTGCTTCCATAGTGGCACCTATAACAGCAGGACCCTGATAGCTCACATTCTGCATAGGGGACACATTCAGCAGGAACATATTCATGATACTTATAGGACAGACACATTATGAAGGTGGTATCAAGTTTAATAGTTTATCTCTTTTATGTTATGTTTGGATACAGCTTTGTACAGTATCATCTGCTGTTAATCTCTTAAGTGAATTAATGTTGATATTACTAGGTAGCAATGTCGTACACAGCGATTTGCCCCCCCCCACCTAGTGGGCACAATAATGCAAATGGAGATGTACTATAATTTGTACTTTACTATGACGTATTCACAGCTGAATGATGTGTTGTATATAAAACAAATACAAATTATTCAACGAAAAAAAAAAGAATGTCATTGGCATCATTTGTAATGAGAAGGGACTCTGTAATATGTGAGCCTGAGTTAGTGTTTCAGCACCTCTTGCCCTGGCCTTCCTGCCTTACCATTCGTGCTTATTTTGAAGGGCTGTAAAAAGCAAGGACATTGGCTGCTATGATCTTTTACCCCGTCTGGTCAAATTTGTCTGATATCACTACTACCCAATTCCAACTAACATTCCTGTGTACTGAGAGGTTTAGACTTGTATAGATAGTGTTTTAGAATTATTTAACGGGGCACAACTGACTCAAAATCAGTTTTTTCGGAAGCCGCCTGATGGGTGATAGGTTGAGGGAGCAGAATGGTGAGGTGGGCACACTGCCGCTGTAACCATTTTTAGAGTGGGGGTGCTGGCCATCAATATCACCTGACTTAAGAGCCTTGATAATAATTTTGATGTTTTATATATATATATATGTTCTGTCCATCAAACAACATGGACCATGCAGGGTGGCTTCAAACGGTAATGGAGCACCCGTAATCAATCCCAACAAAGAAAGAAGTTGTCCAAGCCAAATCTCAGGATTCTCTCTGTTTTATTCAAAGAATGAAAGCGGCAGCGTGCTGTCCTTAACCCCTTCACTGCTAGGCCTTTCCCCCCAGTGCTAAGCCTTTTTTTGGGCTATTTGGGGTAGTTTGCACTTAGGGCCCCGTAACTTTTGTCCACATAAGGTATTCACACCAAATTTGCGTCCTTTTCTTTCAACATACTGTGGATTCTAAAGGTACCCAGGGATTGTGGATTGCCCTGGAGGGGACCGAGAAATTAGCCAAAATACAACTAAATTTAGTTTTTTTTGTGAAAAATGGGAAAAAGGTGCTGCAGAAGAAAGCATCTGTTTTTTCCCTGCCAATATTATCAACAAAGGGTTTGTGGTGCTAAAATCACCATCTTCCTATCTTTCAGGAACAGGCAGACTTTTTCCAGAAAACCAAAATTTCCTACACAGTTTTGGCATTTTACTGGGAGTGTGCAGACATAATATCAAGTTTTAAATATCGAGTTGCACAAATAGCGAGTCAAAAATATTGTGATTCAGAAATATCGACAGCAAGAATATTGTGGTCAAGAATATCGACTTAAGGTAAGTAATATCGATTTTAAATATATCGAAGAGTTTAATATCGTTTGTAAAATATAGTTGTTAAAAATATCGATTTTTTAATTAATGTTATGTATTTTAGTATATATTTAAAATTTTTGTAATGTATGTTTTTTGTATAAGAATTGTTTATATTTTTAATATGTGTTAAATCTTTAGTACGTATTAATTTTTTTTATTGGATATTTTGTGTTTTTAGTTCCGTAGCAGGTTGTGGGTTTATAGGGGAATAGGGTGGGAAGTAATCTGATTAAATCAAATCAATGGATTATTTTTTATTTATTAATATTTATTTAATTGAGATGTTATAGTGTTAAATGTTTAAAGTGATTTATTATCAATTAATTAATAATTGGTTGATAATTAATAATAATTAATTATTTGGTCATTAATTATGGTAATTGTGTAATTAATTTTAGGTGTGTTTTGTGGTGTTTATAGGGGTAAAGGGTGGGAAGTAATTTGTGTTTAATTAATTCATATATAGTTGTTAATTAATGTTAATTATTTGATATTTATTTTGGGTAATTTGTTATTTTTTAGTGTGTTGCTTTTACTTTTAAAGGAGTAAAGTGAGGGTATTAAATACATTTTAATTACTTTATAATTAGTTGTTAATAGTAATAGTCTTTAATTTAAAAATAGGTTTTAATTGTGTTTTATTATTTTATAGTTTAATTTAGGTGTGTGCTGTGGACATTATAGTGTTAAAGTGTTTGTAGTTAATTAATGTTTATTAGTTTTTTTATTAATAACATTTTAAAAACGTTGAAGTGTGTTGTTATGGGTGTGGTGTTATAGGGTATGAAATAAAATAAATACATTTATGCATAAATTAATGTTTTTGTTTGTAAATAATTTCTAGTTTAAAAGAACTTTTTGTTTTAAATGTATTTAATATTTTATTTTATATAATATTTGTAGGTATTTGCTATATGTAATTAATATTATAATACGATTTCTTTTATATATTTAATATATTTGATTTTTAATTTGTAACATATTTATGTATTTATGTTTTTATATAATTTTATATTTAAAATATTTTTCTTTTTTTTTTAACTGTTGGAGTGTGAATAGTAATTTTTGCCTCTCCCCTATCCAACATTTTCCCTACTGTTGCACTCACTGGAGTGGGAATAGTAATTTTTGCCTCTCCGCTATCCACCACTTTCTCTACTGTTGCACTCACTGAAGTGGAAATAGTAATTTTTACCCCTCCGCTATCCAACACTTTCCCTACTGTTGTACTCACTGGAGTTGGAATAGTAAATTTAATTACTCCGCTATCCAACACTTACTCTACTGTTCACTGGAGTGCGAATAGTAAGTTTTACCCCTTCGCTATCCAACACTTTCTCTACTGTTGCACTCACTGGAGTGGGAATAGTAAATTTGGCCCCTCCGCTATCCAACACTTTCCCTACTGTTGCACTCACTGGAGTGGGAATAGTAATTTTTACCTCTCCGCTATCCAACACTTTCCCTACTGTTGCACTCACTGGACTTGGAATAGTAATTTGTACCCCTCTGCTATCCAACACTTTCCCTACTGTTGCACTCACTGGAGTGGGAATAGTAAATGTTACCCCTCCGCTATCCAACACTTTACCTACTGTTGCACTCACTGGAGTTGGAATAGTTATTTTTACCCCTTTGCTATCCAACACTTTCCCTACTGTTGCACTTACTGTAATGTGAAATTTAAGTTTAAATATTTTTTAATTGTTTAACATTTTAATTTATTATAGAATTGTGTTTTTATATTTTAAATTATTGATATGTATTTTTATTTTTTATATAATTGTAAACTTTTAACATAAATTAGAAATAATAGTTTATTGATTGTTTTAAAATAAATATATGTATAAATAATTATGTTTGGGTGTTTATTTTTTTATTAAGTTTATGTGTTGTATTTTAATAAAATGTATATTAAATGTTAGTTTATTTTGTTAAAACTAATTTCAATATTTAATATATTTAATATATATTATTTTATTTTATATTTATATAAAAGTCGATATTTTATACATCTATAATTTTTTACACCGATATTTTTTAGTCAATATTTTTGTACTTACCTGTTTAAGTATAGGAGTCGATATTTTTGTAGTCTATATTTTTACTCAATATTTTTTACATCGATATTTATGACATCGATGTTGTGTCAGTGACCCTAACTGGGACATAGCCTATTTATTCTATTTTTGTGCTTTCAACCTCCTTCCAGTAAGTAGTAGAAATTGGTGTGAAATCAATAATGGATTCCAAAAAGCTATTGCTTTTTGAAAAGTAGACAAAATTCTAAATTCAGCAAGGGGTCATTTGTATAGATCCTTCAAGGTTTTCTACTGGAAACTAACTGTTGAAATAAAAAAAGATTGAAATTGAGTTGAAAAAACAGCCAATTGTGCCAACGTTTTTAACTGTAACTTTTTGAAAGGATGGCAGATTTTTTAATGCAATATACCATTACGTCTGCTGGACCCTTGTGGTTGCATTTATATATAGGGCTTGTAGGTTCAACCAGAACTTGAGTTACCCAGAGCCAATAACTGAGTTGCACCTTTTTCATTGTATACTGGGTATATAGCAATTCATTTGGTAAAATATAAAGAGTGAAAGATAGCTATCAAGGAAACCTATGTATTTCCTAAATCGGAACAAAATATAGAGTTTAGAAGCAGTGGTTATTTGCACATCTTCGAAATTGTGGGTAACACTACTAGCATGTGAATTAGAGTACAGTTTTCAAAATGACTTCTTTTTTACACATTGTCTTACATTTGGAAGGCAGAAATGCATAGAAAGACAATTGGTAATAACACTTTTTCTACTATTCTGTGTTCCCCCAAGCCTCCCGATATAAATGGTACCTCACTTGTGTGGGAAGGCCTAGTGCCCGTGGAAGAAAATGGCCCAAAACGCAACGTGGACCCATCATATTTTTACATTGAAAACGTACCCTTTTTTTAAAAAATATTCCTAGCTGTGGATTTTGGACACTAGCTCAGCCAGCACTTAGGGAAAACTAGAAAAGCTGTACATTTTTCAAAACTAGACCACAATGGGAATCCAGGATGGGGTCACTTGTGTGGCTCTCACCAGGTTCTGTTACCCAGAATCCCTTGCAAACCTTAAACTTTGTCAAAAAAACACATTTTCTTCACATTTCTGTGATAGAAAGTTCTGGAAAGTGATGGGAGCCACACACTTCCACCCACCCAGCATTCCCCCAAGTCTCCCAATAAAAATGGTACCTCACTTGTGTGGGTAGGCCTAGTGCCTGTGACAGGAAATGACCCAAAACGCAGTGGCGGCTCCTCCTCCATCGCGGAGGAGCGTTGCCCCACTGCTTTTAAGCAGTGCAAATAGAGGAAACATAAAATGATAATAACTTTGAGGTATTATCATTTCATGTTTCCATGCTGCTTTGCAGGCGGGTGCGAAGAGCTACTCTGCTCTCAGAGCAGGGCAGGGGAGGAGTGGTTTGCCCACTCCTAAGTGCACATGACTGTTTGCCCAGGCCCCCATTCCCTGGCTGAGCGTCGAACCACGACGCTCAGACCAATCACAATGCTGTATTGCAGCATTGTGATTGGTCAGGGGAGCCTAACTGTGCTTCCTGCTCCTAGAGTCCGACTGAGGAAAGCTGGAGCAGAGACGCGGGACCTGGCGGCAAGGTAAGTGTTTATTTATTTATTTATTTATTTACATTGCGCCCCCCGCATCCGACCCGCAAGCCGTGCCAGCCACAACGTCGGGACATCAAATTTGTTCCAGTGAAAGCAGACCCTTTTCTCACAATGTGCCTAGCTGGAGATTTTGGACCCTAGCTCAGCCGGCACCTGGGGAAATCTAGCAAACTAGTACATTTTTGAAAACTGGAACCCCAAAGGAATCCAGGATGGGCTGATGTGTGTGGCTCTCACCAGGTTCTGTTACCCAGAATCCCTTGCAAACCTAAAACTTTGTCAAAAAAACACATTTTCCTCACATTTCTGTGATGGAAAGTTCGGGAATCTGTGGGGAGCCACAAACTTCCACCCACCCAGCATTCCCCTAAGTTTCCTGATAAAAATGGTACCTCACTTGTGTGGGTAGGCCTAGTGCCCGCAACAGGAAACGGCCCAAAACGCAACATGGGCACATCACATTTTTGAGGGAAAACCGACCCTTTTTTTGCAATGTGCCTAGCTGTAGATTTTTGACCCTAGCTCAGCCGTCACCCAAGGAAACCTAGCAAAGCTGTACATTTTTGAAAACTCGACACCCAGGAAAATGGAGAATGGGGTGACTTGTGTGGCTCTCATCAAGTTCTGTTACACAGAATCCCTTGCAAAACTCAAACTTTGTATAAAAAAACACATTCTGCTCACTTTTCTGTGATGGAAAGGAAAGTTCTGGAATCTGCGGGGAGCCACAAACTTCCACACACCCAGCATCCCCCCCAAGTCTCCCAATAAAAATGGTACCACACTTGTGTGGGTTGGCCTAGTGCCTGTGACAGGAAATGGCCCAAAACTCAACGTGGGCACATGACATTTTTCCAGTAAAAACCAACCATTATTTCGCAATGTGCCTAGCTGTGGATTTCAGACCCTAGCTCAGCCAGCACCTAGGGACACCTAGCAAACCTGTACATTTTTTAATACTAGACACCCAGGGAAATCTAGAATGGGGTCACTTGTGTGGCTCTCCCCAGGTTCTGTTACCCAGAATCCCTTGCAAACCTCAAACTTTGTAAAAAAACAAACAATTTCCTCAGATTTTTGTGATGGAAAGTTCTGGAATCTGCGTGGAGCCACAAACTTCCACCCACCCAGCATTACTCCAAGTCTCACAATAAAAATGGTACCTTACTTGTGTGAGTAGGCCTAGCGCCCGCGACAGGAAACACTCCAAAACGTACTGTGGAGACTTCAAAATTTTCAATCACAAAAAGACTTGGTTTTGATATGGAGAAACCTGTGTTTTTGGTCCCCCTGATCTGCCCCGGTGGGGCAGAAAGACAGTGGAGGTTGCTTGAGTGGTGGTGGCACTGGCATGCCCATTTTGGGCAGCCCCACCCCTATATACACACATAAAATGAATCCCTGGTGCCTATAGTGCTTTCTGCCCCCAGGGGGGCAGATTGGGGGCTATTGCCTCCATCTGCCCCCGTGTGGGGCAGAAATACTGACTGTATGCAAAAGCATTGGGGGAAGCAAAAGCCCTTGCCCAAGGGGCTGCTCCCTCTCACTGGTGCTTAGTGGGTGGATCCCTGCTTGGGGATCGCCCACCTGCAGAGATCCCCACGCAAGGGGCCATTAGGGATGGGTACCATTGGAAAGGAGAGATTCTCCCCTTTCCAATGATACCTCTCCCGTGTGTTTTGGTGCTTGGAGGGCTGAGATAGCCCCATGAGCACCGACACAGTGAAAATAAAATGAGCCTATCGGCCCATTTCAGTTTCAGTTTCAATGTAATGACGTTATCGCACCATGCGTACGATCATCAATACATTGAAGTTGGGGAAGCTCTTACCCACCTCCTGAGACAAAAAAAAGAAGAAAATCCCTCTGCTGTTTAGAGCAGAGTGATTTAGTGCTCATGTGCACATGACGGAATGGTTCCGTCATGCGCACATGAGCACTGTGGTGCATGATGGAACTATTCCATCATGAGCATCGAAAGGATTAACATAGTCCTGACATGTTTCAGCTCTCCACACTAGCCTTGGTCACATGTGTTGGTGGTTACTAAATGACATAACCTCCCGGCCGTAATGTGCCTCTGTAGTCTGTACATACTGCAATAACCAGCGTATGAATAATGCTAAGTGGCCACTTACCTGAGGTGATTGGAGTCTTCCTTTTCATAGGTGACGAGTGACCGGACGACACCGGGGAACCCACTAGCGGCAGTCCATTTTGTCTATGATTTGGGTGGCAAGCATCTGGAGAACCGTAATATGTGAACCGTTGTTGCAGCAGTTCACTGTGCATCACATCGGAGGTGTGCTGCCTTGACTGGTAGCTGGGCGTCGGAGCTCCATCCTTCCTTTCATAATTTGTGAGGCTGGTGCAGCTATTGTGGCACGTGCAGTAGCTATTCCGTTGCGTGAGGAGCATGGCTGGTGTGGTGCAAGCAGCAGTCGTCCTGTGTGCGTGAGGAGCACGGAGAGTAGCTGGGACTGAGCGGGACCTCAGCGTAGGTTCTGGAGCAATGCACATGTGTGTCAGTACGTTTGCTCGGAGGCGGCCATCTTGAGTTGGCCAGCATTTCTCGGCAGCAAGTATTTGTGGATTGGTGCACACGTCATTTTGTGCAGGATCTTAATCAGTGGGCGATTTTGTGTGTTTGTCTTCACAGTGACAGGCACATCTCATGGACTTCTGGACATTCTTGATGGAGTAGGAACTTTTGCAAGCAAATATGCAGGTATCTAATTGGAGTTGTTAAGGTCAGTGGCATCATTATAACTGTTGGTTATTAAAGGGTAACTGATCTCTTTGGCAAGTTTACAGCGCAATATGGAAAACATTTCTCTACCTCCATCATTTTTGTCTGTTCCTGGCACTCTACCCATGGCGTGGGAATGATGGCATGAAGCATTTGAAGCTTATTTGGAAGCAATTGATGGGGATACTTTTTCCTTCTAAAAAGAAAAGATCATTACTGGTATATAATCTAGGTTCGGAAGGTAGAAGTGTGCTCAAAACTCTTCCTATGGAAACTGTGCTTATTCGTGTTGGCTCTGGGGATAATGGAGATGCAGCCGTATTGGATGAGTATGCCTCTGTAGTATATACTTTGAACAAGAGATTTATTCCAAAAAGAATGTGGTGCTTGAACGTCATACGTTTTTGCAGCGCTGTCAAGCTCCTGGTGAACCGGTTGATGAATTTGTGGCTGTGTTATGTACTATGGCTATAACTTGCAATTACTGTGACCTCAGGGATGAGATTGTACGTGACCAGCTGAATGAAAAAACAAACAAAAAGAAGTTTCAGGAACGTTTGTTGTCTACAGAAGATCCCAGTTTGGAAGCAGCATAAGCCATCACAAGGAGTATAGAACATTCTCAACATTGTATGAAGGAGATGAGTGGGGGAGGCATGAAGTGTGAGGTGAATCAGTTAATGAAACAAACAGATAAAGGAGGCATAAAGGTCTCTGAAAAGCCTTGTATGAGTGTTGGCCAGGGTACTGTCAACGCAGCAGGGGAACATTCAGAGCATGTTGAACTATTGTGTTTCTGGTGTGGGAACAAAGCACACGTGAGCAGTGCTAAGTTTTGTCCTGCCACCAATATTATGTGCTTTAAGTGTGGTCGGAGCCATCATTTTGCCAGAGTGTGTAGGTCATACAAAGGTCAGAGAGGCAAACTGACATGAGTATAGTAAGGTCATTTGAGGAAAATGTGTATGATGATGATGAAAATTTAGTATTAATGTTAACTGAAAATGAGATTGGGCAAGTGTCATCTGTGCATAATGTCAAGAAAAGGAAACCTCCCGTTTGTGACATTACCATTAGCAATGAAAAGGTGAGAGTGATGGCTGATTCTGGTTCACCATTCCCGTTGATTGGTGAGGATGATTTCAACAAATTACGTGTTCCTGGTTTATTTGAGTCAAGGGTGAAACGTTTTGCATATGGAGGCAAGAAAGTGGAATTTTTGGGCCAGTTTTATGCTACTTTGAGCTTTGATGGTAAAACAGCTTTGGACACAGTGTTTGTGGCAAGGGGTGGTTCTAATCGGTTGGGATGGAATGAGCAAGGGGACTTAGATATAGTTCTGGATCCCAACCATCCTAAGTTGGTGTTGTCTAGACAACGCCTGTTAGAATTGGCTAATAGTGAGGTGTGTTATATGGATGAGTGCAGGTAGGTATCTAAATATCCTAATGTTTTCACTGATAAACTTGGGAAGTTAATAGGATCTATGCATCGCATTGTGGTAAAAGAAATTGTGGTACCTAAGGTGTATAAAGTGAGGCGAGTACTGTCAAGAGTCTTACCTCTGGCTTACACTAGAGCAGAATGATGATATTTTCCCACTACTCTCCCAGAACTCCTCAGGTGACCAGACTATTTACTGGAAACCCCGAGGGTCCCAAGGGGGGTAAGGGGATTGGGACAAATTAATAAAAATAAGAAGAGCCTGCCTTGAGGTTTCTTGGTTTCTGCTCCTTCGTTCATTCAACACTTCATCTGTCTAGTTCTGATGTGAGTGTCTTTCTTTCTGGAGTACCTGAGAAAACTAAACATGACGTGTGATTAGATTTCTGAAAATTAAAGTTAGACTCCTAGACATTTACTACTACATTTTACATTTTAAATTTCTCACTAGACTAAACATACCCAATAAATCCAAGACCTGTGCTCCTCTTCCGTTGAAATGAGTAGATACATTTTAAAAGAAAGGAGTACTAGTATATTTGATAATATGTAGGAAATACTCTTCTTATGAATCTTTAACCTTTTTCTTTTTCTTATTTACAGGTGAATGAATCCTGACGAAATTAAACTTGGGTAAGTATTGTCTCTTTTCTTGTTCTGCTCAGTACTATTGTATAATATATATTTGATGATAAAATAACTTAAAAGACACTGTTATTTCCAAAGAAGGTACTTAGCTGAGTGTCAGGAAAGTTATATTCAGTCCTATTCACTGCCGAGTTCTGTTGAATCGCCAAACGGAACACCACATCTTTTGTCAACACGGAACAGTTCGAATGAAGTGAGAGCTCGCAAGAGTGAGAGAAGCCATCCACTGCACAGTCTCCGAGCTGTGGAACGCTTCAGCTCTTCAACTGAGAAAATCACCATGCGAATAGAGAAGACACTTCTCTCTTTCACCTAATCCAACTGTAGATGACTTACGTTTCATTCCAGTACTGGTTTTGAACATGCACGATAGGAAAAACACATTCCTAGCACACAGCTATGCTACGGAACCTTTTCGCCGTAAATTAGGAAACCGTCAGCACGACGGACTACGAAGCGACCCCTAAACTCCTTGCCAAAAATACTATCGACACAACAAACTCGACGCAACTGCCTTTCTGCTTTCAACGAATGAAACCCTGTGAGGTGCGTACTCTAGAATTCACTTCAGTGAAGTGCGCAGTTTCAAAAAGGCGCGTACTTCATGTACAATTCTGGGCTCAGGGGTTGAGAAAAAGACTAGAGCTGTTTTTTAGTTAAAAACTAGATTAGCCAACTTGGAGTTCTTTTTATTCCATGCTATCTTCCAAGAGTGCCTGTGGTTCTTCATCTTTTGTTTTTTACCATTCCTATGATTGATGATACATGTAGAAGAACTCCTTGTGCTGTAGATCCTGACAAGTACCCATCAACCTGAGGAAAGAGCTGAAGTCAGAATTGGACAAGTTGTGCAAGTTGGGTACTATGGAACCAATTGAGGGATCAGAATTATTGGCCCCAGTAGTTTTGTCATGCAAATCTGAAACGTCCTTGCATTTGTCTGTTGATGTGCATGATTTGAACTCCAACATCTGGGTCGACCGGCAGCCACTCCCAAACATTAATGAACTGTTGTCTACATTGAAGGGTGCAGCAGTATTTTCAACGTTAGATATGTCTGTAGCTTATCAGCAAGTGGAGCTGTGTGAGGAGTCTAGGCATTTGACTCAAGACTCATGCCTTCAGGCAGTCAACATACGGCAACGCATGTTTTCATTCTTACGCGCCGTTACTGATATCAGCGATCTACTTTTAGTCAAAGTGCGCTCCTATTCTTCAGCAATGTTTGTTCAGCGGTTCATCGCCTGTTGGTGTGTCTTTCGAGCTGGTGTGGTCCGGTGGGGCAGCGCTTCATCTAAACATGTTGCTTATGGTGCAAAGAAGGGCTAGCGGGAGGACGAGGCGGATGGCGCATCCCAGTTTCCCCGGGACCGATGCCTTCGACTGAACTATGATGTTGCCCCTTGGGCGAAAACCGAAACTGTCTGTACTTACTGCGGAGCCCAAGTACAATTGGCCGTTGCCCGGTGGAGCTGTCCTATGCAGCTATAGAGGAGTCTGGCTCTGGTTCACCCCCTCGGCCGTCACCTACCTAGCCGGACATCGGACATTGTTTTTTAATGGTTCTTCACAGTTTGGTCTGTCTTTCACTTTGACTGCTTTGACTGCTTTGTTTCCCCTGAAGTACTTTCCCCCTTCTGGTCTGCCTGACTCTATCTGCATTCCTTTCCCCTGTTTACCTTTCCCACTCTACCTTCCATTCCCCATAAGACGTCTGTCTTGGCTATGCAACACGCTAATCACTTTTGTTATTGTGCTATCTCATGTTTTTTTCTCCTATGCCTTTACTTCTAACGGTAACTGTAACTGATGTAATTTTTTTAATCCTGTAACTCACTGATCCTCATGTAAAGTGCTCTGATACCTCCGGGTCTAGCCAGCGCTATATAAAACTCTGCAAATAAAATTTGACGGCTTTTGGCACTCCAAAGGAACTTTTCGCTATGGACATATGCCATTGGGTTAGCTTCTGCATCATCCGTGATTCAGATGTTAATGAACAACCTTTTCAGGGATATGTCTGGGGAACTCTGTTTATAGGACAATATCTTGGTTTTTGGAAAGGATGGGTGTGAACATGATGAAAGATTGGAGAAGGTTTTGAGGACTCTGGAGGTATCAAGTTTGACTTTGAAGAAGGATAAATGTAAATTTTGTTGTGATGGGGTGAATTATTTGGGACATCATATATTGAGTAAAGGAATTTAGTCAAAGATCAAAATTCTGAAAGTGATTGAGAAAAAGCCTGCAGCTGGTGATAAAGATCAGCTTCGGTCTTTCCTGGGTCTGGGCGTGTACTACGCGGAATTTATGATGAATTTTACAGGTAAAATTGCATGTTTGCGTGAACTGTTAAAAAAAACACCAAGCCTGTGTGGACCAATGAGTGTCAGGGACTTTTGGATATGATTAAGAGTGAGGTTGTTTCCGCGAATCCCCTCAAGCCATTTGACACACAGGATTTGTGTATCATTTCTACTGATTCCAGTAACCATAGTTCGGGTGCAGTGTTGATGCAGAAAAGAAGTAGTGGTAAAGAGGAGATTATTGCTTTTGCATCTAGAGCACTTCGTGGAGCTGAGCCAACTTACTCCACCATAAATAAAGAAGCCATGGGTTTGTGGTGGGGGTGTTAATTATTTCAGGAATTTTGTGTGGGGCAATAATTTCATCCTCCATATCGATCACAAACCATTGCTGGATTTATTCAGTACTAGCAATGGTTGTATGGCAACCCAGCGCATTGCCAAGTGGCAATACTGCATGCAGGAGTTTCAGTATAAGTTACAATTTGTTCCTAGTGTTCGAAATGTTGCAGCTGATTGTCACGATTACCATTAGAGGTTGATGGGGATATGGATGTTGACTGTGATAAAGTTTAGAATTTGTTTGTGCCATTGAAGCAGTTTCTTATGGCATGTTATCAGAAGTGGAATGGTGTGCAGCTGTTGAGGGTGAGGAAGTCTTACAGGAGGTAATCAAGTATGTGGCGGGACGTTGGCTATGTGTACATGAGTTGAGTGAGGCTGTGGTTCCCTTTTGGAGGGCAGTTATTGAGTTGTCCATCGTCAATAGAATCTTACTGAGGGGTGAGCGGTTGGTGGTTCCTGGAAGTATGAGGTCCAAGATTCTTGAAATTACTCATAAAGGACATTGGCATGCGAGCAATGAAGCACATGGTCAAAGAGGATTTCTGGTGGCCTGGGGTGGACAGGTCAATTGAACATTTTGTGAGGGAATGTAATGCCTGTGTTTTAAGTGATAAATCACAGGTTACAGTGCCTTCTCCTGTATCAGCAGTGGCCAGTAGTGGAATACCATTGCATAAATTGGTGTTTGACATATCTGGACCATTTGGGGTCCTAGGGTCAGCACCCAAATATGCCCTGGTGTTAATTGATTACATGTCTAAGTGGACTGAACTGGAGTTTGTCAGTAGTATTTCATGGTGGTCATAAACATTTTTTGTAGAGATTTTATTAGGGAAGGTTTTCCGTAGGTTTTGGTAACAGATAATGGCACCCAATTGGTGTCCAAAGAAATGAGTGATTTTCTGGAGAAGAATGGCATCAAACATGTAAAGACTTATTTGTACCATCCCTGTAGCAATGGTCTTGTGGAGTGGGTCAACTGTGTTATTAAGGACCAGGTACAATTTGTAGTAATCAATGGATTGGAGTGGGAAAAGGTCATTCAGGACATATTGTGGGCTATGAGAATTACTCCCCATGTCAGTACTGGTATCGATCCCTACTCTTTGATGAGGGCTAGGGTTGCAGGTACACGTTTGAACAGGAAATGGATAAGTAGGAAAAGTTTGGATTGTGAAAAAGTGGGAAGAGTGTTGGATGTCCGGAGTCTTGTTCAGGAGAAGTATAGCCCTATGTGTGATGTTGATTTCTGGAGGGAAATTGATGTTCGCGAAGGTGATGTTGTGAGAGTTGTTGTTCCTCATCATGCTCGTAAGGGACAGTCAAGATTTTCACCTCCCATGTTGGTGTGTGAGTTAAAGGATCACTTAGTGGTGTTGGAGAATGGTAAGGTGTGGAACAAGAGCATGGTGGTAGTGGTGCCTAGCTCTAAAGGGAGCTATGTGTGTGGAAGAATGGGGAAGGAAGTGCCCAGGAGTTCTATGGGTTCCATGGAACTTGAGAACACAGATGTTTGTCGTTCAACATCAGTAAGGAGGAGATCTGTATCTAAAAGTTTGATGATTATGTGGTATACAAATAAATGTGTGGTGTTGATTTATGTGGTAGTAACATTTGTATCTTCTTTCTTTTGCTATTCATTGCACGCTGGATCTATCTTTTTTCGTGCAGTGTGTTGTTTATTATGATCTGTATTTTGTACTTTTCTGAATTTGATTGTTTATAATGTTTTGCATCTATTATCAGGGAAAGGGATATGTGAGGATCGTGTATTGACATTCCAGATTGTGTCTGTATGGAATGCTGGCACAGGATGCTGGTTACGTGCTGGGGGACCGGCAGTTGCTGCCAGTGCCCGGTGTTGGATGAATAAATCTACGTGTTCACTTACCTGAGGTACTGGGGGGCAGATTTACAAGAAACTGACGCATCTGTAGAGATGCGTCAGTTTCCCTGCGCCAGCCTGCGATACCCTTGCGCCACCATGGATGCGCCGTATTTACAATACGACGCACCATGGCGCAAGGATTGACAGATGCGTCAGAAATTCTGACGCATCTGTTGGTCCAAAAGTCACGCATTGCTGGAGTCGTTTCGCAAGCACGACGCAACTCCAGCAATGTATTTTGAGGCCTAAACTTACTGTACTGCGTCAGTCCTTACGCCTGCTTCAAGCAAGCGTAAGGTTTTGATGCAGTGGCGTCCCGAAAGTGGCGCAGTGAAATCTTGTAGATTTCACTGAGTCACTTTTACGAGGCCTTCCTGCATGGGAACGCCCACCCTGCATACATTATACCTGATGCAGGTATAATGTGACGCAGGGCTTTACAACGTGACGCATCTCCCGAGATGCGTCACGTTGTAAATTGGCTGCATTGTTTGCGCTGCCGTTGCGTCAAAAAAAGTGATGCAACGGCAGCGCAAGGAGGCACAAGGGGCTTGTAGATCTGCCCCTAGGAGTCTGCCTTTTCACACTGCAAAGGCAATTCACGTCCTCTGCCCACATGCAGTGTGTGATATCCAGGTTAAATACCGTCATGACACTGCTATGGCTTTATTAATCCAAACACAGCATTGCTGGTGAATAAAGTGATTCAGGGCATCTAAAATGTCAATTAATTTCCTTCCGCAAATGCCACATTAAAATTATCATTTGTGAAACAGAGGGATCCGAAGCAAGAATAGAGGAGTACCAAACTCCTCCTTTCACCCTGTCTCACCCCACAGAGTTCATTATTCCAGGCAAATCCTTTTTTGAAGCCATAGCAGTATCATGACAGTATTTAACCTGGATAGTACACACTGCGTGTTTGCAGAGGACGTGAGTTGCATTTGCAGTGCATGCTGGTTGTTGCAGTATGTAAAAACTATGGAGTCACGTCCGGCATTTAAACCGGGTGGCTATGTAATTTAGGGCCCCTTTAGGATGGCGGGCAGACTGAAGTCCGCACGCCACCCTAGCGGTGCTGGGACCATCCGCCAGCGGTGCAGCGGTCCCGCACCACAAATTAGGATGTGACTGCCACCCTGGCGGTCGCTTCTCGCATCTTTAACATTGCGGCGGGTGCTGCTGTAAGCAGCACCCACCACAATGCCAAAGAGGCATGTTGTGCATTGCCATGCACAACGTGACAGGCACCGCGCGGTGCCTGCCACCTTGAGCATGGCAATGTAGGGGGTACCATAGGTACCCCCCAAGTGCAGCCCACCACCCACCCGGGGGCCCGCAACGGGCCCCCAAAGCAATTTCCGCCAGCCCTTCCATGGCGGCATCGCCGCCATGGAAAGGCCAGAACCGCCAGGCATCATAATATGGATGGCAGTGCCTTCCAGGCACCGCCACCATATTATGCCTGAGTTCTGCCCGGCCAGCAATCGTGACGATTGCCGACCGGTGGAAAAGCGGCGGACGGACTTTTCGTCCGCTGCGTTACCCCCCGCCATGGTAATATGGCGGGGTTAAATGTGGTTGTGATGGCGGGCGGATCGCCACCGGCGGCCGGGCAGTGGCGATCCGCCCGCCATCATAATCAACACCTTAGTTACCACCAGCATCTGTGACCAAGGCTTGTGTGCAGAGCTGAAACATGCCAGGACTATGTTAAGGACAGCACGCTCCCAATTTCATTCTTTGAAAAAAACAGAGAGAATCCTGAGATTTGGCTTCAACAACTTCTTTCTTTGTTAGGATATATATATCTATATATATATATATATATATATATATATATATATATATATATATATATATATATATATATATATATATATATATCTACTGGCGGTCGCCAGTAGATAGTTATAGTTAGGACCTATTTTCCATAGGAAATCCGCGACATTCTATTTGAAATAACTCTCTTGCCGGTTGACGAATCTTCGCGAAATTTTCAAACTTTATGGCCCGCTCCGGTCCGCTCCTACCCTGAAAGTCTCGGGGTGATTCGTCAGCGGGGGCCGAGAAAACAGGGGTCCCAAAGCGTGTTTTCCCCATTCATTTTTCCATAGGAAACTTTAGCCACGGCTACAGCCCGAACTGCTGAACGGAATTACACCAAATTTGGCAAAGAGGTAGTTCTTGGTTCAGAAAGAACCCTTTTGTCAAATGGTGTAAATCCGTTCAGTAGTTGCTGAGAAAATCAAAAGTAAAAGCACATATATATCTATGGGCACGGAGGATCCGCGCACCCTCCCGATCACGAGCTGTCTGCTAATTGGCTGTCAGCACTCCAAACCAGGAAGTGTTGGCAGCCATCTTGTTCCTCGGTAGAACCGAGGAACAAGAAAGCAGTAAAAAAGTGCGCAAAATGCACAAAGGGGGCAGGGTAGAAACACCCTGACCCCTAGGCCTGCTCAGGGGTCCCACAAGGACCCCTGGGCAGAAAAAAGCATTTTTAAAAAAAATCGGCAGGATGCGCTTAGGGTGCGCGGATCCTGCCGACAAAATCGAAGCGCGTCTCCCGCGCTTCGATGTTAATTGCCCCGGGGGCATGGTGGGGGGTTTACATTTAATGTGGGGGCCTCTAAGGCCCCCAAGCCCCGAGGACCGCCACCCCCCGGGGCTTTCAAAAAATAATGGTGCGGGAGGGCTCTTGGCCCTCCCGCAGCCCGAGGACCGCCACCCCCGGGCTTCTTTTTTTAATTTTTTGACCTGTGTGGGGGTGCTCCAGCCCCCACACGCCCCGGGACCGCCACCTCCCGGGGCACTAAAGATTTGAATATGGGGGTCCGTTACGGACCCCAAAGCCCGGGGACCACCACCTCCCCGGGGCTGTGCACTGGATGGGAGGGGGCCGCGCGGCCCCCCTCCTGGAGCCCTTGATGGCCCTGGGGACCACCACCCCCAGGGCCGGCTCCTGCAGTGTCCCGGGGTGCCTACCCCGGGACACTGTAGTTTGCTATGACAGGACGGGAGCCTCGCGGCTCCCGTCCTGTCATAGCTAACTGTTTGCATTTTGAAAGAGAGAGCAGGAAACCTGCTCTCTCTTTCAAAATGCAAACAATTGCTTTCCACATGGGGAGCAGCATGTTAGCTGCTCCCCATGTGGAAAGCTAATGCCGGCTCCCGTAGGACACGGGGAGCCGGCGGGACTGTGGGGGATTGGGGACCCCCACAGTCCCCAACCAGAGGCCAGGCCCCGGGGGATGGGGTCCCCGGAGCCATAAGTGGCCAGGGAGGGGGCCACGCAGCCCCCTCCCCAAATAAAAAAAAAAAAAAAAAAAAAAAAGAGGCAAGGCCGGCCCCGGGGATGGGGTCCCCGGGGCCTTAAATGGCCTGAGGAGGGGGGCCACGCAGCCCCCTCCAAATTAAAAAAACTAAAAATTGAGGGCATGCCCCGGGGATGGGGTCCCCGTGGCCAATACAGGCCCAGGGAAGGGGGCCACGCGGCCCCCTTCCCGTTTTTTTTTAATTTAAAAAAAAATAAAATGCTCAGGCCCCGGGGGATGGGGTCCCCGGGGCCAAAAGTGGCCAAGGGAAGGGGGGCCACGCAACCCCCTCCCATTAAAAAAAAAATAGAAAAAAAACACGACCGGCATCGTGTTGGAGGCCCCGCCCCCGTCCCGGCAGTACTCTGCAAACGCGCCCCCTGGCGCGTTTTAAGAAGGGGAAGTAATTCCCCTTGAATACTGGGGGTCCCTGGGGGCCAACTAGCCCACCAGGAACCTCCAGTATGCACCAGGAGGCTGCGTTGCAGAGAGGTGTACAGAGGCCACGCCCCTTTTTACACCTCTCTGCAACACAGCTCTGTGGCGCTTTTTAGAAGTACATGGTGGGCTAGTTGGACTCCAGGGACCCTCAGGATTGAAGGGGACTTAATCCCCCAACTTAAAACGCGCCATGGGGCGCGTTTGCACAGTGGTGAAGGGAGGGGGCGGGGCTTCAGGTGACATGTGTGCAAACAGGCCCCGTGGTGCGTTTTAAGATGGGGAATTAAATCCCCTTCAATCCTGAGGGTCCCTGAGGGCCAACTAGCCCACCATGTACTTCAAAAGCGCCACAGAGCTGCGTTGCAGAGAGGTGTAAAAAGGGCGTGGCCTCTGAACACCTCTCTGCAACGCAGCTCCCTGGCGCATACTGGAGGTACAGGGTGGGCTAGTTGGACCCCAGGGACCTCATGATTCAAGGGGCCTTAATCCCCCAACCTAAAACGCGCCACGGGGCGCGTTTGCACAGATGTCACCTCAGGCCCCGCCCCTCCCTTCACCATTGTGCAAATATTCCTCTAAAATCAGCCGAACTACGAATTCTTATTTACTCACCTGTTATCAGGAGAGACCTCAGTGCTGCATCTTTCAGCCCAGTACTGATCCTGAAAAGTAATTTTAACCGTACTTACCAGTAACTTGAATTTCCTTCCATAGGATATCATTGACTGGATTCACTTGGAAATTCTTCTAAGTGTGGAGTTTTGGAACTTTATAATATTCCTCTAAAATCAGCCGAAATACGAATTCCGATTTACTCACCTGTTATCAGGAGAGACCTCAGTGCTGCATCTTTCAGCCAAGTACTGATCCTGAAAAGTAATTTTAACCGTACTTACCAGTAACTTGAATTTCCTTCCATAGGATATCATTGTCTGCTTTTTGCTGAAAAAGTTTGTGTCGATTTTTGAAACATACAAATATTCCTCTAAAATCAGCCGAACTACGAATTCCGATTTACTCACCTGTTATCAGGAGAGACCTCAGTGCTGCATCTTTCTGCCCAGTACTGATCCTGAAAAGTAATTTTAACCGTACTTACAAGTAACTTGAATTTCCTTCCATAGGATATCATTGACTGGATTCACTTGGAAATTCTTCTAAGTGTGGAGTTTTGGAACTTTATAATATTCCTCTAAAATCAGCCGAAATACGAATTCCGATTTACTCACCTGTTATCAGGAGAGACCTCAGTGCTGCATCTTTCAGCCCAGTACTGATCCTGAAAAGTAATTTTAACCGTACTTACCAGTAACTTGAATTTCCTTCCATAGGATATCATTGTCTGCTTTTTGCTGAAAAAGTTTCTGTGTCGATTTTTGAAACATACAAATATTCCTCTAAAATCAGCCGAAATACGAATTCCGATTTACTCACCTGTTATCAGGAGAGACCTCAGTGCTGCATCTTTCAGCCCAGTACTGATCCTGAAAAGTAATTTTAACCGTACTTACTAGTAACTTGAATTTCCTTCCATAGGATATCATTGACTGGTTTAACTTGGAAATTCTTCTAAGTGTCGATTTTTGAAACTTTATAATATTCCTCTAAAATCAGCCGAACTACGAATTACAATTTACTCACCTGTTATCAGGAGAGACCTCAGTGCTGCATCTTTCAGCCCAGTACTGATCCTGAAAAGTAATTCTAACCGTACTTACCAGTAACTTGAATTTACTTCCGTAGGCTAACATTGACTGGTTTCACTTGGAAATTCTTCGAAGTGTGCAGTTTTGGAACTTTATAATATTCCTCTAAAATCAGCCGAAATACGAATTCCGATTTACTCACCTGTTATCAGGAGAGACCTCAGTGCTGCATCTTTCAGCCCAGTACTGATCCTGAAAAGTAATTTTAACCGTACTTACCAGCAACTTGAATTTCCTTCCATAGGCTAACATTGACTGGTTTCACTTGGAAATTCTTCTAACTGTGGAGTTTTGGAACTTTATAATATTCCTCTAAAATCAACCGAACTACGAATTCCGATTTACTCACCTGTTATCAGGAGAGAACCCAGTGCTGCATCTTTTAGCCCAGCACTGACCCTGAAAAGTAATTCTAACCGTACTTACCAGTAACTTATATTTCCTTCCATAGGAATCCATTGTCTGGTTTTCAGCAGAAAAGTTTGTGTCGATTTTCACAAACTACAAATATTCCTTAAAATCGCATGTATGACTTAAACGCATTCTTTCAACTGTTTACAGGAGATGCACCAGTGCTGGATCCAGGATCCAACACTGAGTAAGAAAAAGTAACGATTACACTACTTACCTGCTAAGTGAATTTCCTCCCATAGGATAACATTGGTGATTCTATGTGAAAAAGTTTCTAAGTGTCAACTTTTAAAATACAATAATATTCCTTAAAAATCACTACTGTAACCAAAACGCTTTCACTCAACTGTTTACAGGAGATGTCCCAGGACTGAATCTAGGATTCAGTCCTGTGGTTAGAAAAGTAATCCATAAAGTAACTAATTGCATTTAACTAGAAATTCACATTGAGCTCAATGTTGCATTGTGTTTGAAATTGTGTTGCCCATTGCAACAACTGTAACTACTGTACTTAAAACTCTATTGCCTATTTGCAAAGTATTTAAACTAAAGTAATTCATTCTGAGAAAGTATATTTTGTAATGTAATGTATAATGTAATTACAATGTAATTTAATAAATAAAATATCAAAAAATAAATAGTTTTAAAAAATGTAGTAAATCAGTATCAAAAAAATAAATATAACAATTAATACATTTAAAAATTGTCATTTACAAAACCTTTGAAATTCACTGAAAAAACCATAGGTTTCAGGCACGTTATAGTTAGAAATTAGCATTTAAAAAACCTTTGAAATTCACTGAAAAAACCATAGGTTTCAGACACGTTATAGTTAGAAATTAGCATTTAAAAAACCTTTGAAATTCACTGAAAAAACCATAGGTTTTAGGGACAGTTATAGTTAGTTGGACATTTCACTCGTACAAAACCCGTGAAATTCCCCCGTTATGAATTAGTTCAGCTAACTATAACTCGCGCCCGCAATGCACTGCTGATGACGTCACATATTACATCACTCATGACATGGTCAGTGACATCACTGATGACATCTCAAATGACATCATCCACGTGATAATCTGATGCACCTCCTCACACCCTAATATAACCTTTGATACACCCACTCTAAATTACAGACTGCTATTCGCAAAACCATAGACACTCCAACACCAATAACTACATACCCACTCACTGATTCTTAGGTCTACACACACACATCCACTCACTCACCCGTACAGTCACTCATACTTATGGTCACTCAGTACAGGACTATCATATGCACTCTTACTCCTATATAGACACTCAAACACCGCCACTCATCCATAGAGGTACTCACACACCTAGTCAGTCATGTAAATAATTAAACACAGCCATTTACTCACCTATACAGTTATACACACACCAGCTCACTTAATCATACAAATACTAGCACATTGTTATGCTCTTATACAATCACTGATACAAGCACACACTCATCCATACAGCCACTATCACAATCACTCACTCTCGCTTATAGCTATTTATATACTCCAACACACATATATACTGCCTTTCACATATGTAGTTACTCACACATGTACCACTGGGACATACATTCACTCACTAACACACTCTTACACACACTTACCCACCCATACAGTCTATCACAGATGCACTCTTGAAACCATCCACCCAGTGAATCACCCACTCACACATCTATGCACAGAGTCGCACACACCCCTCCCACACAAACACTCAGGCACCCATACAGATACTCAGACAACCATTCAATAACTCATATAGACACTCATGTAGCTATTCACAAACACATGCAGCCACTTACACAGCAACAGACAGACGGATACAGACATTCACCCAGTTTAGTCACTAACCCATGCATTCAGTAAGATACGTTTAATCACTCACTTATAGAGTCAGTCACGCACCTACTAAATCATCCATACAGACACTTATACACCCACTCATTCTTCAATACGTCTTTTCCTATATATATTAAAAATATTTAAACTTTACAGAAACACACAGTCACTGCATGATGTCATCAGTGATGTCATTTGAGATGTCATCAGTGATGTCATCAGTGATGTCACTGACCATGTCATGAGTGATGTAATATGTGATGTCATCAGCAGTGCATTGCCGGGGCGCGAGTTATAGTTAGCTGAACTAACTATAACAGGGGAATTTCACGGGTTTTGTACGAGTGAAATGTCCAACTAACTATAACTGTCCCTAAAACCTATGGTTTTTTCAGTGAATATATATATATATATATATATATATATATATATATATATATATATATATATATATATGTGTGTGAGAAGTTGGCCTGGTATATGATGTCCACTAATTAAAGTGGGCACCTTGCACCAGTCCAAACAACCCTTATGGTGATTTAAGAGGTCAAAGATAAACTTAGAAAGCTATCCAAGTGGTAGCTGTGGAGAGCAGCCTTCAGGCTTAGTCTTGAAGGAATGTTAAGCAGCTTGTTTTACCAGAATGCAACCTTATAGTATTGGTTAAATGAAAGGAGAACCACACAGTAGTTATAAAAATATGTATTTATTATTATAACACACCTTAAATACCTCACAGTATCTGCTACACGCAGATAAACACAAAGCACACAATACTGTAGCACAGAAACAAACGTAAGTAGCACTAATACACAGTGGGCTCCAGGGGTTGACTAAACCATATACTAAAATATCGGTATAAGAACCACGACTCGAGTCAAGACAGTGTCTAGAGGTTGTAGAATCGCTGGGACCCCAAGGAACCACCGAAGGTGGGTAAGGAGGGACCCCACGGAGGACGGGTGCAGTGTGAGAACACGACCGCGTGCTACGTACAATTCAATGGGAGAGTCGCGGTTGCAGTTTTAATGTTTAAGGACCCTTCCCAGTGGATTACGAAGAAACCCTTTGGAACTTAGAAGGTTGGAGAGCCACCCCACCTGTGGATACTGAAGTACCAGAGTTACCTATCCCAGGGAAGCCGGGTGCATATGCTCGAAGTGGCGTCGGAAACCGCTGTAGTTCTGTATGTGAGTCTTCAAAGAAATGTCACTGCTGGAAAGGAGAAAAGTGTCCAGTGGAACCCACAGGTGGATTCTTGATGGAAGAAACCTAAAAGCATAGGGGACAGAGTCTAGGTCACTCAGGAGTGACCAGGGGCTCAGTAGACGAATGCCCACCGATGTCGGGTGCTTCAGGTGTGATGATGGAGACCTTGACTCTACAGCTGCAGGGACCAGGAGACATCGAGGATGACCAGGAGCCAGATACGAGCTGTCCCATGAAGGCTGTTGAGTGCTGAGAGGTCGGTGTCCGGCGGGAGCACCAACAAGCCTTGGCAGCGGCAACCCATGAGGAGGGTCAAAGAAGGTTACGGTCTGGCCCAGCAAGGACCAGAGGACTCACCACAGCAAGGGGAGTCAGGGCAGGCCTGGAGCAACCAGGGGAGCCCAAGTAAAGCAGTGTTTTCCCTCAAATGGACCCACAGGCCGAAGGCACAGGAGTCGCGAGGGGACCTCTTAGCAGTTTCACAAAGTCACAGCTTGCAGGGCACGGAGTGCAAGGAGGCCAGAGTCCTTTGTACAAATATGCACTTGCAAAAGTACGTGGTGCACAGGGGTTCAAGTTATGCAGTCCCCACAAAGGATACTGGCCTCAAACTCGGTGAGAGGGCAGCTCAACCTCAAGGAACATAGGAACCCACCTCCTGTGTTGCTGGAGCTTTCAGAGTCCGCAGGAGCTCAGGATCAGCAGACCAGTCAGTTGCATTACAGTGCCTGCGAATGCAGGGGAGTGACTCCTTCACCCCAAGGGAGATAACATCAGTTGTCCTTGATGCTCCATAGGTCCTGCATGGAGCCTGTATGGTGCATGAGCACAGACAATGCTTTGGACAGAGAGGGAGACGAAGTCGGGCCCAGTTGAAGTCCAGCAAAGTCCAGAGTGTCGAAGGTCAGTGGTTTCTTGTTCAGAATCTTGTCCACGTTGAATCTAGGGTCCTACAGCCAGGTAAGCCCTTTTAAACCCACGGAAGAGGGTTGGACAGATTCAGGGGACCCTCCCAGGGGAGGGTCAGGACAGTGGGGAGGTTACTCCCATGTCCTTTGTCCAGTTTTGCGCCAGAGCAGGAGCCAACGGCTCCCAGGACTGGTTTGAACTGGACTATGCACAGGGACACAAAATGTGCCCCTTGTGCAGACTTTCAGGCACTTTGGAAGTGCACCCACCCAGCTCCAATACACTAAATCCCGTCTGGGAGGTGGTCACACCTACCTGTGACAGGATGCCTATTGTGCTACCTTCCTCTGCTCGAGCTTGGCTCAGAAGTAGGAGGGCAGAAATGTGACTCTGGGCGGCAGCAACCATTTTGTGCTGCCCGGGTCGAGAAGGCTGGTACCGGGAAGACCAGGGACCCCACGAAGCTTGCTTCTGAAGGGTGGAATCATACCTCCCACACCGGTTACCAGTGTGGAGGTATGATTCCAAGGTGTTTGATACCAAACACGACATGGTTTGTTGCAGCTGTTTTCGAGATAGCATTTTAAGCGAGCATATAATGCACCTCTACCTATATGTCTGGCTGCGTCACCGACAACCCGGGAGAATGGTCTCCGAAGGCTGCAGGGGTGCTCTGCTCATGCAGGGGCACCCTCTCACATAAAACCCAGCACACTGCCTTCAGGATTGTCAAGGCCTGCTATAGGGGTGACTTATAGGTTTTAAGTGTAGTGACCTACAGATATAGTAAACCTATATCTAAAGTAAGTGGTGCATGCACCATCTTACACAGGCTGCAATGGCAGGCCTGTAGTTCCATTTTCCATGGCCTCTCATGGGTGGCATAATACATGCTTCAGCCCATGGGAGGCCTCTGGGGTACCTATGCCCTGGGTTCATGTGTACCATATACTAGGGACTGGGGTACCCCAGTATCCAATCTGGAGTGTACTTAAGTACATGGCAAAACATTTTAGGGAGAAAGCAGATAGACTGGGGTCCTGATTAGCAGGATTTCAGTCAGACTAGTCAAAAACAGTGTAACATTAAGCAAAAAGTGGGGGTAACCATAAGGAGCAGATCCTACTTTCCTACACCCCCCAAACGTAAGGAGATGAGACTAACCTTGCCCAGTTGAGTCTTCATTTTCTAAGTGGAAATATCTGGAGTGTCCATCTGCATTGGCATGCTGTATAGTCCATCCCCTGTAGGGAAAAGGACCACCTCAAAAGTTTGAGGTTTTTACCCTTCATCTGTTTTAGCCATAGGAGGGGCTTATGGTCTGTCTGAACAATGAAGTGAGTGCCAAACAAGTATGGCCTCAGCTTCTTCAGAGCCCAAACCACAGCAAAGGCTTCCCTCTCAAAGGCTGACTAACGTTCCTCTCTGGGGGTCAACCTTCTGCTAATAAAAGCTACTGGTTGATCCTGACCCTCTGCATTGTGACAACACAGCCCCTACCCCCAACTCAGATGCATCTGTTTGGACAATTAATTGTTTGGAATAGTCAGGACTTTGCAGAATGGGAGCAGTGCACATGGCCTGCTTGAGATCATCAAATGCCTTCTGACAGCTAACTGTCCACTGAACTTTCTTGGGCATTCTTTTTGATGTAAGATCATTCAAGGGAGTCACTATAGACCCATATCCTTTTACAAATCTTCTGTAGTACCCAGTAAGGCCCAAGAAAGCTCTGACCTGAGTCTGGGTAGTGGGAGCAGCCCAGTCCATGATGGTCTGGATTTTGCTCTGCAATGGTTGAACCTGGCCTCCACCCACAAGGTGGCCCAGGTACACAACCTTACTCTGCCCTATCTGGCACTTGGTGGCCTTGATAGTGAGACCTGCTTTCTGCAGAGCCTCCAATACATTCTTCAAGTGGACCAGGTGATCCTCCCAGGTGGAACTAAAGACAGCTATATCATCAAGGTATGCTGCACTATAGGAGTCCAGGCCTGTAAGGACTTTGTTCACCATCCTTTGGATTGTGGTAGGTGCATTCTTCAAACCAAAGGGCATTACAATAAATTGATAATGCCCACTAGGGGTTGAAAATGCTGTTTTTGGTTTGACATCCTCAGCTAGTCTGATTTGCCAATATCCAGCAGTGAGGGCAAATGTGCTCAAGAACTTGGCTGAGGCCAAAGTGTCAATGAGTTCATCTGCCCTAGAAATAGGGTGAGCATCAGTCCTAGTGATTGAGCCCCCTGTAGTACACACAAAACCTCATTTCTCTTTTACCACCATGGGTATGAGGTTTGGGTACCAGGACCACTGGACTAGCCCAAGGGCTATCTGAGGGTTCAATCACTCCCAATTCCAGCATCTTTTGGACCTCAGTCCTGATGCAATCTCTGACATGGTAAGGCTGCCTGTAAATCTTATTTGTAACAGGTAGACTCTCACCTGTGTCCACTTCATGGGTACACCAAGTGGTCTGACTAGGAGCCAAAGAAAACATGTGCCTGTATTGATTGAGGACCTTCCTGCAATCAATCTGCTGTTGCTCAGTGAGGCTGCCTGCCAAGGCTACACCATCAACTGAGCCATCATCAGGGTTCTGTGAGAGGAGATCAGGAAGTGGGTCACTCTCTTCCTCCTGTCCCTCATCAGTAGCCATGAGCAAGCCCATGTCTGCCCTGTCCACATAGGGTTTGAGCCTGTTTACATGGAGCACCCTATGGGGGCTCCTGGGAGTTCCAAGGTCCACCAAGTAGGTGACCTCTCCGTTCTGCTCAAGAATAGTATGGGGTCCACTCCACTTGTCTTGGAGGGCTGCTGGGGCCACAGGCTCCAACACCCATACTTTCTGTCCTGGCTGATAAACAGTCACGTCAGTACAGCCTTTTGGTCATGCCAAGCTTTTTGCAATTCTTGACTTGCCTCAAGGTTTTTGCTGGCCTTCTTCATGTACTCAGCCATCCTGGAGCGGAGGCCAAGTACATAGTCCTGTCTTGCTTGGGAGGTTTGAGAGGTAAATCTCATCCCTCCTTCACCAAACACAAGGGATCCCCTAACTGGATGCCCAAACAAAAGTTCCAAAGGGCTGGAGCACAGCCCCTTTTGTGGGACCTCTCTGTAGGCAAAGAGAAGGCAGGGCAACAGGACATCCCATTTTCACCTAAGCTTTTCTGGGAGGCCCATGATCATGCCCTTTAGGGTTTTGTTGAATCTTTCAACCAACCCATTGCATTGTGGGCGATAGGGTGTGGTGAATTTGTAATTCACTCCACACTCCTTCCACATTGCAGTGATATAACTGGACATGAAGTTTGTAGCTCTGTCAGTTAAGATCTCCTTAGGGAAATCCACTCTGGAAAAAATTCCCAGGAGGGCCCTGGCCACCACAGGAGCTGTGGTGGTTCTAAGGGGTATTGCTTCTGGATACCTAGTGGCATGGTCCACCACCACTAGTATGTAACTGTGCCCAGATGCAGTAGTAGGGTTCATGGGACCAATTATGTCAATCCCAACCCTCTCAAAGGGAACCCCCACCACAGGTAGTAGTAGTGAGGGGGGCCTTTGTGTTACCACCTGACTTACCACTGGCTTGACAGGTGGTACAGGAGCGACAAACCTCCTTGGTGTCCTCTGACATGTGAGGCCAGTGAAAGTGAGGGACAAGCCTGTCCCAAGTCTTACTTTGGCCTAGGTGTCCTGCCAAGGGAATGCCATGTGTCAAGGTGAGTAGGAAGCGCCTAAACTTCAGAGGTATGACCAACCTCCTGGTGGCACCAGGCTTGGGGTTTTTACCCTCTGAGTAAAGGAGTCCCTCATCCCAATAGATCCTGTGGGATCCACTGACACTCCCAGCAGCCTCGGCAGCAGCTTCCTGTCTGAGGGGCTCAAGAGAGGGGCAGGTTTGCTGCTACTGACTCAGTTCTGCCCTGGAAGGGCTCCCTGTCCCCAAGAACTCAACCTGATAAGGTTAAAGTTCATCTGAGACAGTTCTTTCACAGGGACTAGGATCATCTCCCTCAAGAGATTGATCCCCCTCCTGAGCCTGGGGGGAAGACACAGCCTTACCCCTCCTGCTCCTTCTCTTGGAAGGCACCTGGTCCATGTTTCCAGAATTCAGGGCCTGTTCAGTAGATGTCAGTTTGGCCTGTGACCTAGTCACAGCAAACACATCTGCAGAGATGCCCAGCATTGCTGCATGAGTCCTAAGATCCACTTCAGCCCAGGCTGAAGTCTCCAGATCATTGCCCAACAAGCATTCTACTGGAAGGTCTGAGCCAACCACAACTTTCTTAGGGCCAGTTACCCCTCCCCAGCTGAAAGTAACAAATGCCAAAGAATGATCAGTCCTGACATTGTTAGCATTGGTCACTTGGTACATCTCACCAAGTATGATCTGGTCAGGGCTCACAAGATCTTCTGTCACCATAGTGACACTTGCACCTGTGTCCCTGTATGCCATGGCCTCCTTACCATTAATCAAAGGCTGCTGTCTGTATTTGCCCAGGTTACTGGGACTGACAAATAAGGTGGCAATATCCATGGCACCATCACAGACAAGTACAGCCTGAGCTGGAGTTCTGACTAAGCCAGAACCCATCTCAGAGCCCAAGGTTAATCCTACTAATCCCTTATTCCCTGTACCACCACTTGAAACTGTACTAGGGGGAGCAGTTGCCTTAGGGGCAGTGGTGGTTGGAGTTGAATCCTTGGCCTTTGGACAATTGGCATCTTTTGTCCAATGGGTCTTTTCCTTACATAAGTAACACCAAGGTTTCTTTTTGCCTTTTTCCTTTGTTGGATTGTGACTCCCCCCCAGATGCAGGTTTTTGGGGCCCTGATGAAGACTTGTCATCTTTACCCTTGTCCCCACCCTTATCTGAAGTTTTAGCATCTTGCTTCTTTTGGTCACCACCATGGTTCTGATTTCTCTGCTTCACCCTGGTTCTGACCCACCTATCTGCCTTCTTTCCCAATTCTTGGGGCGAAGTCAGATCAGAGTCAACCAGGTATTGATGGAACAACTGATTTTGACAATTATTAAGGATCTGCTCCCTCATAATCAAATTGTACAATCCCTTGAAATCATTCACTTTGCTGCCAAGCAACCAGCCTTCCAGAGCCTTAATGGCACTATCCACAAAGTCTACCCAGTCCTGATTCTGTGCCTTCTGGGTGTCTCTGAACTTAATCCTATACTGTTCAGTGGTTAAACCAAACCCATCAATGAGAGCACTCTTCAGGACTGAATAATTGTCAGCATCCTCTTCTCTAACAGTGAGGAGCTTATCTCTACCTTTGTCAGCAAAGGAGAGCCACAAGATAGCTGCCCACCGCTCTTGAGGGACCTTCTGAACTTTACAGGCCCTCTCTAAAGCAGTTATCCATTTATGGATGTCATCCCCAACATGGTAGGGAGGACAATCTTGCTCAGGTTCCTATTGTCAAAAGAATGTTCTTTAACTCTAGGGACACTGTTGCTGCCACCATGGGACTCTAGTCCCAATATTTTTCTAGCTCTCTGGACTTCTAGGGACTCTTTGTCTAGGGCCAATTGCTGTTGCCTGAGCCTAAGCTTAGCTTTCTCAAGTTCCAGAAATTGGTACTCCCTGTCATAAGAGTGTTCCCTCTTGCTAGATATAGAGGTCTCTACAGACTGTCCTGAGTGAGGAGATTCTGCAGAGGGAGATCTAGATCTTCTTGGTAAACTCTGCACTCTTCCAGGAGGGGTGAAGAGGGGGCCATCTTGGCCTTCTTTATCATCTCCCTGAAGATCTGAGTTGTCCAGGTGGGAACCATCTTGTTCCTCCAGGCCAGGGTTTGAGTCTAGGTCATAAAAAGTGTCACCTCCTGACCTGTCCTCATTCCCTGCCCCACCCACTTTCTCCTGTTCATCTGACCCAGGGGTCTTCCTAAGGTCATCAAGAAGGAAGGCCTCTATGAGGCGTTGAGTGTTGGCATTTCTCCCTGTCTTCAGCTTTCTAGAGGCACACAGGGCTTTCAATTCTTGAAATGAAAGCTCACTGTATCTAGAGGGCAGTGAGCCACTGGCATCTCCTTTAGAAGACATACTAAGTATGGTGAGGTGTTGCACCTACCTAACCTAGTGGGAACTAAACTCTCTGAGGTTGGAGAAAGGGTGTGCTAAACCCTTGACTTACCCAACCCTAAGTTCAGTAGAACTTACTTATTCTAAGCTAGTATTATACGTACCTAGCACTTAGTGGTTTTTGATTAATCAATACAAAGATTTATCTGGTAAAACAATGCAGGCTTGAATCCCAACCGCTGCACACCAATGTGAGAAGTTGGCCTGGTATATGATGTCCACTAATTAAAGTGGGCACCTTGCACCAGTCCAAACAACCCTTATGATGGTTTAAGAGGTCAAAGATAACCATAGAAAGCTATCCAAGTGGAAGCTGTGGAGAGCAGCCTTCAGGCTTAGTATTGAAGGAATGTTAAGCAGCTTGTTTTACCAGAATGCAACCTTATAGTATTGGTTAAATGAAAGGAGAAACACACAGTAGTTATAAAAATATGTATTTATTATTATAGCACACCTTAAACACCTCACATTATATGCTACACGCAGATAAACACAAAGCACACAATACTGTAGCACAGAAACAAACGTAAGTAGCACTAATACACAGTGGGCTCCAGGGGGAGACCAAACCATATACTAAATTAGTGGTATAAGAACCACAACTCGAGTCAAGACAGTGTCTAGAGGCTGTAGAATCGCTGGGACCCCAAGGACCCACCCAAGGTGAGTAAGGAGGGACCCCACGGGGGACGGGTGCAGTGTGAGAACACGACCGCGTGCTACTTACAATTCAATGGGAGAGTCGCGGTTGCAGTTTTAAAGTTTAAGGACCCTTCCCAGTGGATTACGAAGAAACCCTTTGGAACTTAGAAGGTTGGAGAGCCACCCCACCTGTGGATACCAAAGTACCAGAGTTACCTATCCAGGGAAGATGGGTGCATTGGGTCGAAGTGGCGTCGGAAACCGCTGTCGTTCTCAATGGGAGTCTTCAAAGAAATGCCACTGCTGGAAAGGAGAAAAGAGTCCGGTGGAACCCACAGGTGTATTCTTGATGGAAGGGACCTGAAAGCAGAGGGGACAGAGTCTGGGTCACTCAGGAGTGACCAGGGGCTCGGTAGACGAAAACCCACCAATGTTGAGTGCTTCAGGTGTGATGATGGAGACCTTGACTCTACAGCTGCAGGGACCAGGAGATGTCGAGGATGACCAGGAGCTGGATATGAGCTGCTCCATGAAGGATGTCGAGTGCTGAGGGGTCAGTGTCCAGCGGGACCACCAACAAGCCTTGGCAGCAGCAACCCAAAGGGAGGGTCAAAGAAGGTTACGGTCTGGCCCAGCAAGGACCAGAGGACTCACCACAGCAAGGGGAGTCAGGGCAGGTCTGGCTCAACCAGGGGAGCCCAAGTAAATCAGTGTTGTCCCTCAAATGGCCTCACAGGTTGAAGGCACATGAGTCCTGAGGGGACCTCTTAGCAGTTTCACAAAGTCACAACTTGCAGGGCACAGAGTGTGTGGAGGCCGGAGTCCTTTGTACAAAATGTGCACAGAGGTTGGGGCCATTGATAGCCCAATGCATGTAGTTGGGGAACACCAACAAGCATACGCACTTGCAAAAGTATGTGGTGCCCAGGGGTTCGGGTTATGCGGTCCCCACAAGGGATACCAGCCTCAAACTTGGTGAGATGGCAGCTCAACCTCAAGGAACATAGGAACCCACCTCCTGTGTTGCTGGAGTCTTCGGAGTCCACAGGAGCTCAGGATCAGCAGACTGGTCAGTTGCGTTATGATGCCTGCAAATGCAGGGGAGGGACTCCTTCACCCCAAGGGAGATAACTTCACAGGTCAGTGGTTTCTTGTTCAAAATCTTGTCCACGTCGAATCTAGGGTCCTACAGCCAGGTAAGCCCTTTTAAACCCACGGAAGAGGGTTGGACAGATTCAGGGGACCCTCCCAGGGGAGGGTCAGGACAGTGGGGAGGTTACTCCCATGTCCTTTGTCCAGTTTTGTGCCAGAGCAGGAGCCAACGGCTCCCAGGACTGGTTTGAACTGGACTATGCACAGGGACACCAAATGTGCCCCTCTTGCAGACTTTCAGGCACTTTGGAAGTGCACCCACCCAGCTCCAATACACTAAATCCTGTCTGGGAGGTGGTCACACCTCCCTGTGACAGGATGCCTATTGTGCTGGCAGAAATGTGTCTCTGGTCGGCAGCAACCATTTTGTGCTGTCTGGGTCGAGAAGGCTGGTACCGGGAAGACCAGGGACACCACGAAGCTTGCTTGTGAATGGTGGAATCATACCTCTCACACCGGTTACCGGTGTGGAGGTATGATTCCAAGGTGTTTGATACCAAACACGACATGGTTTGTTGCAGCCGTTTTCGAGATAGCATTTTAAGCGAGCATATAATGCACCTCTACCTATATGTCTGGCTGCGTCACCGACAACCCGGGAGAATGGTCTCCGAAGGCTGCAGGGTTGCTCTGCTCATGCAGGGGCACCCTCTCACATAAAACCCAGCACACTGCCTTCAGGATTGTCAAGGCCTGCTATAGGGGTGACTTATAGGTTTTAAGTGTGGTGAACTATAGATATAGTAAACCTATATCTAAAGTAAGTGGTGCATGAACCATCTTACACAGGCTGCAATGGCAGGCCTGTAGTTCCATTTTGCATGGCCTCTCATGGGTGGCATAATACATGCTTCAGCCCATGGGAGGCCTCTTGGGTACCTATGCCCTGGGTGCATGTGTACCATATACTAGGGACTGACAAGGGTACCCCAGTATCCAATCTGGAGTGTACCTAAGTACATGGCAAAACATTTTAGGGAGAAAGCAGATAGACTGGTGTCCTGATTAGCAGGATTCCAGTCAGACTAGTCAAAAACAGTGTAACAGCAAGCAAAAAGTGGGGGTAACCATAAGAAGCAGATCCTACTTTCCTACTATATATATATATATATATATATATATATATATATATGTTTATATATATATATATATATATATATATATATATATATATATATATTCCAGCATTCGTTTCCGCAGGCAACCCAAGCCACTCAGCGATGGCGGGCCGTGGCGGGGTTACAAACCCCTAAAATCCACAAACGCGTCGTTCTGAAATCAGATGAACAACACACCACGGCCCAAACTTCTTTTAGCGTGAATATTTATTAGGCAATATCACTCTACGCATTTCGGAGCGTCCGCTCCTTGCTCACGAGTAACAGTGTTGCACTACCGCAGTGTTTTTCATTAATCATGTGGCACACCTCCGTGTGAACAGTGACAACAGACTTCGCATTGTAAACCGACGGTTTCAGTTACACTATGACCATGCAGTACAATGCATTAAACTTATTAGCAATCAATAAATGCGTCAGACACAGTGCATTGTCATTCATTGCAAGTGTGGTGAATTCTTAAATATTCGAAAAATGGATTTTGTAGGTCATCAATAGACTAACAGTGTTCCTACTCTGTTCCTTGCATCGTGCGAACAATAAAGCATTTTTTTGATTTACAAAACCTTGTCAAAACCTGCTGCCGTGCATAGTTCAATGCCAGCCTTTGTCCCCCAAACACGTTAGTGTTAAACAATATTTTGTAGAGAAATTAAACTGTTTTGCCCCAGTGGGCCGGTATTTTGCGTTGGCAGTTCGTCCTTAAAACAATTTTGCCCCAGTGGGCCGGTATTTTGCGTTAGCAGTTCGTCATGTCGTTATTAAGCCCAAGTGGGCATCGTAATTCATTTGCAACCATCTTCATTTCGACAAGATGAAAAGATAAAGAAAAAGTAACACAAAACATAACCCCTAGGTCAACGCAATCCAATAGAGTTCCAAATCCTTTTCGAAAGATATATTGCTCATTTTGCCTTCCACTTGCATCTCAATACATACTGGGAATCTGTAAAAATTCAAAATAAAAAATAAATACATGTATAAATAATATTTCCACATTCTAAGTGCAATCTACCCTTATTAAACCAATGACAGTGAGGATTAAAAAACTTTTGTTAAAATCTAGAGGATTTCATGGTCCAATGATTCCCATTGTAGTTGAATAAGCTACAGATAACGTTCCCTATCCTAGGTGCACGGACAGTGCCTTGTCGCTGTTATGTCCCATGGGGTAGAGTGTGTGGTATTGTATTATCATTTTTGATTCTAAACGCCTCAGTTCCTGTACTCTATCTCCCCCTCTTTCTTTTACTGGGATCCTGTCTAGCACACAGAATGATAAAAGATTACTATTCTGGTTATGTTGGGACCTAAAGTGCCTGGCGATGGGGTACTGTTTGTCGTTTTGTTTGATTGCCCTTAGATGCTCTAAGATTCGTTTATTTGCTTTGTGTATAGTACTACCGATATAGTACTTATCACAAGGGCATGTAAGGGCATACACCACTTATTCTGTATTGCATGAAACATGTTTAGTTATTTTGAAGGGTTTACACTCTGATGATACTTTCACCTCTTTGCAATTTGTACTGTATTTACAAGCTTTACATCTGCCACATGTAAAGAAATCTTGAATCGTACTTTGTTTGGTGTCGGGAGTAGTGAGCGCACAACAGATCGTGTCTTTAAGAGACTTAGCTTTTCTATAGGTGATTTGAGGATAATCCAAATATATTTCTCTAGATCTAAATCAGTTTTCAAGACATTCCAAAATTTATCTAAGACTTTCCTCAACTCCTTAGATTGTTTATTGAAGGTCGTGATAAACCTAATGTTAGGCATTGTCTCATCTTTGGTCTCTTCCTTCTGTGTTAATAGATCATTCCTGTTTCGCTTCTCAACCTCTGCACATGCATTCTTTATACACATCTGTGTGTACCCTCTGACACAAAATCTTTCAGCCATTGTCACTCTTTCTTTTTCATATCCCTCTTTGGTACTATAATTTCGTTTTGCTCTGAGTAGTTCCCCCAGAGGAATGCTTTTAATCAGGTTCTCTGGGTGGCAACTCTGGGCATGCAGTAAGCTGTTGCCAGCTGTCTCTTTTCTGAAAAGGAAAGTATCCAACTGCTTGTTGTTCACCTTTATTCTTAGGTCTAAAAATTCAATACATTCTGTATCTAGCTGACTGCTAAACCTAAGGTTAAGAGTATTGTCGTTCAAAACTTCTACAAACTTATTGGCCTCCTCAGTACTTCCGTCCCATATACAGAAAATATCATCGATATACCGGGCCCAAAATTTCACATGATCTTTGAACAGGTCCAAACTGCTGACTACCTGCTCCTCCACGACATATAATATGACAATTCTAATTCATACATTTTTTATAAAAAATAGGACATGAGTATTTAATTGCGCTTTTCGATAACATTTGAATCTTCTTTCGTAAATTAACATCGCGAACATCCCTCGAGGATTCTGACTGTTGAGATAGGAGAGATCATGTGATCGCCTGAAACTTAGTACAAATAGGAGCTCCGGGTCAAACACGAATGTGTATCCTGACCCGGAAGCCGTTCATGTTGATCGCAAGGAGGCCGTTCTAATTTTAAACGGTAAGCGGGGAGGCCCTGGGACCTAATTTTTGTCCATTAAATAATCACCATAGAAGTAAGAGATGGATATTTAAACGGGAACAGGGTTGAATGTGAATTTTGTGAGTTCCTTGTTCTATACTACATACTACGTACCGTTATGATTTGGAACAGGATGCCTTTTTCCCTGTTCTTTAAAGTTAAAATCAAAGAAAGCTTTTTTAAATTATAAGGGGCACACAATAATGTGCGTTACTCATAGTTCTTGAAATATTCATATTTGGTCGATACCTACATGGTTAAAACAAAAAGAACTATTTGTTGAAATTTCTCTTAACCAGTAGGTACGTTTAGATTTTTAAACGAATATACCCCATGACTATATCCACATACATGGTTCACACAGTTAAGGTTAACCTGGTGATGTAAAGTTTTGTTCTGTTTGTGTGGCGTGATTGGTGGGATATTATTGAGACCTTCAGGGCAATGTTGCCAAAAACATGATAAAAGCCAAAATTATAAACAAGCGGATCTAAGTTATGATATAGATTCGTGATTGGGTAACTGCATCAAAACAATATAACAGAATGTCTCCTTGTAGATTCTAAACTATCGGCTTTCTAAACGCCAGAGGGACTAATCTATATTATTCACCATAGATATTGTGCACAATACCGGCGAAGAACCTGGTTTGTGGAATTGATACTTCTGATCACGGCGTATCCCTTCCTATTGATGTTCCAGTTTTTATCTGTTTTACTGGTAAGCTTGTCTACTGTATCCGGGCAGTTTACAATTGAAATTGGGTGCCTTTGGTGTAATGCCCTTTGTATAAACTTTCCTCACAGGATTCTGGCACAATTGGTGCATTAGAATAGAACGGTGGCATCAACGAACCCCTATACGTAAAAGTCTACCAATAGCAAGGTACGTGTAGACTTTTGGTGATCTTCAGTATATTCCAATAAAATTGATATAACTTGGAGATACCGTTGTAGAGGTAACACCCATACAATATATATATCTTTCTTTTGTGTTTTTCCTTTACAACCTCAAGGTTTTCGATGAGGTGAACATTTCAAATCCCTCACCCCTACAAATCTGATTCATTGAAACGTTTTGTAGTACTGAACTTTAGAATTGGTCTACAGTGTTTTTAGGTATGTGGTACTTTTTTAATATCACTATTTTTAGGATTAAGAAAGATGATGGATGAATTCCTAGTATATTAAGCAATAATAAGGTTAAAAAATACTCTTCTTCTATGAATGGTGGAGGTTAATAATTTTAATGACTGGTTGTAATTTTTAGCAACTGTTAAAACTGTCAGAACATAATAAATTTTTTGTTGGTACTTAGTTAGCAGTGTATAATAGGTCAGCAACATAAAAGTTTTGATAATAATATATTGTTTTTTATAATGTTTTTTTGTTTAGAAAACTGTCCTGAAGAAGGTGTACATTTGTCTAGTCACCGAAACGCAGCGTCGACAACTTTGTTTTCTTATATTTGTGAATGTAATCATGACTGGCATAAATTTTATATTCTAATGATGTAATGTTTTTAATATTGACTGTGTATATATTTGCAAATAAATATTAATATTTTTAAATCTTTTTTGTTTATTTGTTGCTTTGACCCACTGTTACTTTAGTATATATTTTTAGCATACTTTTAGCATATTAAAGTGTATGAATCTTGATTGATATTCTGACTTCCAGTACTGTGTTGAATTTTTAGTGTTTATAATCATATGTATAGGGACTTTTCTGTTCTCTTGACTGTAATTACCCTGTCCCTTATTTAAATTGAAGGGTACCTCCCTTTTTTGATTTCTTACCTGCTCCTCCCACCAGCCGAGGTATGGACCTGCAAAGCTGGGGGCGAAGCAGGTGCCCATCGCAGTTCCTAGTATCTGCCTGTATATCTGTCCATCAAATATGAAAAAGTTTTGCGTTAAGCATGTATACATCATATCCACCAACATCTCAGTGTGGAATAGAAATGATAATGACCTATTCTTTAAAAGTGACAGCACGCTTTGATGCCTGACTCATGTGGAATACTGGTGTACAGACTATTTACGTCTAAACACATTAATAGTAAATTCTCATTCCACTCAACATCTTTAATCTGTCGCAAAAAATCTTTAACAAAGGACGGTAGATTTTGAACTAATGGTTGGAGATAGTGATCAACATAGCGTGAAGTATTTTCAAAACAGCTTCCTCTAGAGGAAACTATTGGTCTGCCAGGGGGATTCATACTGTCCTTATGCAGTTTTGGTAGTAAATATAAAGCTGGTAATTTTGGGAATTTGCATTTTAAAAACTCGTATTCCTCCCACTCAAGGAGGCCTCTTTCTTTCCACTCCCCCAATTGATCTTGATAGTTCTTATTCGCAATTTCGTACTTGGCTTTAGTGCTTTTTTCATTTCTGGTATTTTCATTAACCTGACTATTGCCCTCCTTCAAATACATTTCTTCTGACAGCACCACAATGTTACCACCCTTGTCAGATTTTTTGACTACTATGTTCTCATCATTTCTTAAGGCCTGAATGGCTTGAACATGTGCAACAGATAAGATGTTGTTGCCATATTTCCTCTTTTTTGACAATCTTTTCAACTCCTTAATCATACCTTCTTCAAAAACATCAATGGCTTCATTGGCAATTTGTGGCAGGAATATAGACTTTGGTTTAAAGCAACTCTTGTGGCTAAGGTCTAATCTGATATTCTCATTAATCAAATTCAAATATGGGTCTTGTATAAAACTCGGATCCCCTTCAAGCTCTTTGAGAGTATGTAATATTTCTATATCCCCAATTTGAATGTTACTAGGTACCTCATTTGTACTGTCCTGAATGTTCGTAAACTTCGTGGCAAACCATTTTTTCAGTCGTAACTTCCTGGTGAATTGAAACAAATCGATGCGTCCTTGGGTATAATCAAAATCAGTGGTGGGGCGAAAAGAAAGTCCCAAGGATAAGACTTCAGTCTCCGTATTGCTCAAATTCCGACTTGATAAATTGATTACTGTCTTGGGATTATTACTTTGATTTTTTCTGCCCTCTCGTCCTGTTTCCCACTGGGCTTTCCGATTCTTCCCGCAATTTTGTGTTTGCTCTTCCGTCTCCTCTCCCTCCTCGACCTCGACCTTTGTATCCTGTGGCACCCTGTTTGTTCTGAGCAGAAATTCTGCCTTGTGCCATCATAGTAAATTCTTTTTAAAATTTGGTTTTTTACTCCTGTTTGTGCAGGGTCAGCTAGAACATCACTCTCATTGATCTCACTTTCGGCTGTTTTCTTTCCCTGGTCTCTTATTTCATGTTCCTGTGTAGTGTCTGAGGTTACTTTTGTCCAATATTGCTGCAGAGTTTTGTTCTGGTTTATACTGCGAAGATGATCATAGCGTTTAGCGAAGGTTAGGATTTGTCCCTTCTCGTAATCAACCAGATCACGCTGAAATTTTGTTTGTTTCTTTTCTTTAATTTCTTCTTCTATTTTCTCTAACCCCTGCTCCATTTTGGTCATATCTGCTTGGAAATCATCTTGTCCACATATAGTTTTCAATTTTGTAGTCAAAACTTCTATATCCTCAGTCATTCTATCACAGTCCTTTTTTGCATATTTAACCAAGAGTTCCAGCATGATTGTAGAGCATTTGTGATTATTAGCTGCCCATTCCTCTACTAACTCTGGGTCCGGGTCACTAAGGTACGGGTGATAAAAATCCTTAAACCCCGTGGAACACGTCCCACATCAACATACTTCTGTAATGTTGTGGCCTCCCACCACTTCTTTTGTTCTTGTTTAAGCAGCTTCCAAAGCTTGTCCCATAGCTTTTTTTTTGGAAATGTTAGTACTTGTGTTACTAGACGATTCAACTTGTTCGTTATCTTCATGCAAAATACTATTTTCGAACATTTTACTGGCCGCCTCACTCCGTTTGGCATTTCTATGCATTGCCATGCTTAACTTTCTGATGTAAGTCTCAGCACTGATCGCGCGCTCACGCTGTAAAGATGTCTTGGGGGTAACTTGGTTTGTTAGCTCCAAGACTCCATCTGCCCCATATGAAATTTCAAAAGCCTTATTCGGCCGGCGTGCTCAAAACACTCACCTGATTCTTTTTTCGGCATCCAAGTTCAAACAACTTTCGTTTTCTTGATGCCTGGTATACGGGTTCGTGTAGCTCTCGCCTTTCTTGCATGGGGAGGGCAGGGGTCACTTATTTCAACTCCAGCATTCGTTTCCATGAAAAACCCAAGCCCCTCAGCGATGGCGGGCCGTGGAGGGGTCGCGAACCCCTAAAATCCACAAACGTGTTGTTCCAAAATCAGATGAACAACACACCACGGCCCAAACTTCTTTTAGCGTGAATATTTATTAGGCAATACCACTCTACACGTTTCGGAGCGTCCGCTCCTTGCTCACGAGTAACAGTGTTGCCTTACCGCAGTGTTTTTCATTAATCATGTGACACACCTCCTTGTGAACAGTGACAACGGACTTCGCATTGTAAACCAACAGTTTCAGTTACACTATGACCATGCAGTACAATCCTGCAAACTTATTAGCAATCAATAAATGCGTCAGACACAGTGCATTGTCATTCATTGCAAGTGTGGTGAATTCTTAAATATTCGAAAAATGGATTTTGTAGGTCATCATTAGACTAACAGTGTTCCTACTCTGTTCCTTGCATCATGCGAACAATAAAGCATTTTTTTTTATTTACAAAACCTTGTCAAAACCTGCTGCCGTGCATAATTCAATGCCAACCTTTACCAATACCAACGAAGCAAAGCAGAATTGCTTTTGGGCAAGGGGAGCTGCATGTTAGCAGCTCCCCTTGCCCAAAAGCAATGCCGGCTCCCGCAGGAGGCGGGGAGCCGGCAGGGACTGTGGGGGCATTGGGGCTCCCCCCACGGTCCCCAACACTGAGGCTAGGCGCTGGGGGATGGGGTCCCCGGGGCCATTATTGGCCTGAGGAGGGGGGCCACGCGGTCCTCCTCCTTATTATTATTATTTTTTTAAATGGTGGCAGGCCCCGGGGGATGGGGTCCCCGGGGCCATTATTGGGCTGAGGAGGGGGGCTACGCGGACCCCCTCCCTATTATTTTTTTAAAAAAATGGTAGCAGGCCACGGGGGAAGGGGTCCTAGGGCCATTATTGGCCTGAGGAGGGGGGCCACGCGGTCCTCCTCCTTATTATTATTATTTTTTTTAAATGGTGGCAGGCCCCGGGGGATGGGGTCCCCGGGGCCATTATTGGGCTGAGCGGGGGGCTACGCGGACCCCCTTCTTATTATTTTTTTTTTTTAAATGGTAGCAGGCCCCGGGGGAAGGGGTCCTCAGGCCATTATTGGCCTGAGGAGGGGGGCCACGCGGTCCCCCTCCTAATTATTTTTAAAAAATAAATGCTGGCAGGCCCTGGGGAATGGGGTCCATGGGGCGAATACCGAATAATGGAAGTTGGGCAATTTTTTTTCTTTCGAGTTTGCAGTCGCGACCCCAATGCGGCTCTCAGCGCTGCCCCCCGTGTAACATCGCGTTGGATTCGCGAATTCACCTTAAATAAATAATTAAGTAGTATATAATTTAGAAGGTAGTGTTGTATTTGTGAAGTTGTTTTTAAGAGTTACTGTGATTGAAGTTAATGACAAAATTACAATTGATAGAGTTGTTAAAAAAATGTAAAATTAAAAATTAATAGTTAAACTTGAAAAGTGTAGTGTGTTGTAGTACATTGAATTCATGCTTTTGCAGATTCGCGTTGGGTGCCCGAATCCACAAAAATGTTTTAAAAAATATGTATGTGTAAAAAAAAATGTATATTCACTATTATGTTATAGGGTGTTTTCATTATGAGTTTGTTGTTGCTACATGTAAGTGCGGATGCACAGCTTTAGGTTGTTGAGAAAGACTCTGTTTCCTTGATCTGTGCAGTGTACTCCATCACTTCTGTAGATGTCATCCATATCAAAACGTAGATTATTGTTATAGATGGAGCCCATCCTATGGTCTCTGAGGTAAGCAGAAACAGCTTTATTGACATTTTTTCTAGCTTTCTCAATCTGTGGACAGAATTGATTTGACCAGAGTATACAAAGACAGTTTGAGGTAAAAGCAACATCAATTGTGCAAAAGTGTCCTTCATTAGCATTTCCAGACCTACTGTCACGATTCACTCCCTGTGCTCTCGTTCCCACCACCAGAGGGCTGAATTGCGGGGCTTTCCAGTATTCTAATATGCTTCCAGACACTCCCCTGTATGCATATCCTGACTTCCAGGCATTTGGACATCATTTAGGAATTGACATCCATTCCCAATCCATGCCGGGTTTTGTGGAAGCCAGTCTGCTCATGCTGGAAACTCCATTACCTATAATTCCCTGCTCACTGCTTTGTCTCTACCCCGGCAGGGCAAGGATGGGTGGAGGAATTCAGCTCACCTGTGGCTGGCTGCTGCTAGCCTGCTCACACCTGATGTGCATGAGTACTGTGAGCTCTTTTAAGCCCCAGCTCCCTTCAGCCCAGTGTTGGTCATTGTAGCTGTTTTCCGGTGAGACCGATCCTTTTTTCCTGAGCTTGTGATATTCCTTGATTCCTGAGCTATAGTTAATCCTTGTTCCTTGATTCCTGACCTATAGCTATTCCTTGTGCCTGAATTAGCACTGCCTGCAGTGCTACCTTGTTTCCTGAGTTCCTGCGCTATAATTATTCTTTGTTCCTGTTCCTGGGCTTCAGCTATTTCTTGTTCCTGATTTGCACTGCTTGCAGTGCTCTCTTGACTCCTTGTTTCCTGAGCTGTAGCTATTTCCTGTTTCCTTGAACTAGTACTGCCTGCAGTGCTACCTTGATTCATAAAGCTTTAGTAATTCCCTGTTCCTGAACTAGCACTGCCTGCAGTGCTACCTTGACTCCTGAAGCTTTAGTAATTCCCTGTTCCTGAACTAGCACTGCCTGCAGTGCTACCTTGACTCCTGAGCCTTAGCTCAATTCTTGTTCCTGCCCCAGCACTGCCTTCAATGCTACTTTGTTTTCTTGATTCCTGAACCTGCACTATTCTAGTATACCCTTGTAGCCTCCCCTTCTGTATATCCTTTTCCAGCCCCTGCCTTTCTTCCCATTTCCTTGGTTCCAGTTCTAGTTTGCTGTCTTTCTATTCTGCTGTCTTGCTTCTGTTACCTTGTATATTTGTTACCTGCTTCCTGCCAAATGTGCCCTGTGATTTCCTTCCTTTCCTGTTAAGCACTCCTCCTTGCTAGCTCCTTGTCTATTGTGCTTGTGTTTAGTTCTATCCCTTTGCTGTTACTGACTTGTGTGTTCCTGTTTGATCGCCAGGATCCGTGGGCACAGCTGACTACCTCGGTGGTGTTTCTTGTTCACTGTGAGTGTTGTCTTTGAGTTACAGTTATAACATCACCATAGGTATAAGATCCCCAGACCCTGCCTTTGCATACATATCCTATATGTGGGTATTTTCCGTCAGTATCTGTAACAGCAATTGTGCGTGAGGAACTTACTGAGCTTCAGTCTTACCGTGTGGAGCTCCTGAGTGCTTTACCCCACATTCCGTTTATTGTTAATGTTGTATTATATATATGTCTTGCACGTCCGTCCTGGGTGTAGCGAGTCTGAATGCTAAATTGCCTTGTGAGTGCCCTTCCTTTCTGAGTCTTAGCCATCTTGTACAGGCTTCCCCTTTGGATCCCTTTTTCTCCTCTGACTCCTTGTGTGATCCTGGGCAGCGCTGTACTACTCTTTCTGTGCACAGTACGTTTTCTACCCAGTCCCCAGTCCTTGCTCAAGTCCCTGACTGTGTTCCCGACATAGTCCCGGACAGTCCCTGACACCTACCCCAGTCACTGTGCCTAGGTCATTGCCACCACAGTGCACAATCATGAGGTCAGGGTGTTGGAGATGCAAAAAGGTTTTAACCAAAGGCATCAATTGGTGCCACTTTAATCCTGTCTGTGCAATCCATTAAATATCCACATTTTGCAAAGCTAGGTCTTTGTCAATACCTCTGCGTTCAGCATACCTTTTGCACCAAAAAACATAGCTGTGTCCAACAATCCATACTGTAAGCATCTTGAAGGGATGTCTGGAAGGAATGTATGACATTACTACGCGAGCAAATACCACGCGGTAGGTTACAACGCGGTCGTTACAACGACCGCGCTGTTACCACGCGTGGCTTTTACATCGCAAGTCGTTTCTACGACTTGCGCTAGATGTGCAGCTGGACTTAGGAATAGTATAAACTACTATTCCTACTCCAGTTAGCGCAACAGCAGGGAATGTGTTGGACTTAAAATCCAACACATTCCCTGGTGTTGCACGCCACTTAGCGCAAGTCGTAGAAACAACTTGCGATGTAAAGCCACGCGTGGTAACAACGCGGTCGTTGTAACAACCGCGTTGTTACCTACCTGCGTGGTAAAGCTGTTTCCCATCTGGAAGTAATGAAAAGATGTCTGTAGGCGAGTTAGTCAGTTGGTAGAATGAGAGGTATCTAAAATAGTGGACAAGATGCTGTTTTTTAAAAAGTAGAGAATTGATTGGCTGTTTAAGAACATTGCACACTCAAAAATAGGATGCATGTTACTTTCTTTAAAAAGCATGTTCGTATTGGTTAGTAAAAAATGTTTAAAAGGTACAGTAGATAGGATAAGCTCATATTTTGTAAAAGTCAACCACACCTGCTGTTTGCATTTGTAACCTTGTGTGCTGAACTTGAAAATATGGTGAACTTGTGACCTGTTTGTTCAGTTGAATGTTCCGTGAACTGTTGCTATGGAAACTGGCATTAAGCAGAATGGGGGAAGGGTTGAAACTTAACTGTGGACTTAAAATGTGAAATTGTAATTTATATATAGGTGATATGTTATTAAAGTATAATTTCCCAAGTCAGTACTATGTTTAGAAGTGGTGTGTTGTTAAAAAATAGTGGTATTTTTATTTGTAATATATTTTTGAACTCCCGTATGGATTCGCAGCTCCATCGCGTTGGTGCACGGTGGAGTCGCGACTCCAAAAAATTCCAGAGCCAGTTTGGGCACTTTTAGAAGTCAGTTGGTAAGGGTTGATATGTCTAACCAATAGAAATGTGTTTTATAATTTGAAATAATGTAGGAAACAATGTGATTTGTTACTTACATGTATTTGTGTGGAGAAAGAGAGGGAAAGTTTGCCATTACTGGTTTTACCTTGCTGAGAGTGGTGCGTTACATTGATTGTGTGCATAAAAAAATCTTTTATGAGTTTGTGATATTTTAAATTCTACAAATCAATTTGGAAGGTGAGTTATACATTTGTGAGAGTGTATTATGTATTAGGTTTATTTTTAATCTTTAAAAATGATTGATGAACTGTGATGTTTGAAATATATTATTAAATGTAGAGATGTGTATTGTATTTTGTTTTATTGTAGTTAAATGTTGTTTGAAATTGATTTTGTATAGTAATATGTGTATATTGGAAGATGGATTAGTGATTATGGTAGTTTGTTTTAGTGTGTGGATATGTACATTTGTAGTATACCGCATAATTTTAGGTGTTGCTTTAAAATTGGAGGTGGAGTCTGTCATGTTTTAAGGTGTGCATGGAGTTCTGCCTCAAGTGTGTCTCTACTTGTATATGTATTTTCATATGTCTTATACATTTGAAGGTGCTTGATGTATAACAAAGAGGTGTTGTTGCTTTTTATGTGGTAGGCTCAAGACTGTGAGTAGCAGTGGAATGGTGAAGATGCAGCATAATAGTGTGGTTTAAAAGATGTTGACATAAGGTATTATTGATTAGGCTTCTTTTTTTAAGTTTCTAGAGAGGTACAGTTGAAATATGCCACATAATTTTTGGTGTTTGCTTGAAATTGGAAGTTAGTTCTGTGAATTGTTATGGTTTGGATAGTGTTATGGTACAGACATATTCATGAATGCGTTTAGGAATATGGTGAGACTTTTAGTAAAGACATCTGAAGGGTTTCTGCTTTGTATTTTGGTAGGTGTAACATTATAAGTAGTTGTAGAATGGCAAAGCAGCAGCCTGAAAGTGAGGTTTGAGATGTTTGTAGAGGTGTTATTTATTAGAGTAATTTGTATAATGTGTGGAAAGTTATATTTTATATATACCGCATATTTTTCAGTGTCTGTTTGAAAATTGAAGTGTAGTCTGTGAAGTTTTGAGCTGTGGATGGTGTTGTGACTGAGATATGTGTCTACTTGTACATATATTATGGTATGTATTATGCGTCTGAAGATGATAGATGTATTACACACAGGTATACATTTATCTGTGTATTTCTTTTATATATGATGCTGCTAGCAAAAGGTACAGACATATGCATACATGGTTTTAGAAATATGGGGAGACTTTCATGAAAGATAAGTGAAGTGTTGCTTTGCTGTTAGCTATGCTCTATACCTGATTAGTACTAGAATAGTGAAGCAGTAGTAGTAGAAAAGTGATGTTTAAGATATGTTGGGAGAGGAATTATTTATTATGGTACTTTATAAGAGTCAGTGTAAAAGTTCACTTGAAATTTGCCGCATAAATCTAGGTGTGTTTGAAATGTGTAGTCTGTCAAGTTTTAAGGCCTTTATGGTCTTGTGAGTGTGGTCATGTTTCTACTTGCACATGTATTCTAATATGTGTAATGTTTTTGGCAATAGTTATAGATAGAGGCATGCATGCTTTTAGGAATATGGCTAGAGTTATGGTAGAGACGTGTGATAGGTTGCTGCTTTATGTTTGAGTAGGCCCAATATTCGTAGAATGGTGAAGCTGCAGCACAAAAGTGAGTTTTAAGACATGTTAGCAGAAGGGATTACTGATTAGCCTACTTTCTTTGAGTCTGGGGAAAGGTACACTTGAAATACACTGCAGAAATGTAGGTGTGTCTTTGAAATGTAAAGTTCAGTCTACTCGGTTATTTATGTTATATATGATGATGATTTCAAAGGTAGACATATATGCATGTATAGTTTCAGGAATATGGTGAGATTTATAACAGACTCATGTTTAGCTTTTATGCTTTGTTTTGAGTACGCCCAACACCCTGAGTAGTTACAGAATTTTGAAGCTGCAGTACGAAAGTGTACACCAAGTCATAGACCGGACTTTTGTGCTGCAGTTTCAGTATTCTGCTTCTACTCAGGATGTTGCATTCCTCCAATCACTCAGGTACTACTGCAGTACTACTCCAATCACCCAGGCAGTACACATGCACTTATAAAATCACCCAGGCACTTTCTATGTACTCCTGTAATCTCCCAGATATTACTCCTGCAATCATGGAATCACAAGGCATTTCCTATGTACTCCTCTAATCCCCCGGACATTACTCCTGCAATCATGCAATCACCAATGCATTAGCTATACACTGGTTTAATCACGCAGGCACTACCCTTGCACTCCTTCAATCACCCTGTCAGGATCTATGCACTCCTCCAATCACTTAGCCAGTGCCTATATACTTATAAAATCACACAGGCACTACCTTTACACTTTTGCAATCACTGAGGCACTACCACAGTATTACTCTAATCACCCAGGCAGTACCGATGCACTTATAAAATCACCCAGGCACTTTCTATGTACTCCTGTAGTCCCCCAGATATTACCTCTGAACTCATGCAATCACCAATGCATTAGCTATACACTGGTTCAATCACCCAGTCAATACCCTTGCACTCCTCCTATTACCTTTTCAGGATCTATGCACTCCTCCAATCACTTAGCCAGTACGCATGCACTTATAAAATCACACAGGCACTACCTTTACACTCCTGTAATCACTCAGACAGTACCTTAGTACTTCTGTAATCACCTAGGCAATACTCATGGACTTATAAAATCACCCACTCACTTCCTATATACTCCAGTAATCCCGCAGATATTACCCCTGCAGTCATGCAATCACCCAGGCACTACTTATGTACTGCTCCTGCAGTCATGCAATCATGCAAGCTGTAGCTATGCACTCATGTAATAACCCAGGCACTACCCTTGCAGTTGTAGAATCATCCAGGTCCTACTGTTGCACTCATCTATTCACCTAGGCACTTCTTAGTGACTCATCTATGCCTTCAGCTACTACTTATACACTTATCCATGCACTCAACCTTTATGTGTGCACTCATGCAATTAGCCAGTCACTATCCATCTTCTCCTGCAATTACCCAGTGACTACCTTTGGAGTCATACAATCACCCAAGCACTACCCATGGAGTTTTGGAATCACTCAGGCAAATCTATTACATGTCTCAGTTTATAGGTTTCACTATATTTCAGAAATATTGTATACATATTTCTATTAGATATGATGATGATTTGAAAACGTACAGACATATGTATGCAAGCTTTTAACAATATGGAGAGACTTATAGTTGAGTCATGTAATAGTCTACTGTTTTATATTTGGCTAGGCCCAACACTCATGTAGTTATAAAAACACCCAAGCACTACCCATGCAGTCTTCCAATGATCCAGTTACTACATATGCAGTGCTGTAATCACTCAGGCATTACACCTGCACTCATGCAAACATCCAGGCACTACCTATGCACTCATGCAATCACTAAGGTATTACCCATGCACTCTTTGAGTCATGTAGCCACTACTCATGCACTTATATAATCACTCAGGCACTAACGTTGTACTCTTTCAATCACAGAGGCACTAGTGTTGCAGCGATTCTGCACATACATAGAACTATGCGCAGGAAAACAGGACCTCAGTGAATAGGGGTGTACCAACCTACCACATCAGTACCCAAAATCCCAAACCGACTAGCTATAGTGTCTCATTCATTCTCCTCCAAAGATCACAGTGCTACAAATGATTAGACAACCCAGAACACAACACTCCCGACTCTCTCAGGAATCACGGGAGGAAGACGTACTCTTTCGCTCACTCACTCACTCGTACTTGTCCACAATGAGAATAGGCAGAGTCACTGAAATAGTTCAAAATGTTTATTTTAACTATTGTGCTCTACAATACAGTATACGTGCCACTACTAGCAGCAAAATGCATAAACTCAGCACAGTTAGCATTGTTACAATTCCATAGAATACAAAGGGAGAAGTCATTTTATAAAGACTATGGAAATGAGGGCCTATAGGCCTGACCACCCTCCCCTTGACTATAAGAAGTTTATTTTATAAAAAGGACGATCTCTGGGCTTTGACAGCAGACCCCATACCTAAAAGCCTGAATGTAAGGTTTACATCATAGGAACAGCAGAGCTCTTCTCCAAGGAACGGCTTTCTCCAAGTGTGTTAAAACAACATGCAACAACGTAATATCAAAGCACGAGACTTCAGTGCTGCAGCTGTGTAGCATGTTATGTCTAGGTGCTAGGGACTGACCAGAACAGAATAATAAGGGGCATTGTTTATCGACCTTGCATATCGTGTTCAGACTAAACTTCAGGAAAGGCAGAGAACGCGAAAGGCAACCCGTTCTCATGTGAAGGGCACAAACAAAGTCTTGCAAAAACAAAGTCATATAGCAGCGTGCGCAAAAGCAGCATCATGGCAGCGAAGCTCATGCTAACTTAGCAATGGTGATAATGTACCTAAGAACCATATAACACCCTCCCCCTGGTAAGGTCATAGGACATAGACAAAGGACTAAAACAGAGTTCACAAGTCAAGCAGAGTTCAAGGCTGGTAAAAAAAACAAATTGGAAAAAAATCGAACTTTTTCACACAAAAAAACAAATATTTCTGTTTTTTTATGTTGTCAATAGGGCTTATGGAAGGGGAGCTGCCTCCGGGATAACAAAGTTATTATGAAGGAGGTGGTAAGTCCATCAAGGTGTAGGAACCGAGGAATGCAATTCCCTCCAAAAGATCATCCCTATCGTTGGTAAAAAAGAGAGATGCCATCCAATTAAGTATGTCGAAGGCTCAGACGTGCTCCTCGTAATCAGATGCCTCTAAAAGCATGAGTGGGCAACTTGCGTGATATTCGATGAAACTTCGTTGCAGGACGGTCTGCGCAGCCGCACAGACATCCCATTCCGCCAAAACTCCAAGTGTAGCCACACGCGCCATACGGCCATCCCCAGAACAAGCCTGGTCTTGGGCCTCTAAGGGACCCATCAACTGGTTAAAATCCAGGACTGGACGTGACGTATTGGAGAGGCATATATCCAGTGCCCAATAGAAGGGACATCGCTGACAGTAAAGGACTGGTTGCACGCAAGTGAAGTACGCAAAGCGAAAAGTCAATCCATAACTGACTCCAAGCGTGGCTAATGGCAAGCATCCGAAAACCTGTAGCATGCGATCACGGTACAGCTGCAACTGGCCTGGTTTGTGCAGTACCACAAGTTGAGCAGCCATTGCGCAACAGGAGCAGGAGAAGCAGGATTCCAGCGCCTAACGTCAAAATCAAGGGGAAACCTCCGAAGGCGCTGGAAAAAATAGAATGAATAAAACACGGTATTACTCCAAATATAGCCTGAACAGAAGATTCAAGGCCAGATCCCACACATTTAAAAAAATGCGCAAGGCCTGTAGTGTCAGATGCATTAAATATTTGGTGTATCAGTTCTCCAAAATGCAGTGGGAGGTTGGTGTTCAGAAGGGACTGTATCTCTCCAGAAGTCCTAGCCACCTGTAACTGGAAGGTCTCGTGGGCGGAAGTGAGGGCCACCTCTTGTTGGAATAACAGCGCTTTGAGCCTGCTCAACTTGTTGAAATCTGCTTTCAAAGTTGTTATGGAAGGCCAAATCGAGCTATCTAGACTCCCATGCGGGGTGGAAAAAGTACATTGCTACAACAAGTTACGCGCTGGGAAACCGTTACTAAATACGGGACACCTGCCCGTAAACCACAGCAGTCTTGGTTGTTCAAAATAAGATAACTGCCATTTGTAAGCAATGAAAAAGCGGGAATTACTGATGGCACTGGAGTCCCTTTTAAAAAACAGGCCAGATTAGGCGCGGAAACGTTACAAGCGCCGTGCAACTTAACGTGTTTACAAATAAGGGAATGTCCTACTGTGGAATCGCAGTCCTCCCCTGTTAGGAAAACTTCCTTACCCTCCCTCTGACATCTGTAAGTGAAAGGCAGGGACCACAATTCATGTAGGAAAGCACTACCCAGTGGTTCATAACAGCCAATCGGAAAATATTGCATGCATGATTTAAATTGAAATAGCGAAAAAGGGAGTGAGATAACCCCATGAATTAACCATATAGCAGAGTCTGTTTCCGCTACAGAAAACGGCAAGGGCTCTAATTGTTCAATATGCAATAGTGTGTATGTAGCATCTTTCATGGACATAAATCTTTGCTTATCAGTCAGATTAAATGGCAAGAACAAAGCAGTGTCATTCAAATAATCCCAAGGCACTTTTCCCATTTTAAGAGTTTGCAATGCCCAAGCAAATTGCATGACAGATCGTAACTGATTTTGAACATGATATAACACAGATACATCTCTTTGAACAATATCAATAACAGATGACACAATATTATCAAATGTATAAATGCGGGAGGAAAGTGTGTTTATGCTATTGTCTATTACGGCAACAACCTTTTCTAAATTGGCCTGATCAATTTGGCGCAGACGAAAAGCAGCTTCCATCTGCAAAAGTTTCCAAAATTTCATTGTAAGCGGCATACATGAATCTTTTTGCTCTCGGAGCCCTGGGTCCCAAGAGAAAATCAGCCAAATTAATGTCATGCAACAGCAGAGAAAGATGTTGCTTCACTGATGTCAGCGTAGAATGTTCCAACCATTGTTGGCATAATTTACCCACTGAGTATGTGGTAACCGAATGGGAACTTGGATAACGTGGGTCCGGTCTAGTCTGTGTGAAACCAGGTGTTGCATTATAATATCGCATTTGACATGCATTTGTATTAGTTTGCCACACCAACCACCCGGAAACAACTTCAGAGACTTTGAAGGTGTCATTGCGAAGTAAAGCTTGCAATGCCTCAATGGTATAATTTGTGTGTGTGCGCCAATTAGCATATTCCGCTAAAGACGGAATAGATGGCGTGTTTAAATTTTTGACAGTTGCCAGGCCAAAACAAGTTGTTTGGTACACTGTATTATTTAAAAACAGAATTTGAGCTGGGATCAGGCAGGCACGATGTAAAGCTTCAGTTCCCTGAACCTGCCAAGGCTTCGTGCCCCAGATTGATTTTAAATCAACAGTATCTTTCCAATGATCATAACCCTGTGTAGCCAATTTATTTCTAAACAAGTTGGCGTAAATCAATTTTGTGTGTGTCAACATAAATTTAGATTGAGTAGATGATCGAAGTTTAAAATAATAGGATTCCGGATTAGATATATCATAATCTGTAAAATAAATGAATTTATCCCTAAATGTTTTAGAACATCCCCCCTCTACGGGAGTAGGAAAATGTTCCCATTGCGTATAATTAAAAACAGGTCTTAACGTATTTGTTTTGTGTAAAAAATTATGCCCATACTGCTGATAACAAAATAAATCACCATAATTGGCAGAATTTAAATACAAATCTTCAGCATCAAAAGCAGCATAATACTTTAAATCTGAAAACAGTGCATGTACTGCTTGCACATCCCAATCATCTGAATGTATGTCCCGTATTACCACATCTCCTAGAGAGACGCGAAACACGCATGGTACGCGAAGCACCTCGGTTGGGCCGTGGACTTCGTAGGCAACTTTGTCCCAAACGATGCCATCTGGAATCGGGAATGCTGAAATGTTAACATGAGACGATCACGTTTCATGATATGGGACGATGTGTGAGGGGCAAGAACTCCATTGACCAAGTTAACTGCAGAGCGTTCTGGCAAATAATGACCATTGATGAGCAAAAAGAACACTGTCACAAAACCAATTGACATGAAGAGAAAAATCAGGACAAGCAGTAACCAAATGTAGGTCCAAGGAGGGACCAGGTAAGTGTTTTTGAACCAAGAGAAAAAAATACTTAATTTAGTCGGTGTGTCAGCCAAACGGGATGTCGAGGAAGAAGAGCCTGGCATCATGTCCATAGCAGCCATTCGTAGGTTGATTTATCAGAGGTGGAAGTGTCGGGTCAGCTTGACGTTCTCCAGGACTGTTCGGCACTTCACTGACGGACTCATCTGGATGATATATATACTCGACATCCATGGTAGAAGATAGAGGTCGGACAGGTGAAAGGTCAATGATAGTGTCTATCACTTCCTTAGCCCTACGAGGAGCGGTAGAAGATGATGAAGTCAGTGGATCCAATGAAATTGCGGTGCACGAAACTGCAGTTGTGACACTATTCAGAGCCGGCCACATGGTGTAGCTTGACATTGTCCACTGAAATATATCTGCTGTCTTTGCGTCCTGGTAAAGGAGGTAAAATAACTGTACGAGTACCCTTCAGTCCAAGCACTGGAACTGGTGCACTTTAAGAGGGGCCAAATTCTTTTTTGTTCTCCAGCTTTTCTCGTACCAGATCTCCGACTTTTGGAAGCCAACCAGCAACTGGAATCAGTAGTGCTGCATCAGTGGAAGAGGGTAAATGTTCAGTTGCAAAGCTGTCACGGGTCTTTTGTAGATCCTGTAACACAGTAGAATGATTATCTACGTCAAAGGTTGCGGCAGCCGCCACAACGTCTAGATCATCAAGGTCTGGACCAAACATTTTAATGCCAAAGAGCATTTCGTATGGTGTCCGCCCACCCAGAGATCGTCTAGGGAGGTGATTAAGTGCACGTTGAACCCCATACAAGTGGGCCAGCCAGTTTCTGCCAGTACCTAAGACTCTAGCTGTCAAGGATTTCTTTAAGTCACGGTTCATTCGCTCCACAATTGAATTGCCCTCAGGCCTGTATGGAGACGAAAACTGCACCAGCACCCCCATCGACTTCATTGCATCCTTGTATGCCTTAGAGGCGAACGCTGGATCTTGGTTGGAATGGAAGGTGCCACAGGCAAACATCCCTACAAAGACATGCAAATCCCTGATGACATTTCGAGTGTCAGCACTGCGTTGTGGTCAAACCCAAAGGAATCTAGTGCGCGAATCAACTGCAACAAATATATATTTATACACAGTATCAGAAGAAAGAGGACTGCAGTGATCAAGATAGATACAGCCAAAAGGTTGATTAGAAATACACAGCTGTGTTAGTGGTGGGCGGGTGACCGTAGACGGCTTGATTTGCTGACAAATGTCACAAGAAAGGACATAATTACGAGTCTGTTTATATAAACCACGCCACCAGTAACGCTGCTATAAAATAGAGACTGTCGCCGACACACTGGCATGCACAGATGCTATGCCTTCGTGTGCAGCTTTGATCAATGTAGGTCTGCGGTCCATGTTGGGAATTATCCGCTCCCCAACAGAAGGAATCAAGGCATAAGGAACCTGTTCGGGAGTTATATGATAAGAGTATTTCGAAGGGAAACCCTGAGGATAAACAGTTCCCTCCCTAGTTGCAGCTATAGCTGCCAAAATCTCATTATCTATTTTAGTTTTGGATCTTGTAACTGCTGCAACGGAACATGTGGCTACTGCAGACTTGGCAGCTTCATCAGCCAAGGAATTACCAAGAGCATGTGCTCCCACATGCTGATGGCCAAGAGTATGTATAACATGTATGAGGGGCAGATGTTGTTTAAGATCTGCCACTCGAACCCAAAGCGTTTTATGCTTGATTGCGCTGCCTTTGGAATCGCGATAGTCATTCCGAGACCAAAAGAACAAGTTGTCATTAAAAGACTGGACACAGTAGTAAGAATCGCACACAATAAGAGTATTCACATTTGGATCAGCAAACTCGAGAGCAAGTACAAGAGCACGCAGCTCCGCCAATTGTGCCGTACAGTCTCCAAGTGCCTGAGTGTGCACAATGGAAGACTTAAACTCTCCATTAACAATCGAGCCAGCAACAATTGCGCAAGCGGCTGAATAAGCATGTTTGGAACCCGTGGCCGGTTGAGCCGAGCCATCGGTGTAAATGATGCATTTGTACTCATGTAAAGGAAGCAGAGACAAGGGTGGAGGATGAATGTGTTCATACTGTAAAAACTCCTGTGTCTGTAAGGAAGGATCAAAGATAAACGTGACATCAGCCGATGTCAAAGAAGTAGCCCATTGTATCCAACGGGGATGTAGTGCCTTCGAGTTAGGTACACTCACCTTAGTCACGGCTTCCAAAGCAGGGAAGGGCGTGACCATAAGAATGTGTTTGCCTTGTGCCAGTGAGCGTTCTTTTAGAATTGCCATCTGTACTGCCGTCAATATTTTTTCAACAGTTGAAAAGCGCATTTCAGCAGCAGTGTATACATGTGATTTGTATGCAATCGGAACTGTGTCTCCCTCATTGAACGTCAAGTAAGTGAAACCCACTGTCCCAGAAACTATACGTATTACTAGGTTTGTGGTGTTGTCACACGTCAACAAGTAGTTAGTTGGAAGCAAATCTGTTTGCAAAGAATTTAGAATAGAAGTGTGTTCCGGAAGCCAGCTGGCAGAAGAAAAAGTTGGTTGTATCAACGCATAAAGCGGTTTGATAGGCTGGGCATAGTCGGGAATATATGTTCTCCCGAAATTCAAAAATCCCAGCAAAGACTGAAGTTTCTTCAGTGTAGAAGGAGGTTGCAATTGTGCACATCTCTCCAAGAAGTGAGGGGCCAAGCCCTTTCCTTCATTATTGAGCTCATAGCCCAAAAAGAGCACCGCCAAATGGGTGATATGTGACTTTGCAAAATTAGATTTGTATCCATAGTCGGCAAAGGACAAAATAATATTGTCGACTCGGACTAGATGTGGCATAAGCTCATCGCCCGTCAGATAAATGTCATCAACGTACGAGAACGCATCTGGATCTATGCCATGCAATAGTGACACGACACGTGCTGCAAATGCCCCGGGTCTATTCTTATACCCCATAGGCAATCGTGTACATTTTTTCTGATTCCCGACGGCAGTGAATGCTGTCAAATCACGGCTCTCAGGAGCGAGATTGTGACTATAGAAGCCATTAGAAATATCAAGTGTAGTTTTGTATTTCTTATGAACAAGATTGTTCACCAGTGCAGAACTGTGAGTATTCTGCACCGCAAAAGTGCGACAATGACTGTTCAATTCTCGGTAATCCAATACAATTCGATAAAAACAATCAGGTTTTGATACCGTAAAGAGAGGATTATTCATCGGTGATGTACATGATTCAATCACTCCTTGATACTCCAACTGTGTTAGAATATCACAAACGGAAGCTTTTGCTTCACGTCTGATTGGATATTGCGGTTGTGGCTGATGCATAGAGCGTAAAGGTATTTCATGAGCCGGTGAATCAACAACCCAACCCACCTGATTATGATACACCGCTGGGGCTAGGGCACAAGCCCACCCTGCAGCCAAAGTCTGGGCATGCTCTTGAGGGAAGTAATGCGAAAAGCTCGGAAGTATCACGTCTTCTCCCCTAGGAGCTGCCAATACAAAGGGTGGAGGCCAATCTGCCTCCGCCAACAGAATGTCATATGAGGACGTTAAATTCTCCCAGAACACCGCTTTGATTGGACGAGGTATATCACCTTCAATTTGGAAAATTATTTCATAGAGCCTATCCGGGGGGGCAACCCGGGTGTCAGCAGTCTCTACTGTAACGTAGGTATCAGTTGCTGTCACCTCCAGACAAGGACGCAGAGCCTCCCACACTATGGTAACCTCCACTGCGCTGTCGAGCAGAGTCAATGCCCATGTCCAATCCAGGAGTTGCGTTCTCACCGTCTGAGGCATACCTCGCTGATAGAGTGGCAACTTTTTTCTACTGAAACGGGGTTCGAAAACGAGGTAGATCCTCTTGTTTCCCTTTGACTTCAAACTGTTGAGGCTGTTCTCGTCCCTGTGGCGCAAGTTGACTTGTGGAAACTAGCAGAAATTGCTGTTAGCATGAGCTGAAGCCATTTTGTTTGTGGCAGCCATTTTAGTTAGCCATGTGCTGGCCATGTGCTTCTTGTCTCTTCACTGTTGCCTGCTTCTCTATTACGCCTGAGTTATCATCTATAGTTAACTCGTTCAGCACTGAGCCAGAGCACTGCGCATGCTCAGAAAGGCCTGTAGCTGCTAGAATGCACCTGTCTTAGGGTGCAACTGTCAGGCTATTCCAACTGATGTAAGGGTTTTTGTTACTTCTGCTACTTGGTTGACTAAGTATTTTCTGTTAGTCCTTATATGTGAATAACTATTCTTGTGTATACTTGTACCGCCTCTTTTTGATCCTTCACGCTTACTCAGCTATAAACTGGGCATAAAAGACCCATGGTTTCTGTGCTCCATGTACTACCTCATACATTGCCTGAGGGTTCTGTGTCGATGTAGTACCACTCATGAGTGATAATAAAATACTTTCTTGATATTACAGATTCCGTGCCAATCTCTATTTGTTAGTCCAAGGACTTGAGTACGCAGAAGGGCGAACCCCTGTACTGGTGGGCTTCTAGAGAGTCTCACTCCCACAAATTGGTGCCCGTCACGTGGGGCTCATCAGGAGACGCGGTCGCCCAAAAGAGTGGTCTCGACGGAGGATTGGAATCTTGCTGAGGATGTACACTGCACGATGAGACCCTTGTCTTTGCAGACCAAAGTGCTTTTCCGATTTTCCTGATTTGACCCTCCAGGTGGTGACCGGTCCCTGACTGAGATCCCTTTGGCGTTCATCTCACAGTGACCATTAGGTCGATTCAGAACTTGGCAGTTGGAAGCTGGAGACTTTTGTTTGGTAAGGTCGCGATGCAACACTCTTGTTTTGGAATAGCTTGGCCTAGATTCTGGTTTGTTTGTTTGTTTGCTGCAGCAAATAAAGGCAGGTAATGAGGAGATGTTTCTCTACTTTTGGATAATTCTCAGGATAAATACGTTTTGATTATAATATTATATCGCATTGTAATATTTTTGGCATGCCTGCTCCTAGCGCACTTCGTAGAATGTGTTGCTGTCTTGGTGGTACCAATATGGATTTAGAAAGTACTCAGCTGGCTCCCCTAGAGGGGATACCTAATAGGTTTATGTACATTAAATATGGTATTTCTTCCATAATGTATAGTACACTGTGGAACAAATACACCAAAGAGGATCCTGATCTACGCGCTTAGTAAAATTTGTAAATGGTGATACGGAGCGCTTTTGAGTGTTCCGCCAGCTCCATTGGTAATTTGGTGTATTTTGGAAAAGGTCTGGGGTTAGAGCCTGTCAGTCGCTGTACTATTTTTGAGAACTCTTTTTGTAAATATGATTTACAATTGGTATTTACAATTGGTTTGGTTTGAGTACAGTCTGTGGGCTGCCTCTTGCTTTTGTCCTAAATGGTGATTTGTGGGTTGATTATGTGTTTGAGTGTCTATGTGGTTTGTGGACTGACACCGGTGGTGATGTGTGTGAAGTACTTGTTTGAGTGAGTAGCGACTGTGTTTTTTGTGTAAGAATGGCATGCCTTAGCAAGCAGTGTTGTGTGTTTTGAGTATGTGGCCCCCTTCTTGAAAATGTCTGGAATGAGCTCAATTTGGTTTGTTGTCGTCATTGTGTTCTGCAGATGACATTGGAAGAATTACACTTTAAAATACAAAGAATAAATTGTATAACATATGCTAAATTGCTGCAGGCTACTATTTAAAGTAAAGCAGTAACAAAGTATAGATGTCTGAATATTGCCACAATGGTAAAAAAAAATTAGAATTAACATTCAATAGGAAAAAAATAGGCCTCACAGAAAGAAGAAAAAAAACGAATTTGTGTGCTTTACACCAGTAGGACTCAATACAATATGTTACAGCATTATCCTTAGATACATTATATTAAATATTAAAAGGCATTCACATTATCTGAGTAATTAGTTGCTGCTAAAATAAAAGCACCTCTTTTACCACATTGCAAAACGATAGATTTTGACTGGCTTGGAATGCCTGGGTTTTAAAAAGACTAAACTGTGCTCAATTCCCGGCGCCAGAAAGAGACCTTTTAGCAGCTGTTCAAAGCTGTCTGTCCGAAGGAAGCTGTCTATCAGAACAGACGGAGGTAATGAATGGTTTACAAACTTTTTGAGGACATTAGAATACAGCAAAGGGTTTTTCTCCTGAAAAAGCGTAAAAGTTGACGCCTACTGGTTGTGAAACACAGCTGAGTAAATAACACATGGCTCACAAGCTACAGATCAAGCTGTGGGAACTAGGTTTTAAGTTAGTACAGCATGGTATGAAGGCACGTGCTTTAAAGACCACTGATTTTGCAAAGTTAGAAATACAGCTTCATTATTTTGGATAGAAGAGAAAGGATTAAAAGTAAGGACTTTCTTTCTTGTTGCTTTCCTAATAAAGCACATCTGTGGATCTGATGGTAAATAATTACTGCCCTCTAAAAGTGATACAAACTTTTTATGTTTCAGTATAGCTTCTGTGCTTAGTGTTATAAATAAATGCATTTAAAGGCAAAAGGAAAGGAATAAGGCTTGCTTTTCATATGTGAAAACATCAAAAGGGTTAGTGATCATTATTAAAAAAAAAAATGAATACATGAAAAAAATGTGTTAAAAGTCATTGTATTAAAATCGTTTTTGCACTATTAGGATTTTCATAATGTCTAATACCACTATTGTGAAGATTCAATAATATTTAGCACTACAGAAAATTACCCTGTGCAAAGTGTGTGTCAAGATTTCAATGTCTAAATGGTTAAAATATACTGTGCATCAAAATTAAAAAGGTGAATATTAGTTTCTCTAGCAATGACAATATTACTGAATCTTAGGGACAAACTTAGAATATGATTCCTAGTATGGCCTACTGGCTGCAGTCTGAAATGCACTTACAAAGTTATGCAAAGAGTAGCTGTACAGACGTGAGAATTACATTGCGCGCCTTAATGCACAATAGTTCTGAGCGAATTATGGCATTCTGAAAACTGAAATTTTGAGCCAAGTTCTTTAGGTGCTAGAACGCACATTTCACATGAATAAAAGCAGAAATAAGACAGCAAAAGTGGCATCCTACCTTTAAAAATATCAGCACGCAGGCACGGAGCAGGGACACCCTTCAACTGTGCTTCTTGAGAGTTACTTCGAATTGTGAAGACCGCATGGGAATAGCCTTTCTCAGACAGGGGATAACAGGATTAAGGGTCAGAGGCCAAGTTCTGTATTTAGAATTGACCAGCACTACTGAACGTAAAATGTCCACGCAGGGAGACACTGTGATAGTATGTGATTTCTACATTACACTATGAAAGCTTGTAATGTTGAAGAGTAGTTTAAAGAACTAATTTCTTTGTATTAATTAAATTTCCTGATTCTAACATTGTAGGGTAAAACACTACAGGTAATGTAAATTTTGCTCTAATGATGTCTGAGGCTATAATGTGCCTAGGAAAATTAGGGTCAAAATTAATTCTCAATTCATGTTAATAATATTTTGGATATCGTCATTAGTAATTTAACTACATTTAAGAAATGGAAGAATTTACTTAGTTGTTTCCATAAACTTATGGCCTTGATTAAGCCTTCCTGGAAGAAGATAGGACACCACAGATCTGTTTTAGGTAACATTAGCTAAAGGAAATATTGCATATTCTGTTAGGAGCAGATGGGGATATCACTGATTTCTTGAGAAATAATACAAGTGTAGGAGATATGCAGGTGGGGTTTATCCTATTGAATAACATTATCAAGGGGTAGCAGTGTCTGTAGGCCATGTGTAGAGAACAGCTCTGCCATGCATATAGAAATAATGCTTTTAGTTTAAAGATTACTGTGCAAGGGCTAAAATAAGGAGGCAATGAAATTCAGTTTGCATTCATGCGCCCTCATGTTAAACTAGTACAATTGCTAACGGAATTGGTAGTTGGTTATTAATGTTTTCTAGTTAGCTCAATGTGCTATTTACCTCCTACAAGTCTGTTTGGGCCCAGCTGCCAAAAAGGGGGTAAATATTGTCGACAGGAGGTCACCTGTTTAGGTTACCTACTGTCGAAAGTGGGGAAAGGAGATTAGCTCCGGGGCAAATTAAGAGTAAGCAAAATTGTCCTTTTTCTTGATTTATGTGCTCTCTCTCTCTTTTTCTCACTCTCTCTTGAGCCTGTTTAAGCTGTCTAGGAACGGCCATGAGACAATTGGTTGGGCTCGCTTTACTCATTCATTCCACAGGATGCTGTGAATATGTTGAATCAATAGAGACAAAGCACCTCACCAGTGCACGTCTAATTGGCTATCGAGTAATACTGTTTTAAAATTGTTAGAATTAATAAAATGAATAAATAAATATGCCATGTTACTGCCCATCCTGTCTGATGAAATTATGAAAAGATGGGTAGAATAGACTGATGTTCCCTTATTTGACCTTTAAGGGAACTATATGTGGGTAGTTTTTGTTTACAAATCTCAGGTGATAGCACCATTATTGTTTATGTTATTCTCATGCTATATACAGTTTTGCAAAGGCATCACTAGTCTCTTATTAGTTAGTCTGTGTAATTGAGCTTACAGCCCTTATTAGAGCTGGTGAATAGGGTTTTTTTTTCTCTGAAAATGATGTTACATAGTCCACATTGTGAAAAGTAGAATGCACAAGGGTTCACAATGTTAGGAAAGACGCCCATGTGATCCTCAGCAAACATTTTGAAGGAAAATATTGCTTTATAGGAGTTTGTTTGCCACAACAAGTTCTGCTGGAGAAATTCATGTACCCACTATGTTGAGGTTTTGTTAGTTATTTATGTAGTAAGGATCCCTGTTAAATTAGCAGTTTTTAGATTTTCCCGCCGCGCGTTGAGGTTCTTCAGATGAATAATATAGGAATACACAAATGTAAGAATTCAGAGTATGTCCGTATTGTTTTTCTTTTTCCCTCAGAATTTAGTAAATAAACATAAACTTCCTTGGCTGCTTGGGATTAGGAGAAACAAATCAAATCGTGTAACGTTTTACTCTTGTCAGTTCACCAAAAGTTCCTTTTATACTCGCTAATAGGTCCAGGGTGTTTTTTACTCTCAGATAGATGAAGTGGTTCTTGGGTGCCCTGCTAATGTATGGGGCGCCCAGAGACTAAAGAAGTTTTCTGAAATTGAGTATCCTCTCTGTTGATAGATTATTTGTATGCCTTGTCTAAAGATCTTTTGTTCTGACCACCAATAGATATCTGCTGCCCTACAACCATTGCCAGAGGGGCCCGGACATCAGATCCAGCCTGGGGATTCAGCGCCGATCCAGCTTGGAGCCGAGGTAAAGGGAACCAGCACAGGCATTGCTGGCAACTAGGACCGCAGTGAAGATTAGAAGGCCGGAAGCACTGGGCCCATTAAAGTGACGTGAAGTGTGTACCCCTGCCACTGTCTTGGACGAAAGACGGGGTCACAAATCAGGACGGAAAATTCTTTGCGTTGGTCCAGTTTTTGGATGCCCAGCTGAGAGAGTCACAGACCGACCAGGACGGCAAAGAGGCTTTGCTTGAGGTGACCCCCTTTGAAACAAGGGTTGCTTGAGATACTCCAGCATCAGGCCTCTGAGTCCTGGCCCCCAAGTGAATGCAAGTCTGCACCTCTGTTTGTTGATCAAGAGGTGCCTGGGCATACTGGGTACAATCTGTGGCCCCGACAAAAGAGCAGTGCGCCAGCGGAGCAACACAGGAGTTAGGGAAGGACTTGAGTTCAGGGTACAGGTATGTGCCTTTGGTGCCTGTTAGATTAAAGTGAACAAAACTGGTGCGCTGCCTGAGACACTAGACAGGATCGTTGAGGGTGTTTGCCCTGGAAGGTGATTGCCCTATCCTGAAAGAAAGACTTTTTTCCTCAATCTGGGCCGTGATTGTTTTCCTGGGTTGCAAGTTGTGCAGCTCCACCATGGGAGAAGTGAACAATAAGAGCCTGCCTGTGAGGCTCAGACGGACACAGGGAGAAGACTCCCCTCTGGCTGGTTGTACAGCGGCTTCTATTCTTCAAGTACTTTTTAGCAATGTACCCCTTTGGTCATCCCATTTTTGAAGAGGAGCAGCCCTTTGCGGCTCCTTGTCCTAATTCCCATGGCCCCGTTTGGTCCTCCTGGTCCCCTGAAGCAAAAATAGTTTTTGTGATAATCTGTATACTCTCTTTAATACTAGTATTTGGAGTGATGTTCATTCTGCAAGAGAAACATTTTGTGCACACTTTGATAAATACTACTCTGCCCTCCTCCTGAACATATCATTGGTACCCTAGCACTCATAAAGAAGAACACTGGAAGGTTTATTAAAAATGTTTTTATGTAGACATTGCATCCAACATGTGCTGTTGGCTATTTCCAATCTGCCTAAAACAACCACTGAAATTCATCCCGATATAGGAACTTGGACTTTAATTGGCTGGTTAGGGACATTGTTTGTTACTTGGGGCTGGAAACTGTTGACAATTCTATGTATATTCTTTGCGATCCTACTGTCATGCTGTCTATGCATACAATGTGGCCCGATGCTTTGTTCCCTTTGTGTCTCTACTTGTATACCTACCAAGCGCAACGTTAAGAATGTGAACGCCCAATATGTATTAGACCAAGAAGTTAGCAATATGATGAGAATAGGTGTGTAAGATATTTTCTATATTCCTTCTAGATCGTAGGGATGTCTTCAGCTAATGCTAAAAGGGTCATCTGTGGAAACTAGCAGAAATCGCTGTTAGCATGAGCTGAAGCCATTTTGTTTGTGGCAGCCATTTTAGTTAGCCATGTGCTGGCCATGTGCTTCTTGTCTCTTCACTGTTGCCTGCTTCTCTATTACGCCTGAGTCATCATCTATAGTTAACTCCTTCAGCACTGAGCCAGAGCACTGCGCATGCTCAGAAAGGCCTGTAGCTGCTAGAATGCACCTGTCTTAGGGTGCAACTGTCAGGCTATTCCAACTGATGTAAGGGTTTTTGTTACTCCTCCTACTTTGTTGACTAAGTATTTTCTGTTAGTCCTTATATGTGAATAACTATTCTTGTGTATACTTGTACCGCCTCTTTTTGAGCCTTCACGCTTACTCAGCTATAAACTGGGCATAAAAGACCCATGGTTTCTGTGCTCCATGTACTACCTCATACATTTAGCCACAAAGATCCACCCTCAGATAGTTTCAAATACCATGTCCTCCCAGATTAAGTATGTTTCCTACAATGGTGGGAAAAACACAGTGTTTTTAAATACCCCTCACACACCAAAAGGGCCCTTGGTGTCATGCTTCATCATGGGGGTCTTCCCGCCCCTCTACGGGATGGGGCGTGCTACAACCTACGGTTACGCGGGAGCACTGTTGTCACGAAAAGACTGTGTCGTGTAGGAATGTGAGTGGAAGGGTCAGGGGTGAATAGAAAAGTGAGGTTAAAAAATACCTGGCTCGGCGGTTTAGAAAATACATTTTTAATATACCTTTGAGCTGGTATTGTTAAAAAAGTGGGGACGGAGGTGTATTTGCCTCAATGAGCTATGCCTCCAAAGTCAACATGTTTCGAAGCCCCCCTGGCTTCTTCTTCAGGACTTAACAGATCCCTTCTACACTCACTTAGTATGTGATGTGTTTTAACCTAATCCTCTCTATAAAATTGTGTTGGTGAGAATAAATGAACAGTGCATGCGAATACTTAATGCACATATACGATACCTAAATAGGTATCTGTCATCGTTATCTGGAAGAAAAAATGGCATCACACATATATGTTAAAAGGCGAGACAAAAAAGCACCATCCATCGTGATACGGTAGTGACCTAAAAGGAAGTGAAATGAGTGAACATTTACTCCTTATCGTTAATTCGTAGTGCAGTTTGATGGTGATGTGTCCCGCTATTGATCAGAGGAAAAAGACATTAAACACAGACTCAACACACATGAAACATAAAACACACACTCTATCAAAAAGGACCCGGTCTAATCGGTCCATAGGGTATTGTCACGTCTGTCCAAATGAAACTCGAGGTTATATAGAGTTGTCTAAGAAAAAAGTACATCTCGGTAGGAAAAAGATAACCTACTTGTTTTCAAAAGTAAAAGCGACCCATGAGCCTGTAACGGGTGGGAGGGGTGCCTATAGTAGCAACCTAGAAGAAATAGATAGGTAAATTTGTTTCTGAAGTGATTGTCTCATCCTGAAACAAACACTCGACAGCATGTCTGACCCCCGGCTGTGCCGTACTCACTGCTCCTGGGACACTGCCCCGCCGTGTCTGGCCTCCCCGCTGCTCCGCTGGACAATGGAGTTCATGCGGGGAGGATCTTAAATACAACTCCTAATTGTTGCTCCCGCCCTAGATTGAGGGCGTAATTGATAATACCTGTGTTGCCCCTAAATGCTTCGTAGTATAGAGCGCTAACCTCTGAAGTCTCAAGAGAGGTGTTACGGTGACGTGCGTTTTACGCTGCGCTGCTACGTATAGTAGCGTCTCCATGTCAAGAAGAGACTTAAGGAAAAGCTAGCACTAGTCTGCCAACCTTCTTGCTAATAGTTGTTAAGATACATATATAAAGAACCGGCATTTAAACGATATATTATAATGTGCCCATTAATTATTAGATCCTAACATGAGTAGTGTTCCTGTAAGATATTAAAAACGGGTGCATCAATCAGAAGACCTTCATATAGGTACATAAATCGGAGTCTTTATACGTTGGTGTTAGAAGACAAGGCGGGCTTTTTAAATTAAGGAAAAGTCCTACAAAAAAGAACTTACTCTCAACCCCTAGCTTTGAGTTTATGGAATGAACTCAGGGGGTTAAGAAGGTTTAGCTGATAATATAGTGTGTAAACAGAAAGTGGGGGTTCAAAAAAGGGGGTTTTAGGTAAAAAGTAGGTGTCAGAGGGCCCCCCTCACAAAAAACGGGAGAGCGGTGTGTACGTACCTCCATAAGTACTAGAGAACCTACATGGTCAATAAAGACCATGGTAATGTCTATCGCGAGCCTTGATGGGTTGGTAGGCACAAGGGTCCTGTTCTAGGAGTGAAGATAACGTATATTCCAGATTAAGGGCACTTCTTACGTGAGCTGATTCCATGGTATTGCATCATTCAGCCCGTCGATGTGTGTTCCAAGACGGAACACCCAACGTTGTTCTTTCTCAAATAAGCCATTCTCGCTATTTAGTTGTTCAATCACGGTCCACTTCAAGTCTCCCATTCCGTGCACGTGGGTTAGGTAGTGGGTCGACATCTTAGTTGTGCTCTTTTGCAACGAATGTTGCTCCTATGCTCCCCAATGCGAACTTTAATAGGTCTCGTGGTCATTCCTATGTATTCCAGGCCACATGGGCAGGTGATCATATAAACAACGTTCTTGCTGTTGCACTCGTGAAGCCTCTTTGCTCCCATTCGCTTTCATTCCTGAATTTCAAAAACCTACTCTTGCAGGTCAGGTGGCATGTGCTGCAATTGCCACACGGATGATGACCCAGTACTGGTGACAATAGTGGGCCCATCAATCTTATCGGTGCAGGTTCCCTTGGTCTGGTATGGACAAGCATGTCCTTCAGGTTCCTCCCCCTTTTGTGGGCAAACATAGGTTTTGGGAAGTTCAGTCGACAACTGTTAAGGAGTCTCCAGTGTTTATTAACAATCTTGGCGATCTGATTTGAATGGGTGTTGAAAGTGGGAACACAGATAGGTCGTTCCTCCTGTTTGCCTGCCACCCTGTCCTCCAACAGTGACTCCCTATTGTTGTTTCTAGCCCTCTTCATAGCTTTGTCAACAACCTTTTTAGGGTAATTACGTTTTAAGAGTTTTGTTTGTAGGTCAGATGCCTGACTCCTGTAATCACGTAATTCCGTACAATTCCTCCGTAGGCGGAGAAATTGTCCGTAGGGAAGATTCTCTCTCAGATGGTGGGGATGGAAGCTATTATACAGCAGTAGACAGTTCTTTGCTGTCGGTTTGAAGTGTGTTGTAGTTTTCAAAATCCCCTCATCTGGATAAATGTTGAGATCCAGAAATACCAAGTTGTTTCTTGAGGTGGTATTGGTAAATTTCAGAAAGTTGTTCTGTTCATTCAGCCATGTCACAAAAGCTTCGGTGGATGCAATGTCCCCTTCCCAAATCACTAGTATATCATCAATATATTGTTTCCAAATCCTTATATTCCGATAGAAGGGGTTGTTGGTGTTCAAACTTTTCTTGGACTCAAGGTGATGCACGAAGAGACCAGCTAAACTGGGAGCAAAAGTGCTCCCCATGCTGGTCCCGTGCTTCTGTAGATAGTAGGTATCCTCGTACATGAAGTAGTTTCTCGTGAGTGCTAGTGAAACGCACTCCATTACCACATTTCGTGGTGTTTGGTATTCCCATTCAGTGGAGAACAATACTTCCTCAATAATGGACAATGTCTCATCATGGGGGAGGCTCGTATAAAGGCTCTCCACATCGAGTCCTATGAGGAGGTTCTTATCAGGGTCAAACTCAATATCTTTGAGTAGTTGTAGTACCGTCTTGGTATCTTTCAGGTAGGTATCTGTTGCTTGGACCATAGGGCGGAGAAACGCGTCTGCGAATTTTGACAAAGGTTCCAAAATGGAGTCTAATCCCGAAACAATTGGGCACCCTGGTGGTTGCCCAAGATTCTTGTGAATCTTGGGTATAGTGTAGAAGTATGGTACCCTAGGTGATTTCTTTGTAAGGAATTCCGCCTCTTTTTTAGACATCCAATTGTGGGCCCCCGCCTCCTCTACCATGGTGGCTATCTGAATTCTAATGGATTCCGTGGGATCGGCGCGGATGATCTCGTAGTTCCTGTGGTCATCGAGGAGTTTCCTGCATTCATTATTATAGGCGGTGGCCGTCTGTATAACGATGGCCCCGCCTTTGTCCGCCGGTTTTATGATAATGTCCGCATTGAGTGATAGTTGACGTATCGCTTCTTTCTCTTCCTTTGAGGTATTCTGGAAGGTGGTATTACTTGATACAGACATATTCTGCATTTCCTCCATCACAGCCTTTTCAAATGCTAGTAATTCCACAGGTAGTGTAGAATCTGGGGAACAAAGGTCGATTTTACCCGTAGGCCTGTGTCCTTGTCTTCTCCCTCTGGTTTCTCTTTATCTTTAAAGAAAGCCTTCAATTTCAGTTTGCGGATGAATTCTTTCATCTCCGCACATGTTTTGAATTTGTCCATCCGGTTCGTGGGTACAAATCCCAGTCCTCTCTCTAGGACTCGACCTTGTGTCGATGTTAGTTGGTAATCTGTGAGATTCACCACTAAATTTACCTCTTGCTGGTTGACGGTTGGGCACTCGTTGCGCCGGTCATGCTCCTTGTAGAGACCCGTGGTGTCTCGTCGTCCGCGGTGGACCAATGGACATTGTTGCCTCTCCGGTTCCTGCCTCTCTGTGGGCCCTGGCGTGATCCTAAAAAAGGCGCCGGACCATAATAGTTGTAGTCATAATCCTGTGGTGGGGGTATCCAGTGATGATAAAGGCCCCCCATGGGTGGTGGACCGTAAGGGTACGGTGGGAACGTCGGTGGTCCTTGGTAATTACCCCATCCTCTCCTTCTTGGGTTATATGGTCGCTGATATTGGTTACCTCCTCCTTGGTTGTTGCGCCGGCCACTCCCTTTACTGGAGTTAGAGTTGTCAGATCCTGTGTCTGAGGATTCGCCATCGGAACTCTGATCTTGGTTCTTTTGTATATAATCATCCCGTATATACGGGTATACCCGCTCATGACTGAAGCGTAAGGTATCTTTTTTCAGTTTGTTGAACTTACTCTGCTTCAATGTCATTTCATAATCAGTTATTTCTTGATTCAGTTCCTCCAGGCGTTTCTTTAAAACATTAGGGGGTATGTAGGTCTTAAGTTGTACCTCCAATTGCTGGATCTCGATTTTCAGCTCTTGGGTGAGTCTAGTGGCTGTTTTGATTATTAGGACCAGCCAATCACGGGTGCAATGCCACGATATTAGCGACCAGTCACGTTTGAACACCTTGTCTTGTTGAAAAATGTATGGTTCGTTGCGGACAATTAAACCCTGTGGGGCCGCATTGGCCCTTAGGTACTCAGTCATTAGTAGGCCATGTAGAGCTGTTTTTATCTGTGTTCTCCTAAGGTTGGCCAACTCGTCCCAGTCTGCGTTGTTAGGGCCAGGATCAGTGCTGCTCAATCCTTCAAATGGGTTGATGGCTGCTAGAATTCTATCCACCTCCTCCTCAGCGAAGGTTAGACCAGTATTCTCCATCATGTCAAGATGTTGTTGTCAGTAGTGTGTATGGTGGATGGTGAGTGTGTGTGTAAACGATCAGTGGTGTGTCTGTGAAATATCAAAATTCCACTAAACTAATACAACTAATGGTACTCCAATTGGGGTAACCAACCAGGAATTCCTGAAAGAAACAAAAAACTCCCACAGCTGTACGCTGTCTATAAATCAAAAAGAACAAAACGGGGGAGCAAAGAGGTACTGCTTATCACAAGCAGTGGAGGTGGATACGTCCTCCTTAAGTCAATAGTCATTTAGCCACAAAGATCCACCCTCAGATAGTTTCAAATACCATGTCCTCCCAGATTAAGTATGTTTCCTACAATGGTGGGAAAAACACACAGTGTTTTTAAATACCCCTCACACACCAAAAGGGCCCTTGGTGTCATGCTTCATCATGGGGGTCTTCCCGCCCCTCTACGGGACGGGGCGTGCTACAACCTACGGTTACGCGGGAGCACTGTTGTCATGAAAAGACTGTGTCGTGTAGGAATGTGAGTGGAAGGGTCAGGGGTGAATAGAAAAGTGAGGTTAAAAAATACCTGGCTCGGCGGTTTAGAAAATAAATTTTTAATATACCTTTGAGCTGGTATTGTTAAAAAAGTGGGGACGGAGGTGTATTTGCCTCAATGAGCTATGCCTCCAAAGTCAACATGTTTCGAAGCCCCCTGGCTTCTTCTTCAGGACTTAACAGATCCCTTCTACACTCACTTAGTATGTGATGTGTTTTAACCTAATCCTCTCTATAAAATTGTGTTGGTGAGAATAAATGAACAGTGCATGCGAATACTTAATGCACATATACGATACCTAAATAGGTATCTGTCATCGTTATCTGGAAGAAAAAATGGCATCACACATATATGTTAAAAGGCGAGACGAAAAAGCACCATCCATCGTGATACGGTAGTGACCTAAAAGGAAGTGAAATGAGTGAACATTTACTCCTTATCGTTAATTCGTAGTGCAGTTTGATGGTGATGTGTCCCGCTATTGATCAGAGGAAAAAGACATTAAACACAGACTCAACACACATGAAACATAAATCACACACTCTATCAAAAAGGACCCGGTCTAATCGGTCCATAGGGTATTGTCACGTCTGTCCAAATGAAACTCGAGGTTATATAGAGTTGTCTAAGAAAAAAGTACATCTCGGTAGGAAAAAGATAACCTACTTGTTTTCAAAAGTAAAAGCGACCCATGAGCCTGTAACGGGTGGGAGGGGTGCCTATAGTAGCAACCTAGAAGAAATAGATAGGTAAATTTGTTTCTGAAGTGATTGAAGTGATTGTCTCGTCCTGAAACAAACACTCCAAACAATACCAGCTCAAAGGTATATTAAAAATTTATTTTCTAAACCGCCGAGCCAGGTATTTTTTAACCTCACTTTTCTATTCACCCCTGACCCTTCCACTCACATTCCTACACGACACAGTCTTTTCATGACAAAAGTGCTCCCGCGTAACCGTAGGTTGTAGCACGCCCCGTCCCGTAGAGGGGCGGGAAGACCCCCATGATGAAGCATAACACCAAGGGCCCTTTTGGTGTGTGAGGGGTATTTAAAAACACTGTGTGTTTTTCCCACCATTGTAGGAAACATACTTAATCTGGGAGGACATGGTATTTGAAACTATTTGAGGGTGGATCTTTGTGGCTAAATGACTATTGACTTAAGGAGGACGTATCCACCTCCACTGCTTGTGATAAGCAGTACCTCTTTGCTCCCCCGTTTTGTTCTACCTCATACATTGCCTGAGGGCTCTGTGTCGATGTAGTACCACTCATGAGTGATAATAAAATACTTTCTTGATATTACAGATTCCGTTCCAATCTCTATTTGTTAGTCCAAGGACTTGAGTACGCAGAAGGGCGAACCCCTGTACTGGTGGGCTTCTAGAGAGTCTCACTCCCACAGACTCTTGCCACGATCTTGGCGCTCCCCTCCTCCGACTTGAGAGCCAGAAGTGTCCTGTGAAGAAGAAGGAGAACGTTGATCAGGGACCCGAAGTCTATCAGGAGACTTTATTTTAGCGCGATCGCGCAAGTCATAAGTACGCTCAGAAGACTCAGGTGTCGGTGAATCAGCACGCGAACCTTGCTTCTGTTGTTGCTGCCCTTGTTTTTTATTTTTCCAGTCCTTTTTAGGAAAGAACGGATGTCCATCTTTATCCGTCTGGACTTTTTGTTGAGTTTGAGATTGAGTTTGCATTTGAGTAAAAGGCTTAACTCGAAAACTATTGCGGCCTATGGTCTTATAAGCCTTTGCAATAATTTTTGGTAATTCGCGTGGCTTGTCCCCATCAGGGACAGCCTCCAAGCGTTTTGCCACTTGAAAGCTTACTGCATCGCCCTTGACATTGGCAAGGATGATATCAGCAACCACGTCGAACACCCCCACCAATCTCATCCCCAGCTCCACAGCCGCTTCGGCTCCATGTTCATCCTGAACACGTTTAATCACTGAGGGGAGCACGGTCATGGAGGGAGTGCCGAAACACTTTGAATATACTGCTGCAAACACCTTGCCCCAGGTGTTACAATCAGCCAACTCGGGAAGCAAGTCTTTAGGCAAACTAATAGTCAATATCCTGTGTTTTTCCACAGGAGAGGTATTTGGAAAGACAGCCTCTAGTTGTCCAAATGTTTCAGCAAGCCAATAAGGTAATTCATCCTTATTCTGTGGACGCTTGCCCATTACTGAATTAACCATAAGGGGACTGATGGTCACACCACCAGGTCCCGTAGGTTGCGCAGCAAAGCCAGGTGGTCCCACCTGAAAGTTGCGCGACATGAACTGTATAACAACTCTATGCATGCGTATCAAAGACGTATGTAACACACGCAGTTCTGCAAGCGTCGCTGTTATCAAATGACTTGGGTGAGGGGTATACCCAGCCAAAACGGGCCACGTGGCCCCATCTATCGATAAAGGACCTAAACGGATCGGCGTTATTGGGTGAGGAAGGGCGCCATTAAATCAAATTTGGTGTTGCCAAGCTGTAAGCGGTATCTCAAGAGCCCGATAGGGCTGATAAGCATTAGGAAGGGCCGTAGGGGTATATTCATGAAACAAGTTATCTGTTCCATCCACCGCTGGAAAGGTGACGCAAGAATAAAACACTTCGAAGCGGTACGCCGCATCTTCCTCTACTACAAAAATCAGCGCAACACCAGCATTAGGGACTCCATTCTGAGTCAAATAAGCCGTGACTGCTGCCCTATTAGTGGCCGGAATCGGGACCGCCATAACTGACAACAAAGAATAACAACCTAGAGCGCGGCAGCGCAATAACGGGTCAAGATTAAAGAGAGATAAACCTTTTAAAACTTCAAGCTTGAAAGAGCCTATAAAAACATCATTATAGGAGGTTAAACCATCACAGCTGTCTCCGGAAACAGAGGTGAGGGTATTGTGGACAAGCACAAGCACTACTCAAGCGTCTCGCAGATAAGAACCAGACCAAACGTTGGCGGCGCCATATTGCAGGGATTCTGGACATACACAGAACTATGCGCAGGAAAACAGGACCTCAGTGAATAGGGGTGTACCAACCTACCACATCAGTACCCAAAATCCCAAACCGACTAGCTATAGTGTCTCATTCATTCTCCTCCAAAGATCACGGAGCTACAAATGATTAGACAACCCAGAACACACCACTTCCGACTCTCTCAGGAATCGCGGGAGCAAGACGTACTCTTTCGCTCACTCACTCACACTTGTCCACAATGAGAATAGGCAGAGTCACTGAAATAGTTCAAAATGTTTATTTTAACTATTGTGTTCTACAATACAGTATACGTGCCACTAATAGCAGCAACATGCATAAACTCAGCACAGTTAGCATTGTTACAATTCCATAGAATACAAAGGGAGAAGTCATTTAATAAAGACTGTGGAAATGAGGGCCTATAGGCCTGACCACCCTCCCCTTGACTATAAGAAGTTTATTTTATTAAAAGAACAATCTCTGGGCTTTGACAGCAGACCCCCATACCTTAAAGCCTGAATGTAAGGTTTACATCATAGGAACAGCAGAGCTCTTCTCCATGGAACGGCTTTCTCCAAGTGTGGTAAAACAACATGCAACAACGTAATATCAAAGCACGAGTCTTCAGTGCTGCAGCTGTGTAGCATGTTATGTCTAGGTGCTAGGGACTGACCAGAACAGAATAACAAGGGGAATTGTTTATCGACCTTGCCTATCGTGTTCAGACTAAACTCCAGGAAAGGCAGAGAATGCGAAAGGCAACCCGTTCTCATGTGAAGGGCACAAACAAAGGGCCATATGTATCAAAATGACAAGTTGCGATTCTCAAATTGTGAAAATTTGCGAATCGCAATTTGAAAATCGCAACCGCGATGTATCAAAATATTCGGTAATGTTTTGCGATTCGCCAAATATCGCAAAACAGGAAAGCGAATACCTAAATAGCGATTTCTTAATTGCGAAATCGCAATTAAGAAATCGCAATTTTAGCGAATCGGAAAATCGGGTGCAGCTTGATGACATCACAACCAGGAAGTGTGACTGCCCATGCTGCACCTGATTGCCAACAGCTGAGTGAGAGGCTGGGAGGAGAGGGAAAGTACTGTGCAGTGCCATTCAGAGAAGGAGCAATGGATCCCCAGGAGAAGGAGAAGGAGAGGGAGGAGAATGCAAGGAAAAGGAAAATCAAATACAGTGAAAGGGAGCTGGAGGTGCTCATACAGGAAATGCCTGAAAGTCATGAACTACTTTTTGGGAAGAAATCACTGCGTGTGCCTGAGGCACGCAAGAGGAAAATTTGGGCAGGCATACAGGAAAAGGTAAATGCCATTGGCGTCTCCCACCGCACCGTAGAAGAACTCAGGAAGCGGTGGTATGATATGCGAAAGAGGTCCAAAGAAAAGGTGGCTACCAGGCTGGCTGAGGCACGTAAGACCAGTGGTGGGACATCCACCGCAACAGATCCCACCCCTCTGGAGGAGTTGGTGGAGAGCACCCTACTGCAGGAGAGTGTGAGTGGCGTGGCTGACTTGGACAGCTCGGAGCCCCCAGGCACCAGACAAGGTAAGAAGCATGCTAACATTCCCCTGACACCCCACCACACCACCCACACACCCAGGAAAGACACAGGCACCAAACATCATTGCTACTCCAGTGCAGGCAGGCCAGCACACCCAGCAATGCATTCTGGGACCTGTAGTCACATCTAACAAGCAATGGAGCAGTGACACCCAGCAAGGCACATTCAGAACGTGTGCATCATGAGAGGCAACAAACAGACAGATAGGACACATGTAACTCCCAAATGAAAAATGTATTGCAAAGAAAATGTGAGGCAGGATAGCAAATTAATATGTGCATTTGCATCCACAGCAGCTCCAGTGACACAGGAACACATGGCAGAAGGGGAGGAGGAATCCCAACCAGGACAACAGTCAGGGCCAGAGGAGCATGATGAGGGCTCACCAGTGATGTCTGTGAGACAAAGGCGGCGCCGTGTTGTACCACCACTTACACCATTGGAGGCAGATGCAGATGACACAAGTGGCGATGAGCAGCCAGTCCAGGGCCAGCATGGTCCAACACGCACAGCACAGTCCCCTGCACGTCACACAACAGGAATCCCGTTCTGGCGCAGGGCCCGTCCATCCACCAGCACCGCTGACGCAGGTGAAGGAACAGTATTTGCCGGCCTCGAGGCCAACATGCTTCACGTACAGCGCCTGCAAGCAAAGGCAATGAAATCAATGCAGCGCAAACTAGCAGCACAGAACACTAATCTGACCCAAATTAAGGATGGTGTCATGGCCATGGCTAGCACAATGGAAGCGATGTGCACGGAGATGCGGCGAGACCGTGCAGACAGGCGCAGAGAGAGACAGCGCTACTACAAGCGGCAGGACCTTTACACCAAGGCAGTGAACCGTATGTCCACAGCCACATCTGTGCTGGCACGTCGTTGTGTCAGCATGCAGCATGAGCTGGCACACTGCAGCCAGGATGTCGCAAGGGGGCTTGTGCAGGTCACGCATGCTGTGGATCAGCTGTGGGCAGCAGCCATGGGTGGGACAGGACCCCTCAGCTCACTGGAAGAGGATGGGCAGTCCAGCAGGAGCAGCATCACTCCCCCCTTTCCACAAGACAGACATCGCAGCGCGCGTCAGGGGAGATCACACGATGGCACAGGGGAGGACAGTGTGAACCCTGCGGGAGGAGCAACAAGCCGTGCACGCCGGCGCTGAAGTGGCATGAGTGGGACATAGCACTGGGTGAGGCAACCCATTGCATATTGACTCATATTATGTTGGAAGACTTGCACTGTGGTGTGAACAAGTGCTACCTACTGTTGACTGACATAGTGTGCACATCAGGCTGTGTGAAGTTAACTTTCCTGCTGTGAAGGGAATAAACACAGTTGTGCACCAATACCTTGCATTGTGTCATTATTGCTCACCTAGAAATAGTTGCGCGTAATCTCATGCCGTCTCTGGCGTCCGGCAGCTGCCCCAACACCACCTGCTGGTCCTGCACAGGGAGCTGGTCCCTCCTCGTCCGACGACTCTGAGTCGGTCAGCTCCACTGGGGTGCCCTTCTTTGTTGCTACGTTGTGCAGCATTGCACAAGCCACCACGATTTTGCAGCAGGTCTGCGGGCTGTATTGTAGGGCACCACCACTCTTGTGGAGGCACCGGAAGCGGCTTTTCAGGATGTCAAATGTGCGTTCAATGACACCACGTGTGGACCTGTAGGCGTTGTTGAATCGCCGTTCGGCAGCAGTTGTAGGATTGAGATAGGGCGTCAGGATGTACTCCCTCACCGCATACGCACTGTCACCTGCAGGGTGGGAAAAACATGGGTCACACACTGCCCTCCCTGTCCTGTCCTTCATCCCATGTATGGATGTGAGCCATGGATTTACCCAGTAAGTAGCCATCTCCAAACTCACCAGCCACGAGCCGACGGTGTAGCCCACTGTGGCGGAAGATGTAGGAATCGTGTGTGCTCCCTGGATACTTGGCCACGATGTCTGTGATTACATGGGCAGCATTGCAGACTACCTGAATATTCAGGGAGTGATAGCATTTCCGATTCCTATACACATACTCAGTCTGGGATGGTGGGGAGAGGGTGACATGGGTGCCATCGATGCAGCCGATGACATGGGGGAAGCGGGCGATCTAGTAGAACCCCTGCTTGGTTTGGTCGAGTGCCTGCTGCGTGTTTGGGAACTGGATGTGGTGATGCATCCGCAGCATCATGGCATCCAGGAACGCATGAAAGAAGCGCGAAAGGCTACTCTGTGTGAACCCTCCTGCTGCTGCTATGACCCCTGGAAGCTCCCAGACACAAGCAAATGCAGTGAGCAGAGGACCTGCACATGGGTGGGGATGGTGTGTGTCCTGCGTGTGGGGTGCTCTAGCATGGGCTTCGACTCCTCAATGAGATCCTGGATGCTGTCTGGGTGCAGCCTGTATTTATCCTGTATCTCCTCTGGAGTTTGCATTAACAAGGTGATGCGTGCCCTGAATATCCTCTCCTGGCGCCTCCTTCCCTGGGCAGCAGCTCTGTTCCTCAGCCTCCTCGCAATGACGTACAGTGCAGCCATTGTGACAAACCACTGTGGAATTCTGGGCCAGTTTATATAGGTTGCACCTGGTTACCACCTGCTCTGAGTTGGTGGTAATTGCGAGGTGCAAAATTGCAAATTTCGTGAAATCGCAATTTGCGATTTTTTCATACATTTCGCTGAAACTCCTTCGCAGATAAATGTGAATCGCTATTATTGCGATTGGCATTTTTGCACTGCGATCATGCTTCATACATCGCAGTGGGCATTTATGCGATCGCAAACGCTGTATTTTTGCGAATCGCAGCGTTTGCGATCGCAATAATGCTTGATACATATGGCCCAAAGTCTTGAAAAAACAAAGTCATATAGTAGCGTGCGCAAAAGCAGCATCATGGCTGCGAAGCTCATGCTAACTTAGCAATGTCGATAATATACCTAAGAACCATATAACACTAGCCTTGTACTTATGTAATCACTCAGCCAGTAGTCATGGTGTTATGAAATCACCCAGGCACTACCTTTGCACTCCTCCAATCACTCAGGCATTCCCTCAGTACTCCTGCAATCACCCAAGCAGTACTCATGCAGTTATAAAATCACCCACTGATTTGCTATGTACTCCAATAATCCTCCAGATATTACCCCTTTAGTCATGCAATCACCCAGGCACTAGTTATGTGCTACCCTTGCAGTTGTAGAATCATCCAGGTCCTACTGTTGCACCTATCTATTCACCTAGGCATTACTCAATGTATTTCTTTATTTATAGATGACAATATTTCTATATAATTATTTTAATAATATTAAATATTTTTTAGAAAGATAATAAACTTTTCTTTTTTTAGAAATTCTCCATAATTATTAAGAAATATTCAGTATGACAAAAAATGTTCAAAACAAAAGACAACAAAGAAAACAGAACAATTTAAAGGATAGGGAAAAGCAGAAATTAGATGAAGTACAACATGTGACGTTGAGGAAAAAGTCTTCTGGTAAGAAAAATAAAAAAATTGTTAAAAGTCTTTTAAAAAATGGAATTGATTTTCAAAATGGGGAAAAGAGAAAGAAAAGTACTACAAGCAATCAGAAGGAAATAAAAAAAGGACAAATTAATGCAAAATCAGGTTATAGGAAAACAATCCATGTTGAAAAAAGGATGAAACAATATAAAGACATTAGGAAGAGAATGTATAAAAGTAAGTACTGCAAAATGTATTAAAAGATTGCAAAAAATATAAAAGAAGATCAGCATTTTACAAGAAGAAACAACAGATTGAAAGTGTAGTCGAAAAGGCTTTTGAATTGAAAAGAAAATTGTTTATATTAGTATTGAAGAGAATGAAAACATTGAATAAAACAATGCACTTTATGAAGGAGAAAAGTAAAAGAAAAAGACTGGTTAATAGATCTAACTTTTTCAAAAACATTTCGGGTGAATGGAAGCATACTTCTAGTACTGAACCTTTTTTTAATGAAGAAAGCTATTTTCAACAAAATACATTAGTTCATGCAGTTGATACCAGTGGTCGTTGTTATGAAGTTAAAAATTATTGTCCAATTGAAAAAGAAAAGATGGTTCCTAGAAATGTGGAAGAAGTAATAGCGGAAGAAGTTCAAGGGAGACGTACACAAGCTTCAGTGTATAAGTGGGATTGTAGTAGTATTTGTAGTATACGACAGGAATCTATTGATATATTACGAAATTTCTTACGAGATTATGGTAAAAAGAAGTGTTAAACAGAAGATTAAGATGTTACAAGGACTAGATCCTTGTAAAGTGAGAAAATATACTAACTTGCAGGGTCTTTCTCTGGCTTGTCTTTCTAGAAAAGTGTGTTGAAGTACTTTTCATCATTTAAGAATGTTAGCAGTACATCACTCTGAAATGCAGAAGTTAGTAAGAAGATTGTACTATGTAAAAAGTTCTGCATTATCTTTAAGTGAAATAAACACAGCTCTTTTGCATGGTTCAGTGTTGGATGTAAAAAAGTTTCTGATGATATAGAGTTTCGTTTCTTTGGTCCTCAAGAGGAGCGTAGAGAAAGTGAGAGTTTGATAAGTGTAGGTGTTGAAGAAGAGATGGAAGATACTACTACTGTGAAGTTTGCAGGAGAAATTACAAAGTTTAAGGTAGTTTCTTGTGAAAATCCAAACTATGAGGGTCATTACGATGGCGGGCTGAAAAAAATCCGACTGCCATGGTAGCGGAAAATTACCGTCCGCAGGTACCGCGGAAACACCGCCGACCCTATTAGGATCAACCGCCAAAATATTCCAACCGCGGCGGTAGGAGGCATCGAAAAACCGCCCGTAGATGGCGGAGAAGGTGAAAACCCAACCGCGACGGTCGGTATCATAGCAAAAACACACAAAACAGCCGCCAGGCACGCGGAGTGACTGCCAATGATATTATGATATCCCCGATGTCACAGCGGTACGTTCCACTGTTTCCGACCGCCGCGGTCGCTAACAGTAATGATTGTGAGATACGGCAGAAGGCCTGCAGCATAGCCATCGCTGCGGATGCTCCGCCAACAAAATGGCGGCCAAGGAAAAAAACACACAATAAGGCCAGCAAATGCACACAGGTAACTAGCCCTGCCCCCAAAATAACCTGAAACATCCTAATGACACACCCCCATGGCAAATTCAAATATACAAATCACAGGACAACACACACAGCACACCTGACAGCATTACACCATCTTGACACACTCACATAGCTGAGCATAAAACCAGCCCCTTCCCTGACCACAATCCTTTGCAAAACTGATCAACAGAAGGAAACAACACCAGAGCACTAAGGAGAGCCAAACCTGCACACATCACACCACCACCACAACACACACACACACCACCTACACCACCCACACCACCCTCACAACTGCACCCCAAAACATCAGCACAGCACACACCATGGCACCACAGAAAATGCCAAAATTCACAGACACTGAGTTGACAGTAATGGTAGATGAGATAATTAGAGTAGAACCACAACTCTTTGGTAGCATGGTCCAACAGACACCATTAGCCACAAGAACAAACATGTGGGTAAGGATAGTGGACAAGGTCAATGCAGTAGGGAATGTGCCCCGCAACAAGCATGAAATCATGAGGTGGTGGCATGACCTGAAGAGTGTTGTCAAGAAGAAGAAGGCCAAGAACCGTCAGCTGGCTGATGCGACTGGTGGAGGCCCTCCCATTCCACCAAAAACATTCTCTGCGTGGGAGGAGAAGGTGCTTGCCATACCTCATCCAGAGAGTCTGGAAGGAATACCCGGGGGAGTGGAGGCTGGTAAGTACCAACTAAAGTATACCATGAAACTGCCATGTACTGTCTTGCACAACTACAAAGCTACATCCCTGAGGCACAAGTACACTCATCTGCACCCCAAAAACAAACACAGGTCACACTGATTTAACATCCACCCCATCTGAAACATCACAAAGGTAGACAACATCAACTGTGTTGTATGTGTCCAGGCAAGCAGCACTCCAACTCCCACTAGGCACACCCTGCCCCATCCCTCAGCAGGATGGAGCACCCCCTCCCACCCAGAAGCATGTTACAGCCATTGTGTTCTTCACCCTCACCTAACAGGTAGGTAGCCATCTTTCCAGGGAGGTGTGTTTGGAATAGGGAGGCCTTCACTACAACTCCCACCAGGCCCCCTTGTCCCACAGCTGAGCAGGATGGACTACTCCCCCCACCCAGAACCATGTGGCAGCCATTGTGTTCTTCACCCTCACCTAACAGGTAGGTAGCCATCTTTCCAGGGAGGTGTGTTTGGAATAGGGAGGCCTGCACTACAACTCCCACCAGGCCCCCTTGTCCCACAGCTGAGCAGGATGGACTACTCGCCCCACCCAGAACCATGTGGCAGCCATTGTGTGCTACACCCTCACCTAACAGGTAGGTAGCCATCTTTCCAGGGAGGTGTGTTTGGAATAGGGAGGCCTGCACTACAACTCCCACCAGGCACACCCTGCCCCATCCCTCAGCAGGATGGAGCACCCCCTCCCACCCAGAAGCATGTGGCAGCCATTGTGTTCTTCACCCTCACCTAATAGGTAGGTAGCCATCTTTCCAGGGAGGTGTGTTTGGAATAGGGAGGCCTGCACTACAACTCCCACCAGGCACCCTTGTCCCACAGCTGAGCAGGATGGACTACTCCCCCCACCCAGAACCATGTGGCAGCCATTGTGTTCTTCACCCTCACCTAACAGGTAGGTAGCCATCTTTCCAGGGAGGTGTGTTTGGAATTGGGAGGCCTGCACTACAACTCCCACCAGGCCCCCTTGTCCCACAGCTGAGCAGGATGGACTACTCCCCCCACCCAGATCCATGTGGCAGCCATTGTGTGCTACACCCTCACCTAACAGTTAGGTAGCCATCTTTCCAGGGAGGTGTGTTTGGAATAGGGAGGCCTGCCCTACAACTCCCACCAGGCACACCCTGCCCCATCCCTCAGCAGGATGGAGCACCCCCTCCCACCCAGATGCATGTTACAGCCATTGTGTTCTTCACCCTCACCTAACAGGTAGGTAGCCATCTTTCCAGGGAGGTGTGTTTGGAATAGGGAGGCCTGCACTACAACTCCCACCAGGCATACCCTGCCCCATCCCTCAGCAGGATGGAGCACCCCCTCCCACCCAGAAGCATGTTACAGCCATTGTGTTCTTCACCCTCACCTAACAGGTAGGTAGCCATCTTTCCAGGGAGGTGTGTTTGGAATAGGGAGGCCTGCACTACAACTCCCACCAGGCCCCCTTGTCCCACAGCAGAGCAGGATGGACTACTCCCCCACCCAGAACCATGTGGCAGCCATTGTGTGCTACACCCTCACCTAACAGGTAGGCAGCCATCTTTCCAGGGAGGTGTGTTTGGAATAGGGAGGCCTGCACTACAACTCCCACCAGGCACACCCAGCCCCATCCCTCAGCAGGATGGAGCACCCCCTCCCACCCAGATGCATGTTACAGCCATTGTGTTCTTCACCCTCACCTAACAGGTAGGTAGCCATCTTTCCAGGGAGGTGTGTTTGGAATAGGGAGGCCTGCACTACAACTCCCACCAGGCATACCCTGCCCCATCCCTCAGCAGGATGGAGCACCCCCTCCCACCCAGAAGCATGTTACAGCCATTGATTTCTTCACCCTCACCTAACAGGTAGGTAGCCATCTTTCCAGGGAGGTGTGTTTGGAATAGGGAGGCCTGCACTACAACTCCCACCAGGCACACCCTGCCCCATCCCTCAGCAGGATGGAGCACCCCCCCACCCAGAAGCATGTTACAGCCATTGTGTTCTTCACCCTCACCTAACAGGTAGGTAGCCATCTTTCCAGGGAGGTGTGTTTGGAATAGGGAGGCCTGCACTACAACTCCCACCAGGCCCCCTTGTCCCACAGCTGAGCAGGATGGACTACTCCCCCCACCCAGAACCATGTGGCAGCCATTGTGTTCTTCACCCTCACCTAACAGATAGGTAGCCATCTTTCCAGGGAGGTATGTTTGGAATAGGGAGGCCTGCACTACAACTCCCACCAGGCACACCCTGCCCCATCCCTCAGCAGGATGGAGCACCCCCTCCCACCCAGATGCATGTTACAGCCATTGTGTTCTTCACCCTCACCTAACAGGTAGGTAGCCATCTTTCCAGGGAGGTGTGTTTGGAATAGGGAGGCCTGCACTACAACTCCCACCAGGCACCCTTGTCCCACAGCTGAGCAGGATGGACTACTCCCCCCACCCAGAACCACGTGTCAGAAAGTCCACCTAAAAATGACAACTGGACAGGTAAGCAGACAGTGCATGCACCCCACCATTCCTCAACGAAATCATTGAGCTAATGCCAACACAAGGCCTCATATCACAACACAATACACCCCAAGTAAATACCATTTGATAGTATGCAGACAGCTATGCGTATGTAACTGTGACAGAAACAGAACTGTGACTCAACTAAACCCATGTGTAAGCAAATCAGGGACCATATATGCACTGCACCGAATGCTATCTGTAAATTCCATGGGTGCTGAGCATGAAGGACCATAGTAACAATAAAAAGGCATGGTCTGTTGAACAATGAAATACAAGCACAGAACATTACAAAGGTATGCATGAGATAACAATGGTACAATGTCTAGTACATGTGCATATGTAACATTTGCCAGGAAGAATAATCAGCAAAGATGCATTACATCAAGTTGCATAGCAGCCAGTTGTCAGATGACAACCTTTCAGTTTAATACAAAGCGCTTCACGTGGGGCATGGTATCCAATGACTTGTCACACCATGGAAAAAGATGTATGTACCTCCACATCATGTCATGACGAACATCACTGTGCAGACATACAATTTATGAAATACGTAACTGTGTGTTGCATAACATGTAAATAAGAGACATCAAACACAGCAAGCCAGATGGGTGTAAGTCAATGACTATGTACCCTCTGTTCCACAGGTGACCAACAACTGACTGCAGAGGACGACAACCTCAACCTGCAGAGCCAGTCTCCTCCCCCGGAACATGGACACTCTGATGCAGAGTCCCTGGATTCTTTGGATGAGGAGCTCCAAGCCGGCCCATCTGGTGTGCTAGGGCGCAACCGGTCACATGACCCCACTGCCCCCCCACCATCAGCAACAACATCAACGCTGACCCCTGCTGGAACGACCTGTGCCACCACCACCACCACCACCACTACCACTATTGCCTGCAACACTCGCCCTGCCCCAGAGGATGCCCAGCCCACACCATCAACTGTGGAGGGCAGGGAGAGTAGGCGTGTGGCTAGAGGGGTGAGGCAACAGGTCAGTGATAGCAGGGCAGGTGGGAGGACAAGTGGGACTCCAACACCACAGGACACTGTGACCGAAGCCCTGGCTAACATCACCAGAGTTGTGGGTGCCTATGAACGCACACAGGCACAAATGGGCCAGGCCCACAAAGATGCCCTGGAGCTCCAACGTCTGCTGAGGTCCATGGACAACCGTATGGGACAAATCGTGGACGTCATGGGCCAGTTAGTGGCGGTACAGAGGGACAGGCCAGTGCCACAGACCACACCTCCACCTCCCCCCGTTGCCACGCAGGATGACAGTTCATCATCCACCCCTGCGGGCACGGAGATGGGTGACTCTTCAGACCCCACTGGCCCAGCAGACGATGCCCACCCTGCCAAAAGAAGAAGGGGCCGTCCAAAGAAAAACTTGGGACTCACCCGTGGCAAAGCACCTGCCAAACGCCAGTCAAAGAGCCAGCCATGATGGCAACACTCTTCACCCAACCATTGACTATGTACACTGTCCTTACCCACACTGCCATGGTAATGGCATCCGTCTGTTGGACTGTGTCACCACATCAATGTGGTGCCTACTTGATTGTCTCATCTACCATCACTGCCAACTCATAGATTCACCATTCACACTTATGTAAATATCCACTTCCCTCTCACATATACCCATTGAAAATAAACAACAATAATGCACCAATGTAGTTGAGTCTGCTCCATGTTTATCACTGTATGTGAAATGTTTACCATGGTTACAATGTCACAGTAGCATGGATCCTCAGTAGGCAAGGAGAGGCAGAAGGGACCTAGAAAAACACAACAGAACAAAAGTCACTAGTCAGGTGGTGGCATCACAGCCATCACACAACACACGCCCTCAACGTACACCAATATGCACACATTACAATGTGCAACAGTACCAACATAGACATCCTGTAGCTGTGCCAAACTACCCTGTATCCAACACATAGGCAGCCAGCACTGAGTCAACAACAGGATTCAGTCACAAAGATCACATAGACCTTCACGCAAACAACTACATCAACAGACAATGGACCAGTTGTACATTGTCACTCACCTTCAAGTCAAGTAGCGGTTGATGAGCTGCTGATGCTGGTCGACACCTTCCTCCTCTCCACTATCCTCGTCACTGGACATTTGTGGGATCGCAGGTGGGGGCCTCGGCTGGTCATCATCGTCCAGGATCATGGGGATTCCTTTCCGTAAGGCCAGGTTGTGCAGCATGCAGCATGCTACCACTATCTGACACACCTTTTTGGGTGAGTACATGAGTGCCCCTCCGGTCCTGTCCAGGCAGCGAAATCTCAATTTTAGGAGACCAAAGGTTCGCTCCACCACCCGACGTGTTCTCCCCATGGGCATTGTTGTAGCGGACTTCAGACGGTGTCCTAGGATTGCGTAGTGGGCTCAGCAACCAAGGTCTGTTGGGATATGCAGAGTCACTTAGGTGTGAAAAACACATACCGATTAAGTGATACAACTGTGGCAGAGGACAGCATGGCACACACAGCACACAACTTGACTCTGCCCACTCACCCACAATGCATGCCCACTCCGGAAGTAGATTGGCCATCAGCTGGGGCACAATGCTGTTGTGCAGGATTTAGGAATCATGTGCAGAGCCGGGAAACTTGGCACAGACATGCGATATGATCATATCGGCCTGGCACAACACCTGCACATTGATGGAATGTGAATGTTTACGATTCCTATATATGTGTTCCCATGCCTGTGGTGGAACCAGGCCAACATGTGTGCAGTCAATAGCACCTACAACATTAGGGATGTGACCAAGGGCATAAAAATCCGCCTTCACAGCCGCCAAAGCCGCCCTCCTTGGAAAACGTATGTATCGGTCTTTGTATTGCATCATGGCCGACAGGAAATCCTGTAGCACCATGCTGAAGGTAGGCTGAGACATCCCCCCTGAAATGCCCACTGTCTCCTGGAATGACCCACTAGCCAGGAAATGCAGTGCCGCCATCACCTTTGATTCAGTTGTTAATGCTGTTGGGTATGTCCTGCCAGCCCGCAGGTGTGGCTCCAACATGGCACACAGGTCTTGGATGTTTGTGCGGTCCAGACGGAATCTGCGTATTACGTCGTCATCCTCAATGTTAGCCAGCAGGGTGACTGGACGATACACATTAGGTCACCTCCTAGGTGAGATGAAAGGGGACACGTCATTGCAACAGAACATGAGATGTGCACAAATCCGTAGCTTTTGATTGACACAGCGCAAACATTGACTGGCATCACAATGCACCATACAGTGCAAGTCAAAAGTCGTGACACCTTGAGAAAACATTGTAGTTCACTTGTTCAGTATTCGCACAGTGAGAACAACCAACATGGAAACTGTTTCTGTGAATGCTAATAGTCACATTTCAAAATCTTGTGTAAACAGCCCTGACAGTATATGATACAGGACATGTGTGAAACAGAAACACTGCTGGCTTCCAAGTGGCTGCTGTACCTGCCACACATTTTTGTGCAATCATGACAGGGGACACATGAACAACACAATTTGTCTAGTTCTGAAGGACTCATTATGGAATTTGAGCCACTGCAAATCCACACAAGTTTAGAGACACTCACATACATATTCACAAGCCTGTGCTAATATCCACTGTCATCAGTACACATGCCATACATGCTGGTAATCACAATTCAAAGTCAGTCAATGACTAATAATGAAAAGCATTTGCAGATTCTGTGTCGCTGTGGATCAAGACACAATGACACCACTGCACAATATCATCAACAAGCAGACAGATTGTCAATGTGGCACACAAAAAGTAGATAAGGTAAGTGACCCAAAAGGACTGTAGACAAACGTTAATCTGCACTTAAGTTGCACTATGACATGCAGTATGAAGGTAGCACTGCCCAAACACACAACTAAAGTACAACAGTTGCCATGGAGCTAATCATCCAGCTGCTTGGAGACACAACAGTGCCACAAAAACAACCTACAACACCACCAGGACAAAGCCACACCAGTATACCTACAAGTCAGCGCATGAATATGCTGAGTACATAACAAAAACACAACAGCCTCATACACATAACAACAGCGGATGTCATCGCACAACACAGGTACTAAAGGACAAACATCAAAAGCATCCTGAGCCACATTCCCCACAGGCTGTCAGGAACAACACAGCGGACTATCAACATCCCTCCGCAGACAAAGATGCTGGCTGTGCATCACTTGTTGGCCTCTGGTACCTTCAAAACAACAAAAGTTAGAGTTGGATGAGTGTCACAGCCAGCCCTATCAAGGTATATCTCACCTGTCTTGGATGCCATCATTAGCTTGATTCAACAGCACCATCAGTTCACCCACACTGCGCAGGAACAGCTTGTGGCCCAGAAAGGCTTCTACGCCATAGCAGGCTTATCCACTCGTGTTGGTTTAATATCACTGCACACGTGTCCTACTTGTGCACCCTGCCAAAACTGCACACAATTACTGCAAATGAAAGCACACGCATTACATCAATGTGCAGCCAATTGTGGCACACCGTCTACTGTTCACAGATGCCATATCAAAGTTACCAGTCAGTGAGCACCATCACCACTTTTGGCTACAGTCCATCATCCAAGGCAACAATCTTCATGTGAACAAGGTCAATGCACCTGTCCTTGGTGAGTACCAACGTAACACACCACACACATCAAATCCACTATCAACATACTCACAACTGTGGAAATATACATGTAACAAAATCACATATGACAGGCCGAACAACATGAGCACATACCAGACACAATGTCACAATTAATGGTGATAACATTTGGCAGATATGGAGACAAAACATACCCAAAGGCATAGATACAAGTGAAAAATAATAAGGATGTACAGAATGCCAAGTGTGCCGGTGATGTAATTAACATCCTTGAGTATGTAGAGCACACACATGTCCATGTGGACATATACTTTTGGATTTGCTACTGCGAACAATAACCTTACATGAAGGCTGTAATAGGTGATACCAAACAGACAACAGTGTGACATATGTGGTGAGTAATGAAAATAATGCTGAAACGTTTGTACAATCATGTACTGTATAGTGACATATTGTGTGAGATATGAATATGTGTGTAAATATTGGGATCAGATATGAAATTGGGGGTAATTATTTGGTGTCAGATATGAAATTGGGGCTAAAATGTGGTGACATACATGAAAATGGGGCTAAAATGTGGTGACATATATGAAAATGGGGCTAAATTTGGGGGTCAGATATGAAATTGGGGCTAAAATGTGGTGACATGAAAATGGGGCTAAAATGTGGTGACATATATGAAAATGGGGCTAAATTTGGGGGTCAGATATGAAATTGGGGCTAACATGTGGTGACATATATGAAAATGGGGCTAAAATGTGGTGACATATATGAAATTGGGGCTAAATTTGGGAGTCAGATATGAAATTGGGGATAAATTTGGGGGTGAGATATGAAAATGTGTGTAAATGTGGGCTCAGATATGAAATTGTGTAGGAGTAATGTGCCCCATTAGTTCTTTCAGTGTGGCATTTGGTGTTAGATATGAAGTTTAGGCTGTCATTACTAACTATATCCCATTTAAATTCCATCAAGTGCCATGATATTTTGTAAGTGACCACTGTTCGAAGTAAAGATATGACCCATGACATTGACACAGCACGATGTGTCCATTGGTGCCTTAAACGTGCTCAAACAACACTGTCACGCCCATAGTCAACAATGTCATGCTGCACCCTCGCCATAGCTACCGCCTGGCACCAGCAGTGTGTCACCGCCATGGCCCAAGACACCATAGCGGGATTGATAGGCATATACACATGGCTAATGGTGGTTGGCATGCTCCGACACCCAGATCCCGGTCACTCATAGCAATGCATGTGGCCGGAATCGCGGTAGCTACCGCCTGGCACCGACACACAGATCCCAGTCACTCATAGCAATGCATGTGCCCGGAATCGCGGTAGTTACCGCCTGGCACCAGCGGTGTGTCACCGCCATGAACCATGCCCTTTCAGCCAATGGGAAGCGCAATCGCGGTTGCCTGATGCAAGTTTGAAAATCACGGTAGGCGTGCTCCGCCACCGCGGGGTCGGTCATTGGATGCACTTGAAAGATGCACCACCGCGGTACCGCACGCCTGTCCCCTGCGGTGTGTCACCGCCATGGACCATGCCCTTCCAGCCAATGGGAAGCGCAATCGCGGTTGCCTGATGCAAGTTTGAAAATCGTGGTAGGCGTGCTCCGCCACCGCGGGGCCGGTCATTGGATGCACTTGAAAGATGCACCACCGCGGTACCGCACGCCTGTCCCCTGCGGTGTGTCACCGCCATGGACCATGCCCTTCCAGCCAATGGGAAGCGCAATCGCGGTTGCCTGATGCACGTTTGAAAATCGCGGTAGGCGTGCTCCGCCACCGCGGAGGCGGTCATTGGATGTATTTGAATGAGGCAGACCTGGAACACCAATTGCAGCAGCTTAGAACCACAGAAACGAGCCCTGGGGGCTATATATGTGTGTGAGGGAGCCACACATTGCCACAGCTCACTGAGCCTGCTGCCTGAGACCCCTCACCTGCTGCTGCCTCCAGGGACTGCTGCCTGAGACCCCTCACCTGCTGCTGCCTCCAGGGACTGCTGCCTGAGACCCCTCACCTGCTGCTGCCTCCAGGGACTGCTGCCTGAGACTCCTCACCTGCTGCTGCCTCCAGGGACTGCTGCCTGAGACCCCTCACCTGCTGCTGCCTCCAGGGACTGCTGCCTGACACCCCTCACCTGCTGCTGCCTCCAGGGACTGCTGCCTGAGATCCCTCACCACCAACTGCCGCTGCTGCTGTCTCCTGCCCACAGTGATGGCGAGGACTGAGGAGATCCGTGCCACTCCCTTCACCACAGAGGAACTGGAGGTCCTGGTGGACGAGGTGCTCACCCAGTATCCAAGGCTATATGGTGTGCCAAATGTCGTGGTAAGTATCTCAGAGTGTGAGTGAGAGTGCAGGGGGGGCACACATGAAGTTGATCTGCTGCAGTATGTGCGTGAGAGTGTGGGGTTGGGTCATGCACTGCCTAGCATGCTGTTTCCAGGGGGAAGGTGTGTTTAGCCTATTCAACACGTTTCCCTGCCTGCACATCCAGATGTGAGGGAAATGTAATGTCTTGTCAGACATACAGTGAGGCTGCACCTTTTCAATTCAGGACAGTGATTTCCAGTCTGAATGTCTGTGTGTGTCCCTGATGTCCTTCACAGGCCCATCTGTGGCCTTAGCTAGTGTTGTTGTCCAGAGGGTAGTGAGGGCATTGTTTCTGACTCAATATGTGCCTCATCTCTAGTTCTGCACTATGCTCAGGACCTCAGTCCCCCAGGGTGACACTCTTGTTGGTCATTCACCTATGACACTGTACATTCCAACATTCTTGTGCCCAGACCCTTCCATCACCACCAGCATGTGCACATACTCGCATGTGTTGGCACTGTTTGTGTTTCCAAATAGTCCCTCCATGTAAAAGATGAGATGCCCCACGTTGGACCTCTGTGTGACCCCAACTGGCCTGCACATTCACTGCCCGATCTGACAGTGACACAACACTGAATGTACAGAGTGTCAAATCTGTGCTTTTCCTCTTGACTCTCCATCAATGAGCCATTACAGAGATGTAGATTGCACACGACAGGCCTTGTGATGAGGGTTTGCGTTTGTGAGGTCATTTCCCTCAATGTGACATCCATGACACAGTGTGGCAGTTTAAGGGCAAGTGCTTTGAGGCCTGCGCAGTGTTGGGTACAGTGAGTATTCACAGTGACATATGTAGTAATGTCCTCCATGTCTTGGTATTCCCAGAAACTTGCAGTAGATGTGGTCAGCATACACATTTTGCTCTCTTCTGGCATCCTGCATGGCTTTGAGATAGGCATGTAATGTGTCCACCCTCATACCTGCATGCATTAATGTGTGTTTCACACATGATGATGTTTGAATGTCGCAGATTTGTTGTCTCTGCTAAAGTTATGGCTGAAGTTGGTATGAGTCAGTGTCATGCTCCTGCACTGTGAAATGGTGGTAGGTTACACTGATTATTGCACCCTCTTGTCTCCCATGTCTGCAGCTCAAAGTCAACCAGCTCAAGGCCGTGTGGAGAGCCATTGCATGCAAGGTGCGTGCACTGGGTGTCTCCAAACGACGGCGCTCCCACTGTCACAAGAGGTGGGATGACATCTGCTGGCTGAGCAGGAACGTGGCCGAGATGACACTGGGGCTGATCCCCCGGGCCGGCAGGTTGGCGCGGCGCAGCATGACACCACTCATGGCACGCATTTTAGCTGTGACACAGCCTGAACTGGATGCACGTCTGAAGGGGCATCAGCAGCAAGCTGGTGGTGAGTATTCTGTGAGTGTGACTTTGGGTGTTGTTTGGCTGCATGTGCTCCAAGCCTGGGCCAGTGCAGGGCTGTGAAGTTGCTAGTGTGATGCAATGGCGTGTAAGTGGCCGCGGTGTTGGGTGCAGTTGTCATGCATTCCTCCAACATGTACCTTCCTATGTCATTGGAGTAATGGCCCTTGAGTTCACATTTGTAGTTGTGGCCTTCTGGTATCACCTTCATTGGTGTCGTCATGGACATCCCATGTCAGGGTCCAGCAGAGTGCATGATCTGAGTGTGCCATCATCAATGTGTGCATTGCCTGACGTCAGATTTGTGCTGGCTACACATCTAACACCAATGTGCAACTGTAGTTGTGCCCCAAGATACAACATGGTGGATGGCATGTGCTCATGGACATTGTGTGCGGATATAAGATGTGACAGTGGCAACATGTTGTGAGTAGAATCTTTTACCCCCTCAGGGCCCTAGGTGTGCACAGAGGGATATGTGTGTCTGGTTAGTTGAAGCCACCAACAGGCTAATTGGCTGTGTGTCCATCACATGGGTGAATTATGCCAAGTTTGCATTATGCCACGGTAATTTCGATGTTTGGATTGAGGTTGGACAGTGTTACTGCCCATGGTGTTGTCCAACATGGATGATTGTTCATCATTAGTGATGCTTCCCTTGCAGATATTTGTAAACTTGATGCAAATGTACTGATCCTACCTCGATCTGTCTCTCATGCAGCATCTCACATGGGCACGGAAGGACACGGGACGGATACCAGTGGTGAGGCATCAAGCACAACTGCTGCACACCAGCATAGTGACACGGATGTCACCAGCGCATCAGAGGGGGACCGTAGTCTTCTAGAGGACTCACAGCCAGAGACGCAGACCTCTACGTCATCTAACGATGGCGGTGACTAGGGGTGGGCGGAATTTGCGTAGTCGCGCTACGCAAAGCTCCGCGAAACGGTAAAAAATCTCCGCGAGCACGCAGAGAGTTCCGCGAACACGCGGAATTGCTTGTTCCGCCCGTTCGCGATGCTTTTTTCCTGTTCGCGAACGCTGTTTGCGTGCTCGGGGGGAAATATCTCGCGAACACGCATTTTGAAAGCGCGAACAAGCAAAAAACTCCGCGAAGTCGCGGATCGCGGAATTTTTGGCAATTCCGCGTTCTCCGCGGAACGCGAAATTACCCAAATTCCGCAAATTCCGCGAGCGGAACGGAATTTACCGCCCAGGCCTAGCGGTGACGCATCTATGTTTTCGGCCGAAGGAAATGGGGACTCTGCCTCCTCGTCCACCACACAGCGTTCAGTGCCCACCCTCCCTGCTATTCCCACTGTTGCTGCCCATGTTCGCACCACAAAAAAGGGAAGAGTGTCCTTCATCCCAGGCACCGCTGCCCCTGCCCCTGTCCCCCCTGCTGCCATCAGTGCTTAGTCTGTGGACCTTTTGCGCCAGCTGTGTGTGGGTCAGACAGCTCACCTCAATGCCTTCCTGGACCATGACAAAAAATTGGCACAGGTGGTGGCTTACATGGAGGGCGTTCATTCCGACGTGGGTGGGCTACACCGGACTGTACAGTCTCTGTCCTCTGCAGTGACAGCAGCCATTCAACTTGCCCAATCCCATAGTCCAGCTCCAGTCCCTAGGCCCACCACCCTGCCAGTGGCCGCATCTGATGATAGTGACCACACACCCCAGACATCAAGGGACAGATATGGCACACGCAGCACACGGCAGCAGCAGCCCAAGCAGTCCAGGCCGCAGACACCATCCCCACAGAAAGGTAAACCCACACCAGAGCGCAGAGGCAAAAGCCCTTCAGGCCACACCCAGGGCAAGGATGGCAAGAAGCAGGCCTCAGGCTCACATGCCTCAGAGGCATCCCCAGCCAAGGACTCACCTGTCCCAAAAGTGTCTCGCAGAGACAAGCACACAGTTTCCGTGCCCAGTGACAAACAGGTGCCTGCTAAGGGTACACGTAAGAAGAGCTCCAAGGCAAGTTCACCCACAAAATCTACTCCCATCCAGAGCCCTGTGAAGCAGGGAAAGGAGGCCACTGTAGGGGGACACCTGGTAAACAGGTGATGCAGGGGCAGAGGCAATCCGGGGCCAAGCGTCCCAAAGAATCCAGCACGTCCCCAGAGGGGGACCAGCATCTGCACATGAGTCAGCTTTTGTGATGAGTGTGCCTGTTGTATACACCCCACTTGGCATTAATCCCAGGACAGGGAAGCCATATCAAATCCCCAAGAAGCGGAAGGGCACCCCTCCAAATTCTCACACACACACTGGGTCTCGTGCAAGCATGAGTCCACCTCCACGTGCCACCACCCCACCTGGTCCTAGCAGCCCTCAGGCTTCCCAAAACACTGATGGCTCTGCCACACCTGGACCTAGCAGCCCTCAGGCTTCCCAAACCACTGCTGGCTCTACCACACCTGGACCTAGCAGCCCTCAAGCTTCCCAGAACACTGATGGCTCTACCCCAGCTGGGCCTCTCTCTCCCCGAGCCAGTACCCCAACTGGCCCCGACAGACAGCCACCTCCCAGTCATACTGCCAGCCAAGTCTGAGTGTTGGTCACCCTCACACACATGTCTCTCCCACAGTGGTACCATGGACTGCCCATTTTTGACACCCTGAGTGTGTTGCTGACCATGGCAGGGTACTGTACCACATATTCCCAGTGCTGGATGTCATGTACTCACTCTGCACTTTTTACTGGCCCTAGGCCTTGCTGTTCACTGCTGTTTGCCCCTTGCCTGTGTAGGATCTCATGTACCTAACCGGCACTTTGGACTGGCCACTGGCCTTGCTGTTCACTGCTGTTTGCCCCTTGCCTGTGCAGGATCTCCTGTACCTCACCTGCACTTTGGACTGGCCACTGGCCTTGCTGTTCACTGCTGTTTGCCCCTTGCCTGTGCAGCTTCTCATGTATCTCACCTGCACTTTGGACTGGCCACTGGCCTTGCTGTTCACTGCTGTTTGCCCCTTGCCTGTGCAGCTTCTCATGTACCTCACCTGCACTTTGGACTGGCCACTGGCCTTGCTGTTCACTGCTGTTTGCCCCTTGCCTGTGCAGCTTCTCATGTATCTCACCTGCACTTTGGACTGGCCACTGGCCTTGCTGTTCACTGCTGTTTGCCCCTTGCCTGTGCAGCTTCTCATGTACCTCACCTGCACTTTGGACTGGCCACTGGCCTTGCTGTTCACTGCTGTTTGCCCCTTGCCTGTGCAGCTTCTCATGTACCTCACCTGCACTTTGGACTGGCCACTGGCCTTGCCCTTGTCTAAATTTTGCTGCATAACTGTGTGAAATGTAAATAAAATAGAAATGTACTCCTGTTGTCTGCCTTGTCAGTGTCCTTGCTAACTTAAGGGTTACTGTGTTGGTATGGTGTACTGTGACACATGCTCTATATGCCACTTCGTTTAAAGGAACAATGGTTCTAGTGTGGCCTAAAAGGTCCAAGGGGAAGTAACCCTGTAGAGGGCACTAAGGTAAGTAAAAGTTTAGGAACTTAATTCACAGAAGAGAGCAGTAGGTAATATAATGAGGGACATGTAGGTCAGTGTATGACAAGTGTTTATTACACAATGATGGTATTCAGGTGCTCACACAGTAAGTGACAATAAGCGTGACGTGAGAAGTGAGGGTGAACTTAAAATAAAGACATCGCATTGACAACAATGATAGAAGCTCCTTTAAAGATTTTTACAGAGTATAAGGAGTTCATGTTGTAAGGGGTCGACGCGCTGGGTGCGACTTTCCCTTGAGCAGGACACGCTCCTTTCATCTCCCAGGCTTCCATTTACTGAATTGTGACCGGCCAAATTAATTAATTCCCCGGCACAGCACGTTGCCATTCAGCGGCGAAGTGCCTTAAGAAATCGCTCCCTGCTACCAAGTTTCCCCCCCCCTGGGCCGCACAAATGCGCATTAATTCGCAGGCTATCCCGGCCCCCCTAAGAAGCACAGCGCTCCACAGACGCCTTCTACCACGGATACTAATTACCGTTTTTCCTTCAGCCCAATTCTAGTTGCTCACAGTCTTTGTCCTGAAGATGAACTCGAATAATTGAGTTCGAAACATCGTCGACCCCTTACAACATGAACTCCTTATACTCTGTAAAAATCTTTAAAGGAGCTTCTATCATTGTTGTCAATGCGATGTCTTTATTTTTAAGTTCACCCTCACTTCTCACGTCACGCTTATTGTCACTTACTGTGTGAGCACCTGAATACCATCATTGTGTAATAAACACTTGTCATACACTGACCTACATGTCCCTCATTATATTACCTACTGCTCTCTTCTGTGAATTAAGTTCCTAAACTTTTACTTACCTTAGTGCCCTCTACAGGGTTACTTCCCCTTGGACCTTTTAGGCCACACTAGAACCATTGTTCCTTTAAACAACGTATCACCCCAGGTTCGCATATTGGGGTACCCTTGTCCTCCTAAATACTATATGCCACTTCAACATTGCCAATGTCTTGTTTCCTCTGATCATGTTGTTTCAACTTTGGTGTCCCAGACTTGTGCATCTGTGTGTGTTGGCTTAGATGTAGGTGTGTTTGCTGTGGACTGTTTAACTTCCTAGGTGTGTTGTTGTCTATGTGATGTTTCGATTGTTGTTGTGTGTGTTCATGGTGTGTCACTCATCTCTGTTTGTAACTGGTATGTCTGTTGTGCACACACTGCTTGGTGTGCCTGCAGTGCTGTGAGTGTATGTTGCCTTGTCCTAGCCTGTTGTGCACCCCCTGATGTTTAGCTGTTGTAGCATGTTGATATCTTTGCATGTGCATGTGTTATGTCTGATGTGGCTGTGTGCAGTGTTTGTGTTGTGTTGTCTCATGCAGTTGACAGATGCTCTGTGTGTGGTGTTATATTTGCCTGTCAGTGTGTGTGTTTTGTTATTGTGTTTGATTCAGATGTGTGTTGCCATTGTGGTGTACCTTACTTGTGTGTCTGTCACATGGACTGAGGTCTATTGTAGTTCCCGTGCTTGTTTTATGTGCATCCTTGGTGTTTTCTCCTCTCATATTTGATGTGTCTCTTGCCATTGTTGTGCATGTGCAGGCATGTGGTACACTATGACACCATTTTGAGTTGATGGGTGGTGTGGTATGTCTGTCTGTGTGTCATTGTAGGCCCATTTCTCCCTGTTTGTCTCCATTATTGTTTTGTGTGGATGCACTTCTTATATGTGTTGTGGTATGTTGTCTGTGAATTTTTCCTGACTGATGAGGTTGTGTACTCCTGTTGTGTCTGTGCTCCTATTGAATTTGCACTGTTTAGCTGCACAGGTCTTGTCTGTTATTGTAGTAGTTCTGTGTGTGTGTTTTGATTGAGTTCTGTGTCTGACTGTTGTTTTTGTGCATACAGTGGTTCTGCCATCCCTGTGTGTGTGTGTGATGTTTGTGGATACCCTCCAGGGGGTGTGTTTCCTTGTCAGTGTATTGACTGGACATTATTGGCAAGCTTCTGTGTGTTTGTCACTGGTGTTGTGTGCTGCAGGTGTGATGGGTGTGGGGGTTGTGTGGAGGTTCATACTTGTGTTTGACAGTCATGGAGTGTTGCAATGGGCCCTGTGTGTTGTGCTGCTGACATACTCCTGTGATGTCTTTGGATGCAGATGTGTGGCTGCTCAGTGTTAGACTTAATACCCTTCCTTTCATCCCTCTGCCTATACATGGGTTGCCTTGCTGTCTCCCTGAGTTGTTGCAGTGAGGTGACTGTGGTTTGACTTAACTCACTGTGACTGCCATGTGTGATTATTTGAGCTGGGGTTGTTGTTATATGTTCCTTCCCTTGCATGTGATGTACACATTCTTGGTGTTCAGCTCCTTGCCATTCCATTTGTGTGCACCTCACTTTAGGTTTCCTATTTGTTGTCCTCCATTGCTGCTGGCATGTGGTCTGTGTTTGTTGCTGTGTGTCAATGTGGGGTATGTTTGTGTGACTTGGCAGGCTGTGTGTCCATTGGAGTGTTTGTTCATTGTCTGTGTGTGTTTATTTTGTGCTTGGACTCAGTTTACTTGCCATGAGTGTGGTGTTGTTATGGTGTGTGGGTTCCCCTGGCCCTGTGCTTCTACGCTGTGTGTTACTCTGCAGCCACACCTGATGAGGCTGGCTCCCTAGTTGTTTGTTGTGTGGTGCAGTGTGTGTTTTCACCTGGCTGGTTATTGGCCATGTGGGAGCACAGGAGGGTCACGTGGCATGTCCCTTCATGTTGTGGGTGGACCTAGTGTGTGGCGTGTGGAGGTGTTGCCCTGTGTACTTTGTGCACTGCCCATGCCTGTCGCTGGACCAGCCTACTACATTGTGCGCATTTTTTAACGGCGATTCACCGCTGCGGTCACGTGAACTGGACATTATTTCAAGATCGTGGACATGGTGGCCTGGTTGAGGAGGGGTGGACTAGTGGCAGGTAGGACATGTGTGGCTACACCTGTGGTTGTGTTCCTGTCCCCAACAGGGTGTCTGGTGGGGGCAGGGACCTTACATCAGCCATGGAGTTGTGGGTTGTGTTTGTGTGCAGAGTTGTGTGATCGCGTACCTGCGGCGCCCGCCGCCACGGTCCATGTCTTGCTGGAGGTGTATCATGTACAGCGCCGGAAAGACGTGTAGTGCCGGGTCCATGGCGGTCGGCTCTGGTATTCTATTTTGCGCTCCGCTGTGGTGCTTCCGCCTGCTCAGATTGGCCGGTTTCTCTGCTGCGGTGTGCCTGGCTGTTTGGCGCATCCTAATTTGTACGGCGGGAGGGACATCATTCCGCATGGCGGTGGCTCTCAATTGGTTGTCTCCGCCGCGGTGGCGGGCGCGTTTTGATGGCGGTCCACGTCGCACCGCGGCGGACGGACAATGGGCTGTGTTTGACCATTGTAATATGGCGGGCGGGTGCACCGCTGCTCACGGGTGGGAAACAGCGTTTTATCCCAACGCCAGCATCACGGAGGTGCATCCGCCAGTCATCGTAATGGACCCCTATGTTTGTATTTGTTGTCGACGTACTCACTATAGAAGTTAAACTAGGAATGTTGATGTGTATTTAAAAAGTGAAAAGGAAAACAATGATAAGTGGGAGCAATTTGGGGCTTATTTGTTGGTGGAAGGTCGTTTTGAGTTGGGTAGTGATTAACGTATTTGTAAATATTGTTACAACAAATTAGAAGAGAACAAAATGCCAGCTAGAGCTGTACATAACAACCTTGAGTTGGTAGCTATTCCTCCGGAACTTGTAGATTTAAATATGTATGAGTCCATTCATATTCAATCTGTGCACCCGTTTCAGACAATAGTTCGTATGAAGCCTAAAACAGGTAAGCTGCCTCCAACAGATTTACAAAGAGGTTTAAAAGGAAGAGTTGTGTATTTACCTTTAGATTTTAAGAAAAATATTGAAACTGTTGGTGTACAGAGAGAGGAAAGTGAACCTGTAGTTATTCTAGTTAATGGTGTACCAACAAAGAGTCGGAAAATATGGCAAGAGTTAGTAGATGTCACCAAACTTCAAAAGGCTACATTATATCTTGTACAAAACAATATTTATTATAAAAATGTATATGTGGAAGAAGAAAAAATATCTTTAGAAGATGAAAGAGAAATTTCAACTGGCCAAATAGAAAAAGTGGATAACTCGAGGAGTAAAGACATATATGAACATTATTGTATACATCCTCTACATTCAAAAGAAGTGATAGGAAACACTATTGAATTATTCCAAAAGAAGAAAGCGAAGGGAACTCCCATGAGTGTATGGGAAAAAAGTTTGGAAACTCGTTGTTTTCCACAGCTCTTCCCCACTGGAAAAGGTGGACGATATGATGAACGACCCGTGCAGATTCCAGCTTCAGAATATCGTACAACAAGATTGTACTCAGAAGATCCAAGATTTCGACAGTGCATTCCATATTTATTTCATCTTCTGTTTGAAAGTGACTTGTCTGGACTTTCATATGCAGTGAACCAAATATTAAAAACAGGAGTTCATCTTATACATCTTTCTGCAAAGGAATTTTTGGACAAAGTTCAACAAAGAGACAATCTTTTAGAGTCTCAGTTAATTAATTTGGTGGCGTGTCAACTTGGTACTAATGAGTATTGGTATCTTCGTCACGGAGAACTTAAATGTATGTTAAGGAACTTAGGAACCCTTACATGGTTTGTTACGCTTAGCTGTGCTGAATACACATGGGACGATTTACTTGAATTTCTTCAACAAGCAAATTCAAATGTAAAAAATATTGAATTGAAGACAGCTGGAGAACTTTGTTCTTTGGATCCTGTAAATGTGTGCAGATATTTTAATCATATGTTTCAAGCTATGATGTCTTTTATCTGCAATAAAAATAATCCACCTCTTGGAGAAGTTATTAATTTCTTTTGGAGAAAGGAGTACCAAGCCAGAGGTGCTCCTCATATACACATGTTATTATGGATCAAGGATGCACCTAAATTTGGAACTGATACTGATGCAAGAGTTTTGTCTTTCATTGAAGAACATGTTACCTGTGCCATTCCAAAAGAAGGAGGAGAAAACAACTTGCGACAGCAAGTTTTACGGTTTCAAAGTCATCGATGTGGAAAATATTGTTGACGGAAATACAAGTCAAAGGGAAGATCTTATACAAAATGTCGTTTTGGATTCCCACGTCCAGTAATTTCAAAAAGGAAGAGTCAACAATTTCATGTCAGCAGTAAGGCATACTATAACTCCAAAATCTTCGAAGAATACTTACAACATAAAAAGAGCTGAAGATTCAAAGTATATTAATGACTACAATCCAGTGATTTTGACAATGTGGAATGCAAATATGGATATCCAGTATGTTGCAGATAATTCGATTGCTGCTGCTCGCTATGTTACATCATAGATAACCAAATCAGAAAAGACGGAGTTGAAAGAAATTTCACAAGAGAAGACTCTTAGTAACAAATTGTACAACTTTAGTTTGAAGATGCTTTCCCATTGAGAGATTGGATCCTACGAATGTTTCGGATCGGTTGACCTCTGCAAGTTTATATTCAAAGTCAAGAGGAATCATTTGGGTAAGTCTAGGTCTTGCTGCAACACGAAATCGAGTATTGAAATCTGTACAAAAAATTGAATACTTAGCATTGAATGAACCAGAAAGTACAGATATTGTTAAAACATATATGTTGGATACATACTATCCTAAAAGAAGTCCACAACTGGAAAACATATGTCTCCATCAAGTACTGCAACATTACAGCTTTAAGAGAAATGTTACAGAAAATATAAATGAAGAAAAATATGCAGTAATTGGATATGAAGGATGTTTGGTAAAACATGCCAAGGGAAATCTTATTAACCACAGGAAACTCAGTTGTGAAACTCCAGATAAGAGGGAATTTTTCTATTTAGCACTTCTGCAACTTTTCAAGCCTTGGCGTAGTGAAATGGAATTACTTGGAGATTTTGACTACTTTGAAGATTCTTTTAATGCATGTAAAGATAGCATTCAATGCACAATTGTTCCAAATTATCTACAAATGTTAAATGAAGAGATTGAACAAGAAACTACTATTGCAGCTGAAATAGCTAGAGACAGTTCTCAAGATAGTCAAAGTTCTGCTCCTCTAAGTCAAGATCCACTAGGACAACCAATTCTTGAAAATGAAGCAGCAATAGCAATGAGTGAAGTAGAAACGGCAATGCAACAAGCACAACAGGATATTATTGAGTTAGGAAACTTGGAAGAACAACTAAATTTTGAACAAAAAGAAATATATCAGCAAGTGACACAACAGATACAGCATGGTTTACTGCATGAAAAAAAAGAATGCAACTGCACATCATTTAAACCTATTCGAATGTATATCAGTGGTCAAGCTGGAACAGGAAAAGGTTTCTTAATTAATGTTTTGACCAGTTATCTACAGAAAACCACTGAATCACATTTATCTTGTGTTGTAACCGCTTCAACTGGGTTAGAAGCACACAACATTAAAGGGATTACATTACATCGTTTACTCATGCTACCAGTTGAACATGAAAATAAGTTGGAATATCACAAGCTATCTGGAGAAGCTTCTTATGAAGTCTCAAGAGTACTAAAGAAAATGAAACTTCTGATCATTGATGAGGTGAGCATGGTCTCAAACTTAATGCTTGCCTTTTTACATTTAAGAATGCAACAGATTTTAAAAACAGATTATGATGTTTTATTTGGAGGAAAACATGTAATTGTATTCGGCGATCTACTACAACTTACTCCTGTGAAAGGGCAACCAGTTTTTAAAACACTTGTCCATGAAGACACTAGGAAATCTTTGGGAAGTATTGGAAATGTAAACATTTGGTCTCATTTTGAATATAAAGAACTTATTAAGAATATGCGACAAGCAAGTGATGAACATTATCGAAACATTCTTCAAGATATAAGAATTGGTGTTTTGACAAAACATGGTTAAGAAGCTTTACAAAGTCGGCTACTAACGAACTTGTTTCGAAATAAAAACATTGCACCTGAAATTAGCGGTGGGCGGAATTTGCGTAGTCGTGCTACGAAAAGCTCCGCGAAACGGTAAAAAATCTCCGCGAGCACGCAAAAGTTCCACGAACACGCGGAATTGCTTGTTCTGCCCATTCGCGATGCTTTTTTCCTGTTCGCGAACGCTGTTTGCGTGCTCGGGGAGAAATATCTCGCGAACACGCATTTTGAAAGCGCGAACAAGCAAAAAATTCCGCGAAGCGCGGAATTTTTGGTAATTCCGCGTTCTCCGTGGAACGCGAAATTACCCAAATTCCGCGAGCAGAACGGAATTTACCGCTCAGGCCTACCTGAAATAATGTACAAAAAAATTGGAGAAAAGAACTATATAGTTTGCCTAATGCCAACACTGCAAGAGTGTTCTACATTCAATCAAGAACTTTTGAAACTGGAAAAACAACCAATAGTGAAAATGGAAGCCATTGATAAAATGGAACACAAAGGAGTTACTATTCTTCTTTCAGAGAAATTACAGTCAAAATTGGATTCTTTGGAAAAGTCTGTGTCTAAGACTGCAGGTTTAGAAAAGACTTTATATGTATGTGAAAACTGTCGGGTAATTTTACGGCGTAATTTGGATGTAGAAAAAGGTTTAGTAAATGGAGCAATGGGAAAAGTTGTTGATTTTGTTAATTATCAGAACAGAGGTGGAATTGAATTTTTTAAGATTAAATTTGATCATATTGATGAGGTAAAAGAGATTGGACGTTGTGCTGTTCGTTTTTTGCTTGTACAAGACTTGTATGTTCGTAGAAAACAGTTTCCTCTTTCTTTAGCATATGCAGTGACCATTCATAAATCTCAAGGTTTAAGTGTAGACAGTGCTTTGGTAAATATTGGAAGTACAGTGTTTAAAGAGGGCATGGCATACGTTGCATTGTCTCGACTAAGAACATTATCTGGTTTGGATTTGATTGATTTTGATGAGAAAAAGATTAGTGCTGATGCAAATTGTGTAAAAGAGTATAATCGGGTAAGAAGACTTTATGCTCCTAACTTAGGTAAATATCCCATATATGAGAAATGTGTACCATGTCCAAAACGGAAATATGACAAACATTCTAGTGAGATTCAAATAAAGAAAACAATTCAAGAGAATGATGAAGCTGCAAAGAAAATGAAAATGGACACTGTTGATGATATTGTAGGATACCAGTTAGAAAATAGTTCAGGTATCAACTGCTATGCTAATGTAATTGTGAATGTTGTCTTTTATCTAGAAGATCTTCATCATGAAATTATGGAAAATCGAGAAAAAAGATTCTGTTCTTTACTACATTATATTTTTCAAAAGTTGGTAACTGATAGTAGTAAAATCCATACTGCTTCTGGCATTCAGCATCTTTTGGATATATGTACTGGTTCTTCGCAATTTACACTCAATATACAACAAGATGCACAATAATTTCTTATGTTTATGCTTGCAGTATTGGAAGATGAAGAAATAGAAATTGAAAATTTGTTTGGACTAAATTACAGATGGGATCATAAATGTGAAGAGTGTTCATTTTCTTCTACCACTGAAATAGACACTGAATGATTCATATATTTGACAATACCAGATTGCAAAGCAGTGTCTTTTAACAAATTAGTAAAATCAGCTAATCAAGATATGAAATGCTCTCATTGTAAATCAGAAATGTTGCCAACGTTATATATAGAAAGATTTGGACAAAATGTCATTTTAATGCTACAACGTTGTAGAGCAAATGGAAGAAAATTGGAAACCAAAATTAAAAATGTTGTGGCAAGTCAACTATCAATTTCAGGAAGAACGTTTAAAGCTGTGGCTAATATTTTCCATGATGGACCTACTACAACATCTGGACACTATACCGTGTATTTAAAGTGCAATAAAAGATGGACACATTGCAATGATGCCCATTTGGAATTCAAATGTAGGTTGCCTTTCGAATTACCAGATTCATATCTGATATTTTTGATGCCAAAGTTTTGAAAACATCATTCAGCCTATTGGGAAGATGTAAACACAAATTGATGAGTTTATTTTGGATATTTTCTATGCAAATTGATTTGGAAACATTATTCGGCCTATTGGGAAGATGTGAAGAATTACTGTTTGAAATATTGTTTGTGCTAATTCTTATTGCATTTGCAAAATTGTGTGTGAAAGAAATAGTTTATATATTTGATCTTTATATTTACGCGATGTAAATGAGAATGTATATTTCAGAAATGTACTTCAGAGAAATAAATGATTTATTGTAGTTAAAGAAAGTAATTTAGAAACTGTAGATAGGTAAACAGATAATTCAACTTGTTGTGAATATTTTCAACGAAGATTTTTTTTTTTTTTACAATCTCATTGATTGTATTTTTCCCCCCGCTGTTATATGATGATCTACATTGAAATCACTGTGTATGGTGAAATTCAGTAGAATCTGAGAACAGCAGAGAAGGGAAACTGACTATGTTATGTAATTCTAAAATTATGTTGTGTTCTTAAAACTATATTATATGCAATAACAGTTTTTCTTCTTCTTTTTACAGAAAGTAATACTAAAGCTTGAAAAGATTTTAAATTCAGTTTACAATAAAGCTACTGTAAAATAGTTTCAATGAATTTGGTATCTACTTTAATAAAGAAGGTAAGATGAAATAATGTTATTAGCATAATAATATGAAGTAATGGTTACAGTCACTTTTATTGCAGTCATCCATTTATTCAAACACTACCCATGCACTGATCTATACAATTAGGCACTCTTCCCACACTCCTGCCATCACCCATGCACTATCCATGCATTTCTTCAATCACCTAGCCTGTATTCATACAGTTATAAGATCACCCAGACACTACCTATGTACTTTTCCAATCACCCAGGTACTATCTGAACACTCATGCAATCAGCTAGACATTATCTGTACACTCTTCCAATCACCCAGGTAGTACCTATACACTTCTCCAATGCCCTAAACATTATCCGTGCACTGATGCAATCACCTAGACACTACCCTTGCACTCTTTCAATCATCCAGGCAGTATCTATACAATGCTCTATTCATTCAGGCAGTACACATACACTTATAAAATCACCCAAGCTCTATGTATACAGTCCTACAATCACCCAGGTACTACTCCTGTACTCCTCCAATATCCCAGCCAGAACCCTTCAAGTTTTAAAATCACTCAGTCACTACCTATGCACTCCTTCAATCACCCAGGCCCTACCCCTACACTCTTGCAATCTGCAAGACATTACCCCTACACTCATGCAATTACCAAGGTATTAACTATGCATTCTCTAATCCCCCAGACATTACGCCTGCACTCACTTAGGTATAAGCCATGCACTCCTGCAATGCCACAGACATTACCCCTGCACTCATTCAATCACTTAGGCATTACACATGCACTCTTCCAATAACCCTGACATTACCCCTGCACTCATACAATCACCCAGGCATTACCCATGCACTCCTTCAGTCACTCAGGAGGTACCTGTGCATTTATAAAATCATCCAGGCACTACCTATGCACTCATGCAATCACACAAGCACTCCCATGCACTCTTCCATGCACCCAGGCATTACCCATGTACTCCTTCAATCACCCAGACCTTACCCCTGCATTCATTCAATCACCCAGGCATTACCCATGCACTTATACAATCACTCAGGCAGTGCCCATGCAGTCATACATGCGCTCAGGCACTTCTGCTACACTCATGCAATCATCCATTCACTACCCATGCAGTCTTCCAATCATCCAGGCACTACTCCTGCACTCATGCAATCACCCTAGTACTAATCATGCACGCCTCCAATCACCCAGGAACTACCCATGCAGTCCTTCATGCACCCAGGCACTACCAATGCACTCTTCCATTCACCCAGGCATTACCCATGCATTCCTTCAATCACCCAGAAATTACCCCTGCACTCATGCAATCACACAGACATTACCCATGCACTCCTTTAATAACTCAGACACTACCCCTGCAGTCATGCAATCACCCAGGCACTACCTATGCACTCATGGAATAACCCAGGCACTACCCTTGCACTCCTCCACTCATCCAGGCACTATCCATGCACTCCTCCAGTTGGCCAGCCACTACCCATGCACTTATAAAATCACCAAGGCACTACCTATGCACTCGTCTAATCACCCAGGCACTACCCATGCATCCTTCAATCACCCAGACATTACCCCTGCATTCATGCAATCACCCAGGCATTACCCATGCACTCCTTCAATCACTCAGGCAGTGTCCATGCAGTCATATATGCACTCAGACACTTCTGCAACACTCATGCAATCATCCAAGCACTACCCATGCAGTCTTCCAATCATCCAGGCACTACTCCTGTACTCATGCAATCACCCTGGTACTACTCATGCACTCATCCAATCAAACAGGAACTACCCATGCAGTCCTACATGCACCCAGGCACTACCAATGCACTCTTCCATTCACCCAGGCATTACCCATGTACTCCTTCAATCACCCAGACATTACCCCTGCACTCATGCAATCACACAGGCATTACCCATGCACTCCTCCAATCATCCAGCCAGTACTCATGCACTTAAAAAATCACCCAGACACTACTTTTACACTTTTGCAATCACCCAGACACTACCAGTACAGTCATGCAATGACACAGACATTACTTTTGGACTCATGCAATCAGTCACACATTTCTCATGCACTCCTTCAATTAACTACACATTACCCATGCACTCATACAATCACTTAGGCATTACCTATCGACTCTTTCAATTACCCAGACATTACCCCTGCTCTCATGCAATTACACAGGCACTACCCAATGCACTCCTTCAATCACTCAGGCACTACCCCTGCAGTCATGCAATCACCCAGGCACTACCTATGCACTCATGGAATAACCCAGGCACTACCCTTGCACTCCTTCAGTCATCCAGGCACTATCCATGCACTCCTCCAATCGGCCAGCCACTACCTATGCACTTATAAAATCACCGAAGCACTACCTATGCACTCGTCTAATCACTCAGACACTGCCCATGCACTCCTCCATTCACCCAGACATTACCCCTCCATTCATGCAATCACCCACGCATTACCCATGTACTCCTTCATTTTATCAGGCAGTGCCCATGCAGTCTTCCAATCATCCAGGCACTACCTATGCAATTACCCAGGTACTACCTATGCACTCATGCAATAACCCAAGCACTACCCATGCACTCCTCCAATCACCCAGGCACTACCCATGCACTCATGCAATCACTCAGGCACTACCAATGCACTCATACATACACTCACACACTTCTGCTGCACCTATGCAATTACTCAAGCACTACCCATGCAGTCTTCCAATCATCCAGACACCACCCGTACTCTCATGAAATCACCCAGGTACTTTTTATGCACCCCTCCAATCACCCCAAAACTACCCATGCACTCCTCCATGCACCAAGGCACTACCCATGCACTCTTCCATGCACCCAGGCATTATCCATGCACTCCTCCAATCACCTAAACATTACCCCTGCACTCATGCAATCACTCAATCATTACCCTTGCACTCCTTCAATCACTCAGGCAGTACCCATGCACTCGTCCATTTACCCAGACATTACCCATGCGCTCCTCCAATCACCCAGACATTACGCCTGCACTCACTTAGGTATAAGCCATGCACTCCTGCAATGCCACAGACATTACCCCTGCACTCATTCAATCACTTAGGCATTACACATGCACTCTTCCAATAACCCTGACATTACCCCTGCACTCATACAATCACCCAGGCATTACCCATGCACTCCTTCAGTCACTCAGGCAGTACCTGTACATTTATAAAATCATCCAGGCACTACCTATGCACTCATGCAATCACACAAGCACTCCCATGCACTCTTCCATGCACCCAGGCATTACCCATGTACTCCTTCAATCACCCAGACCTTACCCCTGCATTCATGCAATCACCCAGGCATTACCCATGCACTTATACAATCACTCAGGCAGTGCCCATGCAGTCATACATGCGCTCAGGCACTTCTGCTACACTCATGCAATCATCCATGCACTACCCATGCAGTCTTCCAATCATCCAGGCACTACTCCTGCACTCATGCAATAACCCTAGTACTAATCATGCACGCCTCCAATCACCCAGGAACTACCCATGCAGTCCTTCATGCACCCAGGCTCTACCAATGCACTCTTCCATTCACCCAGGCATTACCCATGCATTCCTTCAATCACCCAGAAATTACCCCTGCACTCATGCAATCACACAGACATTACCCATGCACTCCTTTAATAACTCAGACAGTACCCCTGCAGTCATGCAATCACCCAGGCACTACCTATGCACTCATGGAATAACCCAGGCACTACCCTTGCACTCCTCCACTCATCCAGGCACTATCCATGCACTCCTCCAGTTGGCCAGCCACTACCCATGCACTTATAAAATCACCAAGGCACTACCTATGCACTCGTCTAATCACCCAGGCACTACCCATGCATCCTTCAATCACCCAGACATTACCCCTGCATTCTTGCAATCACCCAGGCATTACCCATGCACTCCTTCAATCACTCAGGCAGTGTCCATGCAGTCATATATGCACTCAGACACTTCTGCAACACTCATGCAATCATCCAAGCACTACCCATGCAGTCTTACAATCATCCAGGCACTACTCCTGTACTCATGCAATCACCCTGGTACTACTCATGCACTCATCCAATCTAACAGGAACTACCCATGCAGTCCTACATGCACCCAGGCACTACCAATGCACTCTTCCATTCACCCAGGCATTACCCATGCACTCCTTCAATCACCCAGACATTACCCCTGCACTCATGCAATCACACAGGCATTACCCATGCACTCCTCCAATCATCCAGCCAGTACTCATGCACTTAAAAAATCACCCAGACACTACTTTTACACTTTTGCAATCACCCAGACACTACCAGTACAGTCATGCAATGACACAGACATTACTTTTGGACTCATGCAATCAGTCACACATTTCTCATGCACTCCTTCAATTAACTACACATTACCCATGCACTCATACAATCACTTAGGCATTACCTATCCACTCTTTCAATGACCCAGACATTACCCCTGCTCTCATGCAATTACACAGGCACTACCCAATGCACTCCTTCAATCACTCAGGCACTACCCCTGTAGTCATGCAATCACCCAGGCACTACCTATGCACTCATGGAATAACCCAGGCACTACCCTTGCACTCCTTCAGTCATCCAGGCACTATCCATGCACTCCTCCAATCGGCCAGCCACTACCTATGCACTTATAAAATCACCGAAGCACTACCTATGCACTCGTCTAATCACTCAGACACTGCCCATGAACTCCTCCATTCACCCAGACATTACCCTTCCATTCATGCAATCACCCACGCATTACCCATGTACTCCTTCATTTTATCAGGCAGTGCCCATGCAGTCTTCCAATCATCCAGGCACTACCTATGCAATTACCCAGGTACTACCTATGCACTCATGCAATAACCCAAGCACTACCCATGCACTCCTCCAATCACCCAGGCACTACCCATGCACTCATGCAATCACTCAGGCACTACCAATGCACTCATACATACACTCACACACTTCTGCTGCACCTATGCAATCACTCAAGCACTACCCATGCAGTCTTCCAATCATCCAGACACTACCCGTACTCTCATGAAATCACCCAGGTACTTTTTATGCACCCCTCCAATCACCCCAAAACTACCCATGCACTCCTCCATGCACCAAGGCACTACCCATGCACTCTTCCATGCACCCAGGCATTATCCATGCACTCCTCCAATCACCTAAACATTACCCCTGCACTCATGCAATCACTCAAGCATTACCCTTGCACTCCTTCAATCACTCAGGCAGTACCCATGCACTCGTCCATTTACCCAGACATTACCCATGCGCTCCTCCAATCACCCAGACATTACGCCTGCACTCATACAATCACCCAGGCATTACCCATACACTCCTTCAATCACTCAGGCACTACATATGTACTCCTCCAATCACCCAGGCACTACCCCTACACTCATGCAATCACCAAAGCACAACCTGTGCACTCAAACAATAACCCAGACTCTACCCATGCAGTCTTCCATTCATCCAGGCACTACCCCTGCACTCATGCAATCACCCAGGTACAACTCATGCACTCCTCTAATCACCCGGGAACTACCCATGCAGTCCTACATGCGCTCAGGCACTACCCATGCACTCTTCTATGCACCCAGGCATTACCCATGCACTCCTTCAATCACCCAGATATTATCCCTTCACTCATGCAATAACCCAAGCACTACCCATGCACTTCTCCAATTACGCAGGTAGTACCCATGCACTCATGCAATCACACATGCACTAACCATTTTCCATATATTACACTTGCCGCAATTCATACAACACATAGAAATGTGTCTTTTTTTAACCAAATAGGCGGTTCTAACAAGAACCATTTTTTTGCTTCTTTTTTTGTTTCATAATTTTTTTGTGTTTTTCTAACTCTTTTTTGTATTTTTTTGGTGTTTTTTTTCAAATGAACAAACAACAGAAAAAACTGAGAAAACTTTTGTCTAACCTTTTTCAATTTAAAAATCATTGCAAAAAAAAAAAATTAACAATGGTGGCTTTTTGCTGCAAAAACAAATGCTTCAACAGACTGCTCACCATAGCAAATAAGTTGCTTGCATTTAATACATCTTTGTTCCAGACCAGCAAACTCTGGTCTAATATCAGGTCCTCTGCTTGAACTTGATGTACCAGCTAAGGTGCTAGGTCCTGCGTCGTGATCACCTTGCTGAGCTTGTTGTTCCAGCTCTCGTCGATGTTGTTCTCGTGCTAGCCGACGAGGGTGCATGGTTTGGAGGTGCTTCAAAATCGACGAAGTACCGCACAAGTATTTTTTCTCGGAGCCCCGAGATATAATTCGTTCACAAACAGTGCAGGTCACCTTCCTCGCATTGACCTTCTTTTCTCCAGGTGGAAAGGTAAAGAAGGCCCAGACGATACTCTCCTTTCTTGTTTTTCTTGGTTCCTCCACGTCATCTTCTTCGCCAAGGATGTCATCTGGTTGATTTCAAGATGCCATTCTCCTAGTATTTTCCAAAACAACACCAAACAAATGCAACAAGAGCAGTAAACACAAAAGGTGTGTCGCCTGGCAATGTTGTTGGAGGAATGAGAAATTTGGGTGGGGTGCTGTAACTTCTAGAATAAAAAGCTTCTTAACAAATTAAATGCTTTCCTTTGAAGTCACATGGGTTTGTGCACCCGGCACGCAACCAGTGACCTAGGAATCAGTGAGGGGGTATGGAGTAACTGGTATTGGTGTGTCTATGGTTTCAAGAATGGTAGTGTGTATTTTAGAGTGGGTGTATCAAAGGTTATATTAGGGTGTGAGGAGGTGCATCAGATTATCATGTGGATGATGTCATCAGTGATGTCATCATTGATGTCATTTGAGATGTCATCAGTGATGTCATCAGTGATGTCACTAACCCTGGGCAAAGCACTACGCTACGCTCGCGTAGTTTGCGAAGTTTGCGCTACTTCGCACAACGCGAATTGCACGTAGCACAGTGCAAACACGCGTAGCGTAGCGTAGCGTAGCGTAGTGCAGCGGTCATTTTTTGCTTGCTCGCGGTCCTCAACGTCAAGTTGGCGACCGCGAGCAAGCAAAATGACATCCCGGCGAGATTCTCAACGCGGGGAGGTCAGGTTTCTCATTGCGAGTGGTCGCGTATGCTCGCGACCGCTCGCGATGAGAAACTACCAGTCCGCGTTGAGAAAGCTGCCGCTCGAGTAAAAATCTACTCGAGCGGCAGTAAAAGACAGCTCGCACTGTGCAAGATGCCGTTTTCAATGATTGCCCAGTGCGGACAAGCATCCGGCACTGTGCAATCATTGCGAACAGTGCACTACGCAGTTCGCGTAGTGCTACGCATAGTTCGCGTAGTGCGAACTGCACTTTGCGTAGCTTCGCGTAGCGCTACTTCGCGAACTACGCCCAGGCTTAGATGTCACTGGCCATGTCATGAATGATGTATTATGTGATGTCATCAGTAGTGCATTGCGAGGGCGCGAGTTATAGTTAGCTCAACTAACTATAACGGCCGAATTTCTCTGGTTTTATACGAGTGAAATGTCCAACTAGCTATAACGTCCCTGTGGTTTTTTCAGTGAATTTCTAAGGTTTTTTAAATGCTAATTTCAAACTATAACGTTCCTGAAACCTGTGGTTTTTACAGTGAATTTGAAAGGTTTTTTAAATGCTAATTTCTATCTATAATGTCCCTGAAACCTATGGCTTTTTCTGTGAATATGTATATATATATATATATATATATATATATATATATATATATATATATATATATATATGTAGGTAGATAGATAGATAGATAGATATACTTTATTTTGCAAAACAAGTACGTGTCTATTTATGTATGTGTTTACTGTGGTCTTCTCCATTCAATTGTACCCCTAGCAAGAATGTCACTAGTTAAAATTACACAATACTCTAAAATGCAGTCAAGCAAAAGCAACACATCTCTCTGTGTTAAAATAAGTAACAGCAAATGAGACACTTTGTACTTCAAATGCACTAAATGCTTCAGGAATAATAAATAAAGACCTCTTTATTGTTAAATCTCTATCTGATTTCCAGCAAGGATTTTTGGGTGTGCTGAAGCACCGCAGTGCAATCATACTTCCAGGGCCACAGGGTTGAGATATGAGAAACAAAATGCATAGTTATTTACTTGCCATAAGGAGGAACTTGAATTGAGAGCAATAACTTCAATAGAGGGAATTAACTGAGAGAGCCAAGGGGCAGAGTAAAACATATAAAAAAAGATGGGAGATCCATTGCCCAAGATTTCTAGACTTTAGAATATAGCCGCTGAGCACCTGGATGCTTGGTCATGACACTGTATAGGTTACAAACAGTGCACAACCTGAAAGTAGTCACAAAAATGTTGTGGGACACTAATATTGTGTGAACATATTGTGATGTCTATAATACTGTGGACAGAATATTGCAGGTAATATTATGTTGTATGTATTAATTATTGTTTTTTTAAACATAGTTGTAAATAAAATTGTTTCTAAAAAATTGTGATATGTTATATTACTTTTTGTATTATAAGTTATTATTATTTTAATGTTACTTTTGTGTAATTATCTTTCAGAGTAGTTTTATTTGTTTTGGGAATATATTTAAGTGGGAATAGTAAATTTGTCCCCACCAAAGTTCAGCTCTTTCCCTATTGTTTCTTACTTTGGAGTGGGAATAGTGAATCTGATGCCTCCAAAGTTCAGCAGCTTCTTTACAGTTGTGTTAATATTGAAAAAGTCAAGGCGGCTCCCGTCCAGTCTATAAAAACAGGCACCCAGGTCCCCTCACCCAAGTCCAATTGGGAAGGGTTCCTCTCACTAAATCGAAAGGACCCCATTCTCAGGCCTCCGGGCTGGGAACAAAATTCCTTCATGCCTTGTGGCTCCAACTGCAGCACCCCCAAAAACCTGAAGCCTCCAGCCAATGGAGGCTCCTTTTCAGTTCCAAAATGAAGCTGTACTCTAATGTCGGAGCCAGGTTTCCTGTACGCTCGGGATAGCGAAGACCCCATGACTTCCACTGTACAAGATCCAGCAGGTGGCAAAGCGCACCGTGGTGAAGTCAGTCAGGAGGAGAGGTACTCCCGAACAATCGACTGTCCTACCCCATCACCTCTGGTTTGATGAGTTTCAGAGGGTGATGGCCTCCCGCCGGATTCTCATTTTAGCAATATTCTGCCTCCACCTTTCCCTCAAAGGTATTCAAACATCCCAAAGCCTGCTCGTGGGATCATGTCCCTTCAAAACAATGAAAATAGCATTATGCCGGTTAGACGTCCCTGGCCACAGCAGGACCAATGCTCCTGGATAAAGATGTAGTCGGAGGTAGTGGGGGTGCGGGGAAAAGAGAGTCTGCAAAAGTCCATCACAGCTCCGTGCGAGATACACCGGAATATGCTCACCGAGGTATCTGGCCTAGTGATCAGCTAACACACAAGGCCTTATATACACCATCCGGGGAGACAATAAGCCCAATCTCAGACACTGCCACATCAGAAACTCATGGGGGCCACGGGACAACTCTCCGATCCCCTCCTGTACACAACAATGGAGACAACAAATCACAACCTAGGGAAACGCCCAAAAGACCAGTAAAAAGAAGCACAAAACTAGCCCAAAAGGAACCCTCTAGAAAAAAAGCATAGCCAAGACTCTGGCTCCATTATTGAGGGTCCCGCTGCAAGTTGTGTGCTGGGTCTGGAAGGGTATACACGTGACCTCAGGGCATGCTGCAATTGCTAACAACACCCAATGACAGCACCCCTCTCTTTATATATCGTTCTGCATACATGTAGGTCAAAAGGCAGCCCCTGCACACATACTAGGTAACACCCGATATTGGAAGTCTGGCGACACACATAAAGCACTAAGTTAAATAACCAAGATCATCCACATGCTCCTTTTTCTGTCATGGTGAGGGGTAGAACCGATAACCCATAAGTTAAGAATTAAGGTTACCCATGAGTTAACACCCACTTTTTTAAAAGGAAAAATAAAATTGAAAAAGTGGATACCCCAATTGGGGTCACCTTCCGGTGCCCCACTAAAATAGCACTTCAGAATGTAAAAGCACAACCTTAAAAAGAAAAGTCACAGGAATCCCCAAAAATGATTGATGATGATATACATAAGGATTCAAATGTTTTCTGAATTAACAACAGCTCTTATCCAATAGGTCTACAATCGAGCCACCAAAAGTTCACCACCTTTACAGCAGCCCACCACCTCTGCAGCGACCCTTTCCATAATGCTAACAAAGACCCAAGTGTGCAAGTCAAAGACCATAAACCTTTTTGAACTGTTTCAAAAGTAAAGAAAACCCCAGATCGGCAGAGGACTACAGACATCTCCCCTTGAAGTCATCCCAAGACCTGCAATGTTCAATAAGTTATGTATTGCTGTACAATTGTCTACTCTTTGTTTACTATGGATGTGGCAACATTCATATGTTACCAAAGATCTGCATAGTCAAATGGAGCCCACCCTTACATTTTCACAGTGCTTGCATAGCGACCTCTCCCAAGTCACTTATAATTACACTGAACCCAACACTAGCATCCCACATGCACTACACAGTGCACTCTTACACAACACAATGTATCAGCACATGACCGACGTGGACGCCCAGACATTAGCCAGGTCATGTTACGTCTGTTTGCTGATACTGTATGCAGTACCCACAGACAGGCTTTACTTGTCCCAAGAGATAGCCCCCAAGAAAGCAAAATGCCTTCTCCACCTGTACCTATGTAGGATTAGGGCCAATATACAATCCAACAGAGTAGAACCCCTTGGAGTAGTAGTAAATGTGACCCGTTACGAGACCAATCCCACAGCACTGTACCTTTTCACCGAGCCTAGTGATATCTAAACGGAACTAGATAGGATGCGCAGGAGGTGCACTATAAGGGAGGATACTGTTTATCCCTGTGACTTTCCAGAAAAGAGATTCTTGGAGGTAGCAAAGCCTCAGCACAAACATGTCTACTCCTGCTTCTGTCTGTAGTGCTGGGGTGGCCCTTAGTCTATCTGGGGCTGTCTTCTTTAATGAAAAATGGATCCCAAAAATGTAGTTCCAGTGTAGGGCCATCCACTTTGATGATACGAAGGGAAATGAGTCTCATAGGGGAGGGTTGAACACTAGCATAGATAACTCATGTCAGGAAATATGAGATTCTAAGATAGATAGGTACACGTGGTTGGAAGGGAAGGAGCAACCCTTAAATGTACGTAAACTTGCACTGTATTCCTTGTGTTTCACAGGTAAAGGAATTATTCCACTCAGCACAAATGAGATCGGTGGCGCTATTCTACACATTCCAGTCATGCAATGGGGCACCTCCACTCTGATGTATAACCTCTGGCAGTGCAGTGAATTTGCCCACACCCAGCTCGTCCACGGATGCCGGGGTATATGCTCTCTCATCACCATACACACCCCAACTCTGGTCATTCCTAGAGAAGATCTGTCAGAGTTGTACCAACATCCACTACAGAAGAAGACAACCCTGTTGCATCAGGCTTGAGAGAAAAGCACTGACTATTTTGGCGGGGCTCAGTACAAAGAAATTTCACACAAGTAAATGCGGGAGGGTCCGTACCCTTCTTCACCATGCATACAAAAGCAACCGCCCGCTGGTTCCAAATAACTAGATGGGAATTGTTGAAGATGATGAACGTTATTGAGCTCAGCCTTAGTGCGTTCAAGGAAGAAGTAAGAGCTGTCTGCTGCATGCTGATGCAACATCGATATGTGTTGGAATTAATGACTGCAATGGAGGGAGGGATCTATGCCAAGATTGGTCCTTCCTGCTGCACATTTATCCCAGGCAATGACATGGACAATGGGACTCTGAATCTTGCCATCCAAGCACTGCACCATTTACAAACAGACATGTGTAAGGAGGGAGGTGCCCCTGAGCAGTAATGGTACACCAACTGATTTTCATGGCTCCCCCAGTGGTTGACTGGTCTGTTTACGTCATTGCTGCCCATTCTCATCTTTATATTGTTTTTGTTTGGTTTCCTACAAGTAGGGGTTTCCTGCTTTAAAAACTCAGTCCTCAAATTGGGTAGGATGCAAGTAACTAGGGAAGTAGTAATAGTTCAAACTGAAGCACGGCAAGCTCCTAATAACGTGACTGTCATGGAGTGTGGGGTAAATTATATAGTTGAAAATTCAACTAGAGGGGGTGATTTTAATATTGAAAATGTCGATGTACGCAATAACACATGTGTATATAAAAACGAGATTGCATCCCTGTTGTCAAAATCACCCGATATGACCTCTCCGTCAACCACGAGTCAGAAACACGTGGTTAGGCAGGCTTTGTGACCTAGTCCTGAGGCAACTGATTGACAGATCACAGGTGGGATGGCACGTAGCCAGCCGAACAAACGCACGATCAGGAAAAACATAGATCAATCCCACAGATAGGCAGCAACACCACAATGGTCCGGAGAGATTGGCCCCAATAAAGAACACATGGCTAGAGGGGTTTGCATTCCCAAAACACCATACATTTAGATGCCACATGAAGTTAGAAACACTCAGCCAATCAGGACACAGCACACACAGCACACGCAGTGATCATGCGCTCTCCATGCCGGACATCTATGTTACTCACTAGCCCTCATTGTGTCCATGCAAGGTCAAGACCCACTGCATTTGTTAGCAGGTGGGAGTAATTTAAGATTCCATGACTAGGCCTGCATTCCTCTTCCTAAACAGGATCTCCGAATGATTCTATGATGCTCCAAAAAATGTGTATAATGGCGCTCAGATTGATTGTACTTTGAGACAGTCCTCAGACCCCAACTCTGTAACTGTTGTCCCGGCCGAAGAGTTAAATTAAACCAACTGTTCCTGTGTTGCCAAACACCTCTTGTCTTTTGTTTTTTCACGGTAAATTCACATTTGAGCAACAGTTGCATAGCTTGAAGTGAGAGTAGCTAATGTGAGCCCTCTAAAGTCACCATTTTTTATTTATGTTTTTCTTTGCAACATATTTATTTATTTTCTCTGTTGTACTTATATATATTTGAAAATGTAACATTAATATTAAAGTTAAATTATTTTTTAAATTACTATATTTTTTAAGAGTACATAGAAAGCAGGTAATGTCTATATTTGAGTGCAGCTCCTAGAAGGAATTTATGAATTTATTATAATGAAAGTGTAGGACTGTAAATATAATTTGTTCTTTCACAGGCTATAATTTAGCATTGTTACATATGACTTCCATAGGAAGCCTTTCGCATAAATAACTGGATTGAAGCCCAGATATTCGCAACAGTGGAGTCACAATAGTGGTTAACTAAAATGGTTAACAATTGGTGAGGCATCATCCGGGGGAAGCACATGCTTCTCTTTGTTCCTTCACTTTTCCTAAATCTCCAGATACATGAGCACGGCAGTGGAATGACATTTGTCTATATCACCTGCCTCCTCTTGCCCCTCCTGATTTTTCAAAGGTCTGCATTTGGTGCTGTGCCTACACCAACGTTCTTTCTCCCTGTCAGCGCGGGTCTCTACTTCACTCTTGTTGTCTATTTGATGTCACTCACAAACGCACAGTGAAAAACATCCTAATTATTCACATTACCCATAATTCTATTTGTTATGCATGGCTCTCCTAGAGAGCCATTAGCGTGAATGACTAGATCATGATTCCAGTAATTCACTGCTATGACGTAACAACGATGGGTAGCAGAACTTGGGCCCATATTTATAATTTTTTCACACAACTCAGCAAAACAACTTGCTGCGCTGCACTCTGTGGAAGGGAGAGGGCAGGAATGCGCCACATTTACCATTTTATCGCACATTCTGGTCCTCTTCTTGCGCTGGCGCACTCAGTGCAGCCTAACGCCAACGCAAGTGCCCTTGCGTCATAGTACTATGGAGCTGTGTTGCAGGCAGGATTGTTTTTGTGCAGGAAAGGACACTTTCCTTCTCAAAAACAATCCTTAGAGGCAGAATGCAGCACACTTAGAAAGTAGAACGGCGAGGGGAAATAAAGATATTTCTCCTTGTCATGCCTCTGGTGGAAAGGTGTACAATTCTGACACATTCCCCGGTCTACCAGTGTTGGTAAATCTGGGAATGTGTCAGAATGCATGGGTGGGCGCATGGGACACCCACTCTCCAACATGCAGTGTAATGCAAGGCAGCCATTTGCGTTGCCTTGCATTAAAACCAGATTTACCAAGCCACGCAGGGCCACGCATGGTGGCCTTGCGTGGCTTGGTAAATCTGATCTAGGTTTTGCATCGCCCTACGTCGCTTTGCGTAGAGGAAGGGTGATGCAAAACAATGATAAATCTGCCCCTTGTTATTCACTGTTGCTATGTCATGATGGCATTCCTGGCTGCTCTGGCTGGGCTCTCTGAGGACCTATCAAAGCAGCGAAGTAAAGCAGGGAGCATAGTTCCTGGAGGGTAGGAAAATCGCCAGTAGGGGGGGATTAGTGTATGGTTACCCCATTACTCCTAATGCCCCTGTGAAGAGGTTAAAAGCAGGGGTAGATGATTTTGGGGGCCCAACATAACATAAAATTATAGATGGGTATAAAGTGAATTTCTAGGATGTTTTTCACCTCATGAGTCTGAGTGACATAAAAGAGAACTTGAACTCCATTCTCATTGTCTATTTGATGTCACTCAGAATCTCTCAGTAAAAAATATCCCCATAATTCAATGTTATCAATCCATAATTCTATATATAGCCCGGTGCCTATGGCAATTCCAGTTGTTAAAGGCCCTGAAATAGAGTTATAACGTGATTCACGAGACAAAGAGTCTCTAACAGCTGGTATAGCCTGAGCCAGAAGGGCTACAATATTAGAATGTTCACTTACTGAAGGTAAAATGTTCTAAATTTAAAAGGGAAATACACATATTCAAATGTTGGAGCAGAAGTCTTATGCCAGCCATTACTGGCGCTGAGCTACTCCATTATCTCTAAAGGAGCCATCAACAATCCATTGTTCTAATGACTGTTAAATGACTTCAGTAAGAGAATATTTAGCAACCAGTATTGCCTTCAGTGGTGGCTATAATGCTTTATTGTAGACTGTATGAAACTAGAAATGCCCATAGATAAAGGTTGCATTTAAGCGAAAATAAATTGCACTTTTGATTTTCCTAATCTCTTAGGCAGCTGGTGCTACCATGATAGTTCATCTAAGTTATATAAACACCGACGTCTAGCCGCGTGTTTATAATTAACTTCAGGATGTCAAATTCGCAGTGTTCGCTAATGCTATGAAATTCAACTCATCCATTTCTATTTAAATTTCAAAATGGATGATTTATGTACTGTCTGTGTCTACTAATTAAACAGAACAAAAGTATGCACCGAAAGGAGAGACTCGTTGCTTTGCTCTGCAATGTTCTGTAAAATGCTTTTCAGCTGGTGCCTGGCTGTCTGTACACTAAAGACATACTGCAGCCAGAAAAATATCTAATGCCAGAGAGTTCAGCAGGTGTGCTGCATGCTGCTTGTCAACTATATGGAAGTGTTCTCCGGCGCAGCGAAATGCCGTCTCCTTCCCTCTTCAGTCAGTCGAGGCAATTGGCTGAACACTGCGCTTGTAGACAATTGCTCAGCATGATAACACTTTCCTTTTATGAGGTTAAAGTAATTTGATAGTGTTAAAACAGGTTGAAGAATAGAACTGTTTACTTGTTACATCCCACACAATTTCTATTTCAAGCTGTTGAGAATGACTCAGGCTCCTTGAGTGCTGGACAGCATTTGCATAATATATACAGGCAGGTTGAAATATGAAGTTTCCAGGACTGTCATATGTTATGTTATTTATTAATCATGAAAAGACTGTTCTTGTTTTATAAGTTAAGTATGAATGCAAGCAAACTTTTTATTATTTAACCCATGACAACTTGGCACCCGCTCTACTGTTTGCTTATAACTATAGATTATATTCAGTAGCAGCTGGTCTCGCGGCAGTGACAGGGTGGGGGAGGGGTGTGGGATGGGTTGGGATGGGGGGAATGGACGGACGACAAAATAAACAAAAAAAAGAAAATAACTTACCTGCTCCTCGCCGATTCCCGCACTGCCTCTTCTCCTTCCTGTTGTGTATGTGCTGAGGCTCCCAGACTCCCCACAGCCAATCTCAGCGCTTCTCTCATACTGGCCACCATAAGAGAAGCACTGGGATTGGCCTGAGCAGCCTTCTTTTCCACTCCAAAGGAGACTGGGAGCCTACGCATTTTGAGTATGTTGTTCTGTCCACCTGGCAATGCAGCTCAGGTTGGGAAGATGTCAATGCACATGATGGTTTGGCCGTCCTAAGAGAGCCGGCCAAACTATCATGCACACTGAGAGCAGTGCTGCCCACCACTCCCCTTCTGTGCCTGTCATGGCATGGCCCCACCCCCAAAGACTCAGCTCTGTCCAGAGTAAAAAATAAAATGATAATAATACGGTTTTATTATCTTTTTATTTTTCCTTTCCCTCAGCTGGCCTGCAGCTGCTGATTATATTTTACATTCTGATTAGGTACCAAAAAGGTATGACAAGGAGAGATGACTTTTAAAAATCTTTAAGAACAGGATTGATGTGAATCATGATTTGCACTGCTAATACCGGTCCCCACCTATATTTGAATAATTGTAATGTCACAAACAAACTCTGAGGTTGATCACATTGCAGACGTAATCCTTATTCGTTATTCAATTGTTCCCATGCAGCAATTACAGGTCTAGATGACAGTGAAAGGCAACTTACTTCAATGATGGTGAATGTGGGTAAACAAATAAAGGAATCATTTGGCATGTTTAAGTGTACTTGAACTGTAAAGGTGACCTTTGTACAAAGGACTGCATTCTTGAGGAATTGGGGCTCTTTCTTACTGTAGGAAACTGGGTTATTAGTTGAGGGGGATGACTACCCACCTCAAGAAATAATCACAGTGTTTTTAAGGTTGAACCACTGAAAGTCACTCACTAAATTAACCTCAGCTCAACCCCATGATATCTATGGCATAGAGTGGACAAGCTTAACTTAGGACAATGTGTAAAGCATTATGCAATATCAAAGCAGCAATAAAGTCAAAACCCAAACCAAATTTGAAAAAAATGGAGTACATTTTATTAAATAAAATGACATCAAAACAACAAACATCCAATAAGGGGAACTGGCGATATTAATATTAAATAAAAATAGTGCCAAAAAGTATTATATGGCAACTGCGGTCAACTCGTTGCGGTACATTGGGACTAAGGCACTATTTGAGGCTGACTGCGTGAATGCGAGGGTCAGATACAGAAACCAGGTTCAACCCCGTCGGAGGTTTAACCTTGGGAATAAGGGGCTTATTATGAGTTTGGTGGTCCAACCGCCCGAGAACCGCGTCCGTGTCATTCAAGCTTTCGCTGCGCCAGCGATCTACTGCCCGCCGTAATAGGAGTTGTGCTGTCTGAAAAGCCAACAGCGACCATGGTGGTCTACTCAGCGGGATCGCAGCGGTCAAAAATGTCAGCTGTGAATCCAACGATGATGCCAGGTTTGTGGTCCACCCGCCGAGCGTATTACAACAACACATTTAGCACTCTCCACCACCTGTAAATTGTACTTTTTGCACCTTTTTACTTCTATCACATGTTTGTTCTTCATTCAAATACTCACTCACATTTTTGTCATTTTTCACCATGCCTGCAAAAAAAACCTAGCTTCACTGAGTTAACAGTCATGGTGGATAAAATCATTAGAGTAGAGCCACACATTTTTGGTTCCCACGGCCAGCATACTCCTCTCAGTAGTAAAATAGACATGTGGGACAGGATAGTCAGCAGAGTGAATGTTGTTGGTAACACCCTGCGCACACAGGGAGACATTAGCGAGAGGTGGAATGACTTCAGGCTGAGGGTCCATACACATACAACAGCCACCACTTGGACACTCAGAGGACTGGCGGTGGCCCTCCTAGCGCACCATTGCAACTCTTACCCTGGGTGGAGAAGGTTTTGCCCATCCTGCATATTGGGGGCTTGTCAGGAATAGAGGGGGAGTGGACTCTGGTATGTTACACTACAATAACTGCCACAATATCCCAATGTCCGGTTTGCTCTCAACTCTGCTTTTCCTATTCTGTTCTCTACTTTCCTAACATGCAATACTCAAAGTATCTGAGATGCTGGTTTGTCTGTGCCAATGTATATTGTTGCATATAAGAGCACATGTATACAACTCCAGGACATGCCACATGTTGCAATGTTGTCTGTAAGTGCATTTCCATTAAAATATTTATCCAGGACCCATGATATGTGTCAAAATGTAAATGTATGGTCTATCTCAAATGCATGTTGCCAAAGGATATGGTACAATGATCGTTTGTCAAGTGCTTCTAAAGTGACATTGAAGTGACTATAACTACCATGAGGCCTTATCATTCCTACTCTGACCAAGCTGCTACTCTCCCTTTGCCCCTTCTCACTTGTATGCCATGTTACTACGGATCTACACTACTCATGCAGGTTACCATTACTCATGTGTTCCTAAAGTGAGACTGAAGTGACTACAACTACCATGAGGCCTTGTCACTTCAACTCTAACCAAGATGCTACACTCTTCTTTCCCCTTCTCATTTGTCCCCCAAGTTACAACTGATGTTAACTTATCATGCACGTTAGCACTTGTCAACTGTTGCTAAATGACATTGAAAGCTACCATTACTACAATGAGGCCCTGTGACTGGAACTTTAACCAAGCTGCTACACTCATTTTGCCCCTTCTCACTTGTCTCCCATGTTACTGTGGATGGACTGTTCCCTCTCCTTTGACAATCAGGCTAAATCCGTGGCAGGCACCTGTTTTGGTCTTCTTCTTCGGGACCTAAAACCTATTTTAGGACTCTTTGATTCCCACACTCGCCAGATGACAGTACAATCTACCGTTCTGGCTAGGTTGGACTACTGCAATGCGCTGCTCCTCTGTTCTAACAAGTCTGTGATTAAAAGGCTCCAGCGAGCCCAGAATGCCGCGGTTCGGACCCTCTTCACACTCCCCAAATTCTCCCATGTGTCTGGCCTTTTGCACTGGCTGCACTGGCTGCTGATTGAGCAAAGAATCCTTTTCAAGGCTGTCTGTCTTACTCATAAACTTCTCACAGGCCTTTGCCCCGCGATTTTGAGTGACCTGTGTCTTCTCTATGTCCCGACCCGTGCCCTGCGCTCGGCTGATCTTCACCTTGCCCGCGTGCCCCGGGTGTGTAGGGCCAGAGCCGGTGGGTGCTCTTTCAAGGTGATGGCCTCTGCTCTCTGGAATTCACTGCCTTTTCTCATCCGGTGCACTCAGGACCACTGGTTTTTTAGAAGGGCCGTGAAGACCTGTCTATTCTCCGATCACTAGCTTCCTCTTCCTTTCTGACCCTACTCTACAGATTAAGCGCTTGGACGCCCCGTTTCTGGGGTTGCCATGAGCTTTATAAATCTTTTAACATAACATAACTACTGATCTACACTACTCATGCAGGTTACCATTACTCAAATGTTTCTAAAGTGAGACTGATGTGACTACAACTACTATGAGGCCTTGTCACTCCTACTCTAACCATGATGCTACACTCCTTTGCCCCTTCTTACTTGTCTCCCACATTACAACCTATGTCAACTTATTTTGCAGGTTACCATTTGCCAAGTGCTGCTAAAGTGAGACTGAAGTGACTATAACTACCATGAGGCCTTGTCACTTCAACTCTAACCAAGGTGCTACACTCCTTTTGCCCCTTATCAATTGTCTCCAATGTTACAACTGATGTGAACTGTTCATGCAGTTTAGCCATTTCTCAAGTGTTGCTAAAGTAACATTGACATGCTAACACTGCTACCATGAGGCCCTGTGACTGGACCTCTAACCAAGATGCTACACTCCTCTTGACCCTTCTCACGTGTCTCCCATTTTACAACTGATCTTCACTCATCATGGTCTGTGCAATCTACAGACAATTCTCCACTCAGATATATGTATGCATACTTTGCTTGACAGTGTCCTGGACCCATCACCTGAAACTAATGATGGCATCAGCGACACCATAACAATTGTCTACCCTTAATACATTGCCCGGACCGGCTGCGTGAGGGTAGGACATCCGCCGCCTTGTTCTCAATTTACCGACACTATATTTTAGTGTCTACTCCAGCCGGTACTGATGCCGCGCATCCATGACCCGATTAGGGTTGTGTTTTTTTGATCTACAGGTACCACTTTTTAGGGTGCTGTAATGGTGGTCACTACTTTCATTCCACTTCTTTGTTGACCACTACCATTAAGTGTAGGTAGATCATCGTTGGTCCTGAAGAATTGCCATTTAATATATTTTCAGGCAAGAAACATGTTGACCTTTTTTACAAACGCATAAATCTCGACATCCTTAGAGTATAGATATGCGTTTTGTTTCCCTTTTTAACTAGGGTAGGGGCCACATTTAATAAAATTATTTTGAGTGGACCTCCTCCCCTTTTTACTTCCCTACACATTTATATCACCTACACTGTTTTAGGGCCCTCACAAGCACTTCACCCACCGGCATATGGAATAAAGATCTCTGCCAAGGAGGCCCCATCACGGGTGCCGATCGGGGATTGCAGCGCCGACCCGATAAGGAGCAGACCCGATGATGAAGCATGACACCTAGCAGGCTGGGTGTGTGAGGGTCTTTTTCCAAGAGGAGAGGATTCTTCTCCCCACTTTTCACTACCGCACATTTTTTATGTGGAGTTCCTATATTGAAATAAACACTTCCTCCTGCTTTTTAATATTAGGAACTGCATACTTCTTGTGTAGAGCCATAAAAGAAACTCAGCTTGTTAGCAGTGTCAGGTGACCCCTGACTCTGCACTTCTCACATGATGAACAATGCAAAATATATAACCAAGCTGGGTGTTTTCCTGTATTAAACACAAGACGGCCTTGGAGTGGACCAAGACACATTAGGACCACATTGTGTTTGTAGCAGAGGTTTGGAGATGTCATGTCTATCCCTAAAGCCAAAATTCCACATATCTGTACAGCTAATTGTAGGAGAGTAGGATCTGCTTCTTATAGTTACCCCCACTTTTTGCTGATGTCTCACTGTTTTTGGCCTAGTCTGACTGGGATCCTGCTATTCAGGACCCCAGTCTAACTGCTTTCTCCTATAAATTGATTGCATGTACTTTAGGTACACTCCAGATTGGATTCTGGGGTACCCTTATCAGTCCCTAGTATATGGTACACCGTGTACCCAGGGCATAGGTACCCCAGAGGCCTCCCAGGGGCTGAAGCATGTATTGTGCCCCCCCTGAGAGGCCATTCAAAATGACACCACAGGTCTTCTACTGCAACCTGTGTAAGGAGGTGCATGCATCACTTACTTAGATATAGGTTACCTATATCTATTCTAAATCACTACACATATAAACCTATCAGTCACCCCTATGGCAGGCCTTATCAATCCTGAAGGCAGGGTGCTGGGTTTTGGGTGAGAGGGTGCCCCTGCATGAGCAGAGCCCCTCTGCAGCCTTCGGAATCTATTCTCCGGGGTTGTCTGTGATGCAGCCAACCATATATACTTAAGTGCATTATAACCTCGCGGTAAATGCTAACTTTAAAACGGCTGCTTAGAAACATGTTGTGTTTGGTGTCAAACACCTTGGAATCATACCTCCACACCAGTAACTGGTGTGGGAGGTATGATTCCTCCCTTGTAGTACCACTACTATGGGGCACCGGTCTACCCGGTACCAGCTTTCTTTTTTTTTTTTTTAATACATTTATTTCAGTTGAACAAATAGCACATACAATTCTTACAGTGAGCCTTACCCGTGAACAATCCCGTGTACATGAAATACGTGAACACCATGAACAGGGCCACTTCCTCCCCCATTAGATTGACTCCAGTTTGTATTCTCCAATCGTGACAACTCATTGTGTTTGTATGGATGCAATCGGAATCAGGGAACAACCATAGGTGAGCACCAGGGACGCTGCCTAGGGTAGAATTCTGTTGGGTCCCCGTGTGGAAGTCTCCTGTGTCGTTTGCGTTATGGACTGTTGTGTGTCTCCTCCCATGTCCAGCCCAAAATGCCTTCTCCATGGGTCCCATATCTTGTGAAATTTCTTAGGGCACCCCCTGCTACGATATGTGGTTTGCTCCGCCGCCATATACATATCCATTCCTCTCGTCCAGTCCTGTATAGTGGGTTTATCAGCCACCCCCCATCACCTATCAATATCCCTCTTGGCGACAACCAGCCCCAGAGATGCAAAAATTAATTGTGTTCTAGTGACGTCTACCTCGTTTGGAATCCCTAATAGCACAAAGCGTGGTTCCATCGGCAGCGTCACTCCCAGGTCCATACCCAGCAGTTCGACCACCTGCGCCCAATATGTCTGAAGCTCGGGACAGGCCCAAACAGTGTGAAAGAAGTCGCTACGTGCCGTAGTACAAGTCAGGCAACATGGTGAATCTGCCCTCCCTATTTTATGTAGCCTATCCCTGTCGTAATAAGTATGGTGTAATATCTTGAGCTGAATGAGCCGAAGCCTTGCTTTTATGGCAACCTCTCTGGGGTGCATCAACGCCGCTTCCCAATCAATGTCCTCCATGGACCCCACCTCCCCCTCCCACCGTGCCCGGAGCCCAACCAGTTGGTCCGGGATGTTGTTATTGATCGTTTTATAGGTAAAGGAGACCGCTTTGTGGATCAATTCCTCTTGTAGAAGCCGCCCTTCTAAGGGTGCGTACTCCGGGAGGTGCTCACTGGGGATATTCTCTTTCTGCCATGCATGACGTAGTTGCGCGTATTTAAGAAATTGGGAGTTGCTCATGCCGTATTCCCGTTTAATTGTCGCCCATGTTTTTAGCTCCCCTTTTTCGATTATGTCCCCTATTGTGGAGATCCCCAGGAGATCCCATGTCCCAAACCCTGTGAGCTTATGCAGCTCCTTAAACCAGGTCCCTTCCCAGAGCGGGGTAGTCTTCGTAACACGACCCGTCCATCCAATAGCCTTAGTCAGCCTCCCCCATGCCGTCAAAGTCACTTGGGTCACAGGCAGCAGGCGGGAGCCCCCTTTCTCACCATACAGATAGTGTAGGTATGTATGTGGTTGCATTTCTTCCCACTCAAGGCGGTATGTAGGGTGGTCTCTGCTTTTATGTACCCATTCATTTATGGGTATCAGGTGGGATGCCCAGTAATACGCCTCTATATCGTGGAGCGCTATACCCCCATTGTAGGGATTACGTTGCAGTGTCTGGAGTGCTATTCTGGGGTGCCCCCCCTGCCACAACAGTGTTCAAAGTGTAGTATTTATTTCTGTAAAAGTGTCCTTGGGTAGGGGATGGTAGGTGTTTTGTAGGGCGTAAAGCAGTTGGGGCAGGGTGATCATTTTCAAAATGGCCGCTCGTCCGAGCAGGGTAAGGGGGAGATCTCTCCATCTCTCCACATCTGCCTTAAACGTACATAGGACTGATCCTATGTTCTCCTTCCTACAGACCTTCGGGTGCGGAGTCACGAAAATTCCCAGGTATTTGAATCTCTCTTGCGCTACTCGCAACTCTCTGGGCATGGCCCTATCTGGTTGGGCATTATTCGGGCAATAGAGCGTAGATTTATACCAGTTAATTTTGTAGCCCGAGTGTCGTCCATAGTCTGTAATCGTGTCAAACAGGGCCGCTATAGTCGTGGCGGGGTTAGTGATGAACAACAAAATGTCATCGGCATATAGAGACATTTTTTCCTCATCGGTGTCAGCGGGTGTGATGCGAAAGCCTTGAATACAGGGATGTATCCTGATGGCGCAGGCCAGAGACTCCAGAGTTAAAGCAAAAAGGAGAGGTGAGAGGGGACAGCCTTGACGCGTCCCCCTCTCAATGGGGAAGGGTGCCGAGCACCTGCCATTGACACGTATCGAGGCCATCGGTTGGTTATATAGAAGCGCCACCCAACTACGGAACTTTGGCCCAAATCCGAATTTTGCCAGTGTGGCATCGAGGTACAGCCAGTTGACGGCGTCGAACGCCTTCTCGGCGTCCAGTGATAAAAACACCTGTGGGCTTGTCTGGTTCCTCACCTTCAGAAGCCAGTTGTGAGTTCGTCTCAAGTTAAGACGAGTAGATCTACCTGGCATGAATCCCGATTGGTCCTCGTGGACTAGGGTCCTGATCACACCCAGGAGACGGGTCGCCAGAATGATAGCCAGAATTTTGACTTCAGAGTTAAGCAATGAAATGGGTCTGTAAGATCCACACTGATTGCGGGGCTTGCCTTCCTTGTGTATAACCACAATAGTGGCCATCCTCAAGTCTGGCGGGAGGGCACCCTCTTTGTGGGAGTCTATAAAGAGGCGAAGGAGGTGGGGGCTCAGGATATCCTTATAATGCCTGTAGAATTCTGACGGCAATCCGTTGGTGCAGGGGGTTTTCCCGGGACAAAGTTTCGCCACCGCCTCCTGGATTTCTGCCAAGGCCAGGTCCGCCTCTAAGTCTTGTGCTTCCCCGTCCCCTAACACTGGAGTGGGGATGGCCGCTAAGTAGTCCCTTATCTCAGCCTGTGATGTGGAAGTTCTGGCCCGGTACAAGTTCTTATAGTACTCTGCAAATGCATCTACTGCCCCCTCATCTGTGGAATGATTGACACCCTGGAGGTCAACCACTTCCCGTACCCATATGTCTTGGATTTCCTGCCTGCTAATCCAGGCGAGTAGCTTTCCGGCCTTATCCCCAACCTCGTAAAGGCGATGTAGTGTCGCTAAATGCAGTTTCTTGGCGTTGTCTGTGGCCCATTCCTTATATTCTAGTCGCAAGGTAGCCAACCTATGAGCCACGTCGGGGTCTCTTGTCTGGGAAGCCCGAGCATCAAGCTTGCATATTTTCTGTTCTAGTTGGACCAGATGTTTGTCCGTCTCTTTTTTCTCCCAAGCTATATGGTTTTGGGCTCTGTCCCGCAGCACAGTCTTATATGCTTCTCAGACTGTCACCCCAGAAGCTACTGAGTCTTTGTTTTCCCGGAAGAAAACCTCAGTGTCGGCTCGAATCCCTTGTGCTATTTTGGTGTTACGTAGGTCCCATGGGCTCAACCTCCAAGTATGGACCTTGTCCCGATCCCGCAACCCCATCTCTACCAGGAGTGGGGAGTGGTCCGAGAGGCCTCTAGCTTGTACTCTGCCCGTCCTTCGCCCTGTAATTCCCCCTTAGGAATGAATATATAGTCCAATCTGGAATGGGAGTCATGGGCCCCGGAATGAAATGAGAACCGCCTGGTCTGGGGGTGTGCATCCCTCCAAGCATCCGTCAGGCCCATCGTTGTGGAAAATCGTTTCAAAGGTGTAGATTGTATAGAGCCGCCTCCCTCCCGTGTACGGTCCATTACTGGGTCCATAACATCGTTAAAGTCTCCCCCCACTATGTGTAAGGCGGAAGGTGTCGCTATCAGAATATCCATTTCCTTGGTCATAGTGGGCGCCTGTAGTCTAGGTGGTGCATAGACGCAGATCAGCGTGATCTCGGTCCTGCCCCATAGCCCTGTAACTCCCACATATCTACCTAGGGCATCCTGCCAGAGGCGTGAGGTTTGGAAGGGAATGCACTTCTTGATCAAAATAGCCACCCCCCTCGCCCCAGATGTGAATCCGGAGTGCGCCAGGACCTTGTAGGCCCCCAAACCTATAAAGCCGCACTGTGTCCCCCTAAGATGTGTCTTTTGTATCATTGCTATGTCCGAGTGGAGCCTTTTAATGTGCTGCGATACCAGCCCCCATTTTATCTTGTCTCCCAAACCATTAACGTTCCAAGCCATAACCATTAGATTGGGAGGCCGGGTCATGTCACGTCTGGAGGCAAAGTGCGTGTGGCACCAAGGTCTGGTTGCAGGGGGAAGTAATGCTCCCTGGCGTCCCTTAGTGTGTAGGAGTGTCTCATAGGGGCGGGCCCTGTGCTCAATGAATCAATGTGCAAACTAATAAACCCCAACTGTGTAAACCCCCTCCCCCACCCCACCACCCTCCCTCCCCCCTCAGCCTTCTGCTCCATCAACTTGGGAAAAGACTCCTGACAGGAGAGAGTAGGTCGGTCTGTTGTCCCCCCACCCTCCCTTACTTATATACCCAAAAACCCCAACTCTTACAAATTGCTGCTCAACTGTCCAATGTGTTCACAGATCAAGGCTCTGTGTGTTGCAGAGGGGGTGGTCGATGTTGGCCCACAATACCTTCCCGCCGGCTTTCAAGATGCAGTGCCCACTGCGGTCAAATCAGTCTCCGTGAGTGGATCTCCATCCGCTGGCCTCTCGTTCTCCGCACTTTGCTCGAGTTCCCGGATTGCCACTTCCAGTGGATGTCGTGACTCTGGTCCAGGGGACACCTCGTCTTCTTCGGAATCCGTCAGTTGAGTGGGGGTTTCAGTCCCTTGAGCCAAGTCGGTTTCGGATTGGAAGCACTCATTCGCTTGTTGATCGGGCCGCTTCTTATCATACTTGTGCTTTCGCAGGGTGTATGGAGTTCATTTACCTAGCCTCCGCGGCCGACTCACGGTTGCCTGACTCCTGCGTCGGGGAGCTCTCTCTCTGTTAGTTCTGTTCCGCATCGGCCGGCTATCCGTGTGTGGTCCTTCTGTTGCGGGTCGGAGCACTGGTCGCTCCTCTACCCATGCCCAGGCCTCCTCTGGTCTGGATAAAAAGGCTTTCCCTTGGTAGAGGACCTTCAGTTTCGCCGGAAACAGGAGCATATATTGGAGTTGGAGGGCCCGTAGCTTGGCCTTAATTGAATCAAAAGTCCGGCGTTGTTTCTGGACTTCTCGGCTGTAATCTGGAAACGTCATGATCTTCTGGTTTTCATAGCGAACTTCCCCCCTGTGACGCATTGAGTATCATGTCTCGGTCCATAAAGTTAAGGGTCTTGGCAATGATGGGCCTAGGCGGGGCCCCGGGACGGGGTTTGGCACTCAATGTGCGGTGTGCACGTTCTATAAAGAAGCATTGAGAAAATAAATCCGCTGGTATATGAGATCTTTCAGCCAAGTTGTCAAGAACGCCACTACGTTGGTGCCCTCCGCTCCCTCCAGAAATCCCACAAAGCGGAAATTGTTCCTTTGGGCTCGGTTTTCTGCATCATCAATTCTCCATGACATGTCCGCTGCGGCTCTATGCACGTCTCTCATTCCCTTTTGGAGGTCCTTGATGGCATCTTCCACCTCCGATAGTCGAGTCTCGGCCTCCGTCACTCTCTCGGATACCTTGCGGAGATCCTGTCAGAGCAGCGACACCTCCGAGCCGACCTCCCCGATCTTCCCCTCCAGGGCTTCTCTGGAGTTTTGTATGGCTTGGAGGAGTAGTGCAGTGTTTGTTGGCGGCTGTGCTGCCTCCGCCACCTCAGCCTGTGCCGGGAGCACCTTAGTGCACTTGTCCATCTTGCCTTGTATGGGAGGCTTCGGCTCTTTATCCTTTGCCACGGCAAAGGCCCGTGTCCACCCCTCCCGGGAGGGGGATCCAGGCCGCTTTGTATGGGTCCGCGTAGCAGGGGGATTGCTCTCGGTGTCTTCCTTCAGGATTACTGCTTCCCAGTGAGACAATGAGGCGGTCTGTCGTGTTTTCTCCCCTAGCCTTTGGGGTGCAGTGCCTAGTCTGTTACTCCATTCGAGACCACCTGCATATGGGGCCCTCCTGTGGCCTCTCCGCCTCCAGTCGCGATGGTGATGCGCTAGGCCTTACAATCCAGCATCTCACGCCCCTCTCAGTTCTCGTGTGGCTCCCGTCCAATACAGCTCAGGGCGTGTATTGCCCAGATGATCTCTGGGTCACTTCGTGGGCTCGGTGGTCCCCACCCAGGCACGGCGTGGTTCGCTTCTATGCGAGAGTGCTGTGGGTTTCGGCGTGACCTCCGGTCCGAGTCAGTATCGTCGGGCAGCAGATCGGCGCCTCGCACTCACACCACGGGCCCCTACCCCTCCCTTTGTCTCCGGCCAAAGGGGGCCCGGCTCAGAGGGTGCTTGAGACAGATCAATGCCACTGCTCCCACGGCGTTCTCCTTGGTGACTGACACCACAGCAGCTGCGCCGGTAAGACCTGCATTGCACCGTCTGGCAATGTGTGACCAAGAGCCAGGGTCAGGGTGCATATGTACTCAAATATCACTGGCCTTGAAGTCCAGCCTTATACAGTAGATCAGCCAGTGTACCGTCCTCTCTCCGAGCCCTCGATCACAGCGCCAGTAGCCGGGTTGTCTCTCCAGCTCAGCGGCCCCACCCTCACAGTGGATAGATGGTTCGCGGTCCTTCTCCTGGGTCTCTTGCAGGCCGTAAGGAAGCTGACCCCATGGCCTCAGGCTCAGAATTTATCTTATTCAGGGCGGGTATGGGGTCAGACAGGGTCTCTCACAGCCTAGTTGGGCACTGTGCAATACGTGAAGCTCAGCGGGGGAGGGAAAGATCCTCACCTTCCCACGCCAGCCCGGGTCCAGGGCTCTGTGCTGCACTCGCAGGAGGGGGGGTGAGAAAGGCTGCACCCCGCCCCGTCTGATCGGCTGTTGTTTAGAGACCGGACGAGTCTCAGTCCACCTCTGTGTCTCCCACGAAGGGACCCGGGGGCTTCTCCACCACAGCGTCCGGTGGTGTGCACTCACATTTTACACCGGCCGCGGGCCCACGAGGGCCGCGATCACTTCCGCGCAGGCAATCTCGGAGCCACCGTGGGGTCCTCACTCCCTACACAGATCACCGGGCTTCACAGGTATCGCGGGCCACCTCCTCGCAACGCGGTCCGCGTGTCCGTGCCAATGCTTCAATTCGCCTCACCACCTCTCTCCGGCCTGCACCCGGGGCCAAGCGCAGGCGGGTCTCTCCCGGGTCCGCACTTCAAGGGCTACGAGCAGCCATCTTGGATCCTCAGGCACCGCACGGCTCAGAACCAGGAACGCCGCACCTCGCAGTCAGGAGAGTCCGTCGGTCCTCCGCTCATCGCCGAGGGAGACCAGCTCATCAGGAGGGATCGTCAGAGAGGAAAATTCAGGTAGGTTACTGCAGGATTTGTACAGGATTTAATGCTCCGGTGGGAGATCGCCCGTAATGCGACTTACTCGGCCATGAGTCAGGCCACGCCCCCCCCGGTACCAGCTTTCTTGACCTGGGCAGCACAAAATGGATGCTGCCAGCCACAGACACGAGTCTGCCCTCCTGCTGCTGAGCCAAGCTCGAGGAGAGGAAGGCCTGACAATAGGTTTCCTGTCACAGGGAGGTGTGACCACCTCCCAGACAGGCTTTAGTGTATTGGGGCTGGGTGGGTGCACTCTGAGAGTGCCAGAAAGTCTGCACTGGGGGCACATTTGGTGTCCCCGTGCATAGTCCAGCTCAAACCAGTTGCAGGAGCCATTGGCTCCTGCTCTGGCATGAAACTGGACAAAGGACAAGGGTGCAGCCACCCCTCTATCCTGACCCTCCCCTAGGTGGGTCCCCAGAGTTAGTCCAACTCCTTCCTTGGGTATAAAGTAGGAAACCTGACTACAGGACTTTAGATTTTACCTGGACTAAACTCTGCAAGCAAAAACCAAGTACTTCAACGGTCTACACTTCGCTGGACGACAGAAGAATCTCCCTTGGAGTAAAGGAGTTACTCCCCTGCAGCAGCAGGCACCTAAACGCATCTGACCAGTTTGCATCTCCCGAGCTCCTGAGGACTCCAAAGATTTCTGCAACACAGGAGGTGGGTTCCCAAGCGTCACTGAGGTCGATGTGCTCTCTCAGCAATCCTGAGACCAGTATCCCTCGTGGGGACCGTGCAACCCGAACCCCTGTGCACCGTGTACTTTTGCAGCAGCATATGCTTTTCGGCAATCCCTGAGGCTGTGCTTTGGACTACGTGTAGATCCAACCCCGAGCAGCATTTCCACCAAAGATCTCCAGCCTCCACTCCACGAGTGCTCTGTGGCCTGGTGTTTTGTGGTTCAGCTTGACGTCCCTTCATGATCCCTGTTCCGTTGGCCTGTGGATCCTGGCGAGGGTCACTTTGACTTTACTTGGGCTTCCCTGGTTGCTCCAGACGTGCCCTGACTCCCCATAGCTTAGAGAGTCTCCTGGACCTTGCTGGTCCATACTGTAACTTGTTTCCTCTTCCTGCGTTGGTTGCCTTTGCCAAGGCTTGTTGGTGTTCAATCCGGACACTGACCCCCTCAGCACTCGACATCCTTTGTGGGACAGCTCACCTTTGGACTTTGGTCATCGTTGACGTCTCTTGGTCCCCATGGCAGCAGAGTCAAGCATCCTATCTTCACACCTGAAGCACCCGGCATCGGTGGGCATTCGTCTATCGAGCCCCTGGTCACGTGAAGTGACCCAAACTCTGTCCCCTCTGCTTTCAGTTTCTTCTTACTCCGAATCCAAGCTTGGATTCCACCGGACACTTTTCATCTTCCCAGCAGCAGCACTTCTTCGCATCACGCCATTGAAAACGACGAGGGTTTCTGACACCACTTGACCCCTATGCACCCGGCTCCTCTGGGATAGGTAACGCGGGTACCTCGGTACTCACAAGGGTGCTGGCCTTAGAACCTTCTATGTCCCAAAGGGTTTGCTTGAAGTCCTCTCCGAAGTGTCCTTAAACTGTAATTTTCCAACCACGACTTTCCCATAGAGTTGTACGGAGCTCGCGTCTGTGTTCCCACACTGCACCCGTCCTCCGTGGGCTCCCTGTGTCACTCCTGTGGGTGGTTCCTTGGGGTCCCAGCGATTCTACGTGCTCCAAGCACTGTGTCTATTGAAGTCGTGGTTGGTATACCACTTTCTTAGTATATGGTTCGGTCTCCCCCTGGAGCCCGCTGTGTATTGTGCTATTTACTGTCATTCTATTGATTTAACATTGTGTACTGTACATTCTAATCTCGGGTAGAGATTAGTAGAGAGTGTTTTAGTAATAAATACATATTTTTATATAACACTTGTGTGGTTCTCCTTTCATTTAGTCATTCAGGAGGTGATATTCTGGTAAAACAAGCTGCTTTACATTCCTTCAAGATTAAGCCTGAAGGCTGCTCTCCATAGCTACCACTAGGATAGCTTTCATAAAGGTTATCTTTGACCTAATCATCAATAAGGGTCGTTTGGACTGGTGCAAGGTGCCCACTTTAATTAGTGGACAGCATATACCAGGCCAACTTCTCACATTGGTGTGCAGCGGTTGGGATTCAAGCTTGCTATTGTTTTACCAGATAAATCTCATTGAGTGATTAACTGAAAACCACTAAAAGTACTAGGTACATATAATCAAGATTAGAATAAGTAAGTTCTACTGAACTTGGAGTTGGGTAAGTCAAGGGCCTAGCACACCCTTTCTCCAACACAAGAGAGTTTAGTCTCCACTAGGGTAGGTAGGTGTACACACCACACCACACTAGTATGTCTTCTGTAGGAGAAGCCAGTGGCTCTCTGTCTACTAGATACAATCGGCTCACCTTTCAGGATCTGAAAGCCATGTGTGCCTCTAGGAAGCTGAAGACAGGGAGAAATGCAAACACCCAACGTCTTATAGAGATGTTACTCCTAGATGACCTCAGAAAGACCCCAGGGTCTGATGAAGTAGAAAGAGTGGGTGGGACAGGAGATGAGGAAAGAGCAGGAAGTGAACACTTCGTTGATCTGGACTCACACCCTGTCCAGGAGGATCAAGATGATTCCAACCTGGAAAATCCAACTCTTCCTTCAGGTGGGGGAGAAGGCCCCAGTGGCCCTCTCTTTACTCCACCAGGAAGAGTACAGGGTTTACCTAGAAGATCCAGGACTCCCTCTGTGGAGTCTAATCATTCAGGTACTACTGTAGGGACCTCTGTATCTCATAGGAGAGAATCCTCCTATGATAAGAAGTGCAAATTACTAGAACTTGAGAGAATCAGGATCAGGCTCAACAAAGAGCAATTGGCCATATACAGGGAATCCCTAGAGCTCCAGAGAGCAACCAGAAGATTGGGACTAGAGTCCCATGGTGGCAGCAACAGTGTCCCTAGAACTAGAGAGTATTCTCATGATCATAGGAACCTGAACAAGATAGTCCCTCCCTATCAAAGTGGGGATGACATCCACAAATGGATAACTGCACTAGAGAGGGCCTGTAAAGTACAGAGGGTCCCTCAGGAGCAGTGGGCAGCTATATTTTGGCTCTCCTTTGCTGACAAAGGTATAGATAAGCTCCTCACTGTCAGAGAAGAGGATGCTGACAATTACAGTCTTGAAGAGTGCTCTCATTGATGGGTATGGCTTAACCACTGAGCAATACAGAATTAAGTTCAGAGACACCCAGAAAGCACAGACTCAGGACTGGGTTGACTTTGTAGATTGTGCTACTAAGGCTCTGGAAGGCTGGTTACTTGGCAGTAAAGTGTGTGATTTTAAAGGATTGTACAATTTAATTATGAGGGAGCAGATCCTTAATAATTGCCAAAATCAGTTGTTGCATCAGTACCTGGTGGACTCTGATCTGACCTCTCCCCAAGAATTGGGAAAGAAGGCAGACAAATGGGTCAGAACCAGGGTGAAGCAGAAAACTCAGAACCAAGGTGGTGACTCTAAGAAGCAAGATTCTAAAACCTCAGATAAGGGTGGGGAGAAGGGTAAAGACCAGAAGTCTTCACAAGGGCCCCAAAAACCTGCATCTGGGGGGGAGTCACAATCAAACAAGGCTAAAGGCAAAAAGAAACCTTGGTGTCATATCTATAAAGAGAAGACCCATTGGACAAAAGATGCCAATTGTCCAAGGGCCAAGGAATCTACTCCAGCCACCACTGCCCCTAAGGCAACTGTTCCCCCTAGCTCAGTTCAAAGTGGTGGTACACAAAATAAGGGTGTAGTAGGGTTGACCCTGGGATCTGAGATGGATTCTGGCCTAGTCATAATTCCAACTCAGGCTGTGTTAGTCTGTGATGGAGGCATGGATATTGCCTCCTTATTTGTCAGTCCCAGTAATCTGGGCAAATACAGACAACAGCCTTTGATCAATGGTAAGGAGGCCATGGCATATAGGGAAACAGGTGCAAGTGTCACCATGCTGACAAAAGAACTTGTGGGCCCTGACCAGATCTTACTTGGTGAGATGTACCAAGTGACCAATGCAAGCAATGTCAGGACAGACCATTCCTTGGCAGTTGTGAATTTCACCTGGGGAGGGGTAACTGGCCCTAAGAAGGTTGTGGTAAGTGCCGACCTCCCTGCAGAATGCTTATTGGCCAATGATTTGGAGACTTCAGCATGGGCTGAAGTGGAACTCAGGATCAGGACACATGCAGAAATGCTGGGCATCCCTGCAGATGTGTTTGCCATGACTAGGTCACAGGCAAAAATGTCTTCCACTGAACAGGCCCTGGATCCTGGAATAATAGACTAGGTGCCTTCCAAGAGAAGGAGCAGTAGGGGTAAGGCAGTGTCTTCGCCCCTGCCTCAGAGTGAGGATCAGTCTCTTGAGGGAGATGATCTTAGTCCTAAAGAAGGAACTGTCTCAGAGGAACTTGAACCTGACCAGGTTGAGTTCTTGGGGACAGGGGGCCCTTCCAGGGCAGACCTGAGCCAGGAGCAGCTGAACTGCCCCTCTCTTGAACCCCTCAGACAGCAAGCTGCTGCTGAGGCTGCTGGGAGTGCCAGTGGGTCCCATAAAATTTCTTGGGATGATGGACTCTTATACTCAGAGGTTAGAGACCCCAAACCTGGTACCACCAGGAGGTTGGTTATACCTCTGTAGTTTAGGGGCTTCCTATTGACACTGGCACATGATATCCCATTAGCAGGACACTTAGGCCAAAACAAGACCTGGGACAGACTTGTTCCTCACTTTCATTGGCCTCATATGTCAGAGGACACAGAGGAGTTTTGTCCTCCTGTATCACTTGCCAAGCCAGTGGTAAGGCAGGTGGTACTACAAAGGCCCCCCTGATAACACTACCTATGGTGGGGGTTCCCTTTGAGAGGGTTGGGATTGACATAGTTGGTCCCATGGATCCTCAGACTGCATCTGGGCACAGATTCATACTAGTGGTGGACCATGCCACTAGGTGTCCAGAAGAAATTCCACTTAGGACTACCACAGCTACTGTTGTGGCTAGGGCCCTCCTGGGAGTCTTTTCCAGAGTGGGTTTTCCTAAGGAGGTAGTATCAGACAGAGATGCAAACTTTATGTCTGGTTACTTGACTGCTATGTGGAAGGGGTGTGGAGTAAATTAGAAATTTACCGCCCCTTATCACCCACAATGCAATGGGTTAGTTGAGAGATTCAACAAAACCCTCAAGGGCATGATTAAGGTCTCCCTGAAAAGCTCAGGCGTAGATGGGACATCCTTTTGCCCTGCCTTCTCTTTGCCTACAGAGAGGTTCCTCAGAAGGGGGTTGGTTACAGCCCTTTTGAACTTCTGTTTGGACATCCAGTGAGGGGTCCTTTATGTCTAGTGAAGGAGGGATGGGAGTTACCTCTCAAACCCCCTAAACAGGATATTGTGGACTATGTACTTGGTCTCTGCTCCAGGATGGCTGAGTACATGAAGAAGGCATCCAAAAACCTTAAGGCTAGCCAGGAATTGCAAAAGGCCTGGCATGACCAAAATGCTGTTGTGACTGTTTATCAGCCAGGACAGAAAGTATGGGTGTTGGAGCCTGTGGCCCCAGCAGCCCTCCAAGACAAGTGGAATGGACCTCATACTATCATTGAGCAAAAGGGAGTGGTTACCTACCTGGTGGACCTTGGAACTCCCAGGAGCCCCCATAGGGTGCTCCATGTGAACAGGCTCAAACCATATGTTGACAGGGCAGACATGGGCTTGCTTATGGCTACTGATGAGGGACAGGAGGAAGAGAGTGATCCACTCCCTGACCTGCTTTCACAGAACCCTGATGATGGTTCAGTTGATGGTGTAGCCTTGGCAGGCAGCCTCACTGACCAGCAGCAAACTGATTGTAGGCAAGTCCTGAATCAGTTCAGACATATGTTTTCACTGACTCCAAGTCAGACTACCTGGTGCACTCATGAAGTGGACACAGGTGACAGTCTGCCTGTTAAAAATAAGATTTACAGGCAACCTGACCATGTCAGGGACTGTATCAGGACAGAAGTCCAGAAAATGTTGGAACTGGGAGTAATTGAACCCTCAGATAGCCCTTGGGCTTGTCCAGTAGTCCTTGTACCAAAACCTCACACCCAGGGTGGTAAGAGAGAGATGAGGTTCTGTGTGGACTACAGGGGTCTCAATGCAGTCACTAGGAATGATGCCCATCCAATACCCAGGGCAGATGAACTTATAGATACTTTGACCTCTGCCAAGTTTCTGAGTACATTTGGCCTGACAGTTGGTTACTGGCAAATCAGATTAGCTGAGGATGCAAAACCCAAAACAGCATTCTCAACCGCTAGTGGGCTCTACCAATTTGTGGTGATGCCCTTTGGCTTGAAGAATGCACCTGCCACTTTTCAAAGGTTGGTGAACAAAGTCCTTACAGGTCTGGAAGCCTATAGTGCAGCTTATCTAGATGATATTGCTGTCTTTAGCTCCACCTGGAAGGATCACCTGGTCCACCTGAGAAATGTTTTGGAGGCCCTGCAAAAATCAGGCCTCACTATCAAGGCCACCAAGTGTCATATAGGGCAGAGTGAGGTTGTATACCTAGACCACCTTGTGGGTGGAGGTCAGGTTCAACCATTGGAGAGCAAAATCCAGGCCATCATGGACTGGGTTGCTCCCACTACCCAGACTCAGGTCAGAGCTTTCTTGGGCCTGACTGGGTACTACAGGAGGTTTGTCAAAGAATATGGATACATAGTGACCCCTTTGAATGACTTAACTTCCAAAAGAATGCCTAAGAAAGTTTAGTGGACAGTTAGCTGTCAAAAGGCATTTGATGACCTGAAGCAGGCCATGTGCACTGCTCCCATTCTGCAAAGTCCTGATTATTCCAAACAATTCATTGTCCAAACTGATGCATCTGAATTGGGGGTAGGGGCTGTGCTTTCACAATTGAATGAAGAGGGTCAGGATCAGCCAGTAGCTTTCATAAGCAGAAGGTTGACCCCCAGAGAGAAACGTTGGTCAGCCATTGAGAGGGAAGCCTTTGCTGTGGTTTGGGCTCTGAAGAAGCTGAGGCCATACTTGTTTGGTACTCACTTCATTGTTCAGACAGACCATAAGCCCCTCTTATGACTAAAACAAATGAAGGGTGAAAACCCAAAACTTTTGAGGTGGTGCATTTCCCTACAGGGGATGGACTATACAGTGGAACATAGACCTGGGAGTAACCATGCCAATGAAGATGGACTCTCCAGATATTTCCACTTAGAACATGAAGACTCAACTGGTCAAGGTTAGTTTAATGTCCTTATGTTTGGGGGGGGGTTGTGTAGGAGAGTAGGATCTGCTTCTTATAGTTACCCCCACTTTTTGCTGATGTCTCACTGTTTTTGGCCTAGTCTGACTGGGATCCTGCTATTCAGGATCCCAGTCTAACTGCTTTCTCCTATAAATTGATTGCATGTACTTTAGGTACACTCCAGATTGGATTCTGGGGTACCCTTATCAGTCCCTAGTATATGGTACACCATGTACCCAGGGCATAGGTACCCCAGAGGCCTCCCAGGGGCTGAAGCATGTATTGTGCCCCCCCTGAGAGAGCATTCAAAATGACACCACAGGTCTGCTACTGCAACCTGTGTAAGGAGGTGCATGCACCCCTTACTTAGATATAGGTTACCTATATCTATTCTAAATCACTACACATATAAATCTATCAGTCACCCCTATGGCAGGCCTTATCAATCCTGAAGGCAGGGTGCTGGGTTTTGTGTGAGAGGGTGCCCCTGAATGAGCAGAGCCCCTCTGCAGCCTTCAGAATCTATTCTCCGGGGTTGTCTATGATGCAGCCAACCATATATACTTAAGTGCATTATAACCTCGCGGTAAATGCTAACTTTAAAACGGCTGCTTAGAAACATGTCGTGTTTGGTGTCAAACACCTTGGAATCATACCTCCACACCAGTAACTGGTGTGGGAGGTATGATTCCTCCCTTGTAGTACCACTACTATGGGGCACCGGTCTAACCGGTACCAGCTTTCTCGACCAGGGCAGCACAAAATGGATGCTGCAAGCCACAGACACGAGTCTGCCCTCCTGCTGCTGAGCCAAGCTCGAGCAGAGGAAGGCCTGACAATAGGTTTCCTGTCACAGGGAGGTGTGACCACCTCCCAGACAGGCTTTAGTGTATTGGGGCTGGGTGGGTGCACTCTGAGAGTGCCAGAAAGTCTGCACTGGGGGCACATTTGGTGTCCCCGTGCATAGTCCAGCTCAAACCGGTTGCAGGAGCCATTGGCTCCTTCTCTGACACGAAACTGGACAAAGGACATGGGTGTAGCCACCCCTCTGTCCTGACCCTCCCCTAGGTGGGTCCCCAGAGTTAGTCCAACCCCTTCCTTGGGTATAAAGTAGGAAACCTGACTACAGGACTTTAGATTTTACCTGGACTAAACTCTGCAAGCAGAAACCAAGTACTTTGACGGTCTACACTTCGCTGGACGACAGAAGAATCTCCCTTGGAGTAAAGGAGTTACTCCCCTGCAGCAGCAGGCACCTAAATGCATCTGACCAGTTTGCATCTCCCGAGCTCCTGAGGACTCCGAAGATTTCTGCAACACAGGAGGTGGGTTCCCGAGCGTCGCTGAGGTCGATCTGCTCTCTCAGAAATCCTGAGACCAGTATCCCTTGTGGGGACCGTGCAACCCAAACCCCTGTGCACTGTGTACTTTTGCAGCAGCATATGCTTTTAGGCAATCCCTGAGACTGTGCTTTGGACTACGTGTAGTCCTAACCCTGAGCAGCATTTCCACCAAAGATCTCTGGCCTCCACTCCACGAGTGCTCTGTGGGCTGGTGTTTTGTCATTCAGCTTGATGTCCCTTTGCGATCCCTGGTCCGTTGGCCTGTGGGTCCTGGTGAGGGTAACTTTGACTTTCCTTGGGCTTCCCTGGTTGCTCCAGACGTGCCCTGACTCCCCAAAGCTTGGAGAGTCTCCTGGACCTTGCTGGTCCATACTGTAACTTGTTTCCTCTGCCCGCGTGGGTTGCCTTTGCCAAGGCTTGTTGGTCTTCAATCCGGACACTGACCCCTCAGCACTCGACATCCTTTGTGGGACAGCTCACCTCCAGACTTTGGTCATCGTCAACATCTCCTGGTCCCCGTGGCTGCAGAATCAAGCATCCTGTCTTCATACCTGAAGCACCCGACATCGGTGGGCATTCGTCTATCGAGCCCCATGTCACGTGAAGTGACCCAGACTTTGTCCCCTCTGCTTTAAGGTTCTTCTTAGTCCGAATCCAAGCTTGGATTCCACCGGACTCTTTTCATCTTCCCGGCAGCAGCACTTCTTCGCATCACGCCATTGAAAACGACGAGGGTTTCCGACACCACTTGACCCCTATGCACCCGGCTCCTCTGGGATAGGTAACACGGGTTCCTCGGTACTCACAAGGGTGCTGGCCTTAGAACCTTCTATGTTCCAAAGGGTTTGCTTGAAGTCCTCTCCGAAGTGTCCTTAAACTGAAATTTTCCAACCGCGACTTTCCCATAGAGTTGTACAGAGCTCGCGTCTGTGTTCCCACACTGCACCCGTCCTCCGTGGACTCCCTGTGTCACTCCTGTGGGTGGCTCCTTGGGGTCCCAGCGATTCTACGTGCTCTAGGCACTGTGTTTATTGAAGTTGTGGTTGTTATACCACTTTCTTAGTATATGGTTCGGTCTCCCACTGGAGCCCGCTGTGTATTGTCTATTTACTGTCATTCTATTGATTTAACATTGTGTACTGTACATTCTAATCTCGGGTAGAGATTAGTAGAGAGTGTTTTAGTAATAAATACATATTTTTATATAACACTTGTGTGGTTCTCCTTTCATTTAGTCATTCAGGAGGTGATATTCTGGTAAAACAAGATGCTTTACATTCCTTCAAGATTAAGCCTGAAGGCTGCTCTCCATAGCTACCACTAGGATAGCTTTCATAAAGGTTATCTTTGACCTAATCATCAATAAGGGTCTTTTGGACTGGTGCAAGGTGCCCACTTTAATTAGTGGACAGCATATACCAGGCCAACTTCTCACACTAATGAGCTGATGAAATCTACTCCATCTAATGAATGTCAACAAATGTCTAGTAACCAACTTCAACTCCACACAAATAGTTTACAGTACTAATCTCTATTTGTTTACATTCTATGTCCCCATTTACCTTGACACAAACAACGTGGATGCAGATACCTCACTCCCAACATTAACAATGTTCTCTATCTCTCAACAGGACTATCCACCACTGCACCTGCACAGAGGTTGGAAACCCAACAGAGTTCCTCATACCCACAGGACAAAGGCCTCAGTGATGACAACGCTTGTGAAGACGTAGACGTGGATGTCGGTCCTGTCCCATCTGTTAAGCCTATACACCAACATTGGGGCTCACTGTGCCCACTACAACACCTCACATCACTGCTGCTACATCACAGTCAACCACTGCCCCCCCACCCTCTGCACCTGGCACAGTCAGTGCCATCCTATGCAACCCAGTCCTAGATTCTTCAATGGCGAACACCACCCCAGTAATGGAGAAACCAGGACCCTGTGGGAGAGTGCAGTCTGCGTCAAGGGCACAAGGCCATTGGTGTAGGAGTAGTGGGAGGGTAATTGTGGGCCTGCAGAGTGAGCCCACTGAGGCCATGGTCAACTAGGCTGCTATCACCCAAGTCCTGGGAGTCTACCAGGACTCCCAAAGTGTCATGGGCCAGGTATTGGCTGAAATCTGGGAAGTAAAGGAGCTGCGCAGAGACACTTACCGGGAGGTTGCTGACATCCACACTGAGGTGGCTGGCATCCACACTGACATATAGCAATGTGAATATACTGCCAGGTTAACTTTGCAATGTCAAAACTAGGAACGTCTGGAAGCATGGATATGTTGTATGTAAACAATGTTCAACTCCAGATCACTACCATGTCACAACAACACATACATACAAGTGTCTGGGCTCAGAACATCTTTAATCCATTGTTCAAATCATAGGCTGACATGATGCCAGAAACATAGCAAGTAAGATATGACTCAGTAATTCTGGGTCAGAAATCACATAATCACTTGCAAACTTTCACAACATGGAAGGAGGGGATATATCTGACAATATCCGATAAAACAGGCAACAATAATTAGATCAACATCCTCAGCTGGAGCCATACTGCCTAACTAACAAAAGGAATCATACACCAATTAAAGAAAACACAGACACATGCCAGTACAACAGTTTCTGACCACAGGGTGATTTCAATCCAGGGTTTCTTGCATCTGGTGGAATGTCACAAACAAATGACAGTGATGTGCTATAAGCACTTAGACCTACAATGAGGAGGCACATCAACAGCTACATTCAGTTCATAGACAATGGGGAATCAGTCCATGTGAAGGTAGGATAGCATGAATTAGGCACAACACGACATTGTGTTGGATCAACATAATCTCCTACGCCGACGACACTCAACTGATCCTCTCCCTCACCAAGGACCCCCTCGCCGCCAAATCCAACCTCCATGAAGGAATGAAGGCCGTCGCCGATTGGATGAAGATCAGCCGACTAAAACTGAACACGGACAAGACAGAGGTCCTCATCCTCGGCTCCAACCCCTCAGCCTGGGACGACTCCTGGTGGCCAACGACACTGGGAGCAGCCCCGACACCCACCGACCACGCACGCAACCTGGGAGTCATCCTCGACTCAACGCTCTCCATGGCCAAGCAAGTCAACGCAGTCTTCTCCTCCTGCTTCAACACCCTCCGCATGCTTCGCAAGATCTACAGGTGGATCCCGACAGATACAAGAAGAACAGTCACCCAGGCCCTCGTCAGTAGCAGACTTGACTATGGGAACGCCCTCTACGCGGGAGCCCCGGCCAAGCTCATCAAGCGACTGCAACGCATACAAAACGCCTCCGCACGCCTGATCCTCGATGTACCACGCCACAGCCACATCACCCCCCACCTGAGGGACCTGCATTGGCTCCCCGTCGACAGGAGAATCTCCTTCAAACTCCTCATCCACGCACACAAGGCACTCCACAAGACTGGCTCAGCCTACCTCAACAGACGACTCCTCTTCTACGTCCCCAACCGCCAGCTCCGCTCCGCCGACCTCTCCCTCGCCACTGTCCCTCGCATTCGAAGAACAACCACCAGCGGCAGATCCTTCTCCCACCTCGCCGCCAAGACCTGGAACACCCTTCCACTAAGCCTACGACAGACCCAAGACCTGCTGACCTTCAGGAGGCTACTCAAGACCTGGTTGTTCGACCAGTAGCAGCACCCCCCCCCTTTTTTTCTCCCCAGCGCCTTGAGACCCTCGCGGGTAAGTAGTGCGCTCTACAAATTCTGTGATTGATTGATTGATTGACATGATGGCACACATATTGCATGAGGACCAGCGCATCTCAAGGAACAAGTCCAAAGGCAGCCAGGTAACTTCCACCCCATTGCGGTGCAAGCTGTCTTGGTACCTGCTTTGTACACCCAAACTCTGTGACAGGCATTCCCAGGAACAATCCATGTCCACTTCGTACATCTGAACATCATAATATACCTGATAATGTCACAACTCTGAACTGTCCAAATGAAGATGACATGGTGAAGGTACCTAAAACAGACCCACACAGAGAGATTGGCTAAGGGAACATACATATGACACACATCACATTGTCAACTTCTAGAGAACAATATTTATAGCTGAACAAAGCTACACTTACAATACAAACACCTTTCCCCAGATATTGACAGACCCATATATTGCTAGTATGTAGCATTAACATCCTCCTCAAAACAGCACTACAAGAGTTGCAAGACTAGGCAAAGTCATCACATCTCACACCATACTTACACTCAGTAGAAGTCACTTTTTTGGACCTCTGAATCCTTCAGCAGGGCAAGGCTGTAGGCTTTAGTTGAAGAGGGCTGTACGAGGCAGGATGCCTTGTTCACGAGGTCCAGCTGGATCAGATTTGCAGCTAAAGAGAAGCTCCGAATGGCAGAAACCTTTAATCCACAGCCCAACAGCTATGCACCTTGGGCAGATCTGCTTGTCTGGTTTGTCCTTGTCCTCCAGAGGTCTTGAAGTTGAAAATGTTTCTGTGTCCCAGGTTTTCAGGCTTGGAAGGAGAAGTGTACCTAGAAACAGCCAATGGTTCCTGGAGCTCAGGAACAGCACTTGAGGGTCAGGGCTCACTCCAGCAGAGGCATACCGCAGGGTCCAAGCTAGGTCCAGTTAGAAATGGTCAATTGTGAATCTTCAGGAAAGGCCTCTTGCAGTGTATTGTGTCCCTGAAGCTTTGAACAGGAGGTCAGCCTTATGAACCTTGGACTCCACTTCATTTTCCACAGTACAAAAGGGAGCAGTTCCAGTCCTTCAGAGCTCCTTTCGGGTCACAGGCAGCAGGTTCAGTCCTCTTCTGATCTTCCTCAGGCCCAGAAGTGTTCTGAAGAGGATGCCACATTTATGCCTGACACAAGCTTGTGGGTGGTGGTTAAAATTCCCAGGATTAACCCTAACCACTTTTGCAGCAGTACCTGTCTGCCCTACTGTTAAGAATCCCACAGTGCCCCTCACCCCTAAAAGGGAAAAATTGTGAAAATCCTTTCCCATTGTGCAAAGCCTGTGGGCCCACCCAGAAGTGTGGTCACAGTATTGAACAGCCCCTCCTCTGTGGTTACTCCAAACCAGTTCTGGGTAGGGTCTCCTTCCACTGGGTTTGGTGCCTGCCTGACTGGGTGATAAAAGAATAACTGTGACCCTTCCAGGGAAACAAAAACACCTCCCCGACACCCAGGAGTTTTAGGCAGGGAAAAAGTAACTTTCTAATAGTTACTTTTCCTTAATATTTAAAAAAATCTATTTTCACTATTGAGTTGTTTTTTTAAATTAAATGTTAAAGGGAGTTGTTGAATCAATTTTCTAGCTGGTCTCTACCCTGTGATAGCATTTTATTACAAACAACTATGAATGGGTGTTTGAGTCTTTCTTTAACACTCTTCAGGGCACAAAATGTAGCCATAGAGCTGAGCGTAAGGGGTCTCCATACTCTAGCTGAAGCGCATAGAGCTCCAGCTCAGAGTGTTTAAAAAGTGCTAAGCTCTCCTGGGGCCATGCATTCAAGTGACCTTGAAGACTTACTGTTTTTTTAAACTTTCCTTTGAGGCTGCAGTGCTCTTTGGAGCCCTTACAACAGTTTTTAAAATTGCAGGTGGTGCCCCTGCCCCTTCTTGGTGCACCAAGACAACCACAATTTTTAACAAAAAGTATATGCAGGGTGATAGAGGTGACCTGGGAGAGAGATAGGGAGTAGTCAATATTTTATTAGTGGCCTCGACGCTTCAATAATGAAGCTGTGAGGCTGTATATATATATATATTCACTGAAAAAACCATAGGTTTCAGGCACGTTATAGTTAGAAATTAGCATTTAAAAAACCTTACAAATTCACTGAAAAAACCATAGGTTTTAGGGACAGTTATAGTTAGTTGGACATTGCACTCGTACAAAACCCGTGAAATTCCCCCGTTATAGTTAGTTCAGCTAACTATAACTCGCGCCCCGCAATGCACTGCTGATGACGTCACATATTACATCACTCATGACATGGTCAGTGACATCACTGATGACATCACTGATGACATCTCAAATGACATCACTGATGACATCATCCAGTGACTGTGTGTTTCTGTAAAGTTTAAATATTTTTAATATATATAGGGAAAGGCGTATTGAAGAATGAGTGGGTGTATAAGTGTCTGTAAGGATGATTTAGTAGGTGCGTGACTAACTCTATAAGTGAGTGATTAAACGTATCTTACTGAATGCATGGGTTAGTGACTAAACTGGGTGAATGTCTGTATCCATCTGTCTATTGCTGTGTAAGTGGCTGCATGGGTTTGTGAATAGCTACATGAGTGTCTATATGAGTTATTGATTGGTTGTCTGAGTATCTCTATGGGTGCCTGAGTGTTTGTGTGGGTGGGGTGTGTGCGACTCTGTGCATAGATGTGTGAGTGGGTGATTCACTGGGTGCATGGTTTCAAGAGTGCATCTGTGATGGACTGTATGGGTGGGGGAGTGTGTGTATGGGTGTGTTAGTGAGTGAATGTATATCTCAGTGGTACATGTGTGAGTAACTACATATGTGAAAGGCAGTATATATGTGTGTTGGAGTATATAAATAGCTATAAGCGAGAGTGTGTGATTGTGAGAGTGACTGTATGGATGAGTGTGTGCTTGTATCAGTGATTGTAAAAGAGCGTAAGAATGTGCTAGTATTTGTATGAGTAAGTGAGCTGGTGTGTGTATAACTGTATAGGTGAGTAAATGGCAGTGTGTTTAATTATTTGCATGACTGACTAGGTGTGTGAGTACCTCTATGGATGAGTGGCGGTGTTTGAGTGTCTATATAGGAGTATGAGTGCATATGATAGTCCTGTACTGAGTGACCGTAAGTATGAGTGACTGTACGGGTGAGTGAGTGGATGTGTGTGTAGACCTAAGAATCAGTGAGTGGGTATGTAGTTATTGGTGTTGGAGTGTCTATGGTTTTGCGAATGGCAGTCTGTAATTTAGAGTGAGTGTATCAAAGGTTATATTAGGGTGTGAGGAGGTGCATCAGATTATCACGTGGATGATGTCATCAGTGATGTCATCAGTGATGTCATTTGAGATGTCATCAGTGATGTCATCAGTGATGTCACTGACCATGTCATGAGTGATGTAATATGTGACGTCATCAGCAGTGCATTGCGGGGCGCGAGTTATAGTTAGCTGAACTAACTATAACGGGGGAATTTCACGGGTTTTGTACGAGTGCAATGTTCAACTAACTATAACTGTCCCTAAAACCTATGGTTTTTTTAGTGAATTTGTAAGGTTTTTTAAATGCTAATTTCTAACTATAACGTGCCTGAAACCTATGCTTTTTTCAGTGAATTTCAAAGGTTTTTTAAATGCTAATTTCTAACTATAACGTGCCTGAAACCTATGGTTTTTTTCAGTGAATTTCAAAGGTTTTGTAAATGACAATTTTTAAATGTATTAATTGTTATATTTATTTTCTTGATACTGATTTACTACATTTTTTTAAACTATTTATTTTTAGATATTTTATTTTTTAAATTACATTGTAATTACATTATACATTACATTACAAAATATACTTTCTCAGAATGAATTACTTTAGTTTAAATACTTTGCAAATAGGCAATAGACTTTTAAGTACAGTAGTTACAGTTGTTGCAATGGGCAACACAATTTCAAACACAATGCAACATTGAGCTCAATGTGAATTTCTAGTTAAATGCAGTTAGTTACTTTATGGATTACTTTTCTAACCACAGGACTGGATCCTAGATTCAGTCCTGGGACATCTCCTGTAAACAGTTGAGTAAAAGCGTTTTGGTTACAGTAGTGATTTTTAAGGACTATTATTGTATTTTAAAAGTTGACACTTGAAACTTTTTCACATAGAATCACCAATGTTATCCTATGGGAGGAAATTCACTTAGCAGGTAAGTAGTGTTATCGTTACTTTTTCTTACTCAGTGGTGGATCCTGGATCCAGCACTGGTGCATCTCCTGTAAACAGTTGAAAGAATGCGTTTAAGTCATACAGGCGATTTTTAAGGAATATTTGTAGTTTGTGAAAATCGACACTTTGAAACTTTTCTGCTGAAAACCAGACAATGGATTCCAATGGAAGGAAATACAAGTTACTGGTAAGTACGGTTAGAATTACTTTTCAGGGACAGTGCTGGGCTAAAAGATGCAGCACTGGGTTCTCTCCTGATAACAGGTGAGTAAATCGGAATTCGTAGTTCGGCTAATTTTAGAGGAATATTATAAAGTTCCAAAACTCCACACTTAGAAGAATTTCCAAGTGAAACCAGTCAATGTTAGCCTATGGAAGGAAATTCAAGTTACTGGTAAGTACGGTTAAAATTACTTTTGAGGATCAGTACTGGGCTCAAAGATGCAGCACTGAGGTCTCTCCTGATAACAGGTGAGTAAATCGGAATTCGTAGTTCGGCTGATTTTAGAGGAATATTATAAAGTTCCAAAACTCCACACTTAGAAGAATTTCCAAGTGAAACCAGTCAATGTTAGCCTATGGAAGGAAATTCAAGTTACTGGTAAGTATGGTTAAAATTACTTTTCAGGATCAGTACTGGGCTCAAAGATGCAGCACTGAGGTCTCTCCTGATAACAGGTGAGTAAATCGGAATTCGTAGTTCGGCTGATTTTAGAGGAATATTTGCACAATGGTGAAGGAAGGGGGTGGGGCCTGAAGTGACATGTCTGCAACCACGCCCTGTGGCGCGTTTTAAGTTGGAGAATTAATTCCTCCTCAATCCCGAGGGTCCCTAGGGGCCAACTGGCCCACCAGATACCTCCAGTATGCGCCAGAGAACTGCGTTGCAGAGAGGTGTTCAGAGGCCACGCCCCTTTTACAACACTCTGCAACGCAGCTCCGTGGCGCTTACTGGAGGTACCTGGTGGGCTAGTTGGCCCCAGAGACCCTCAGGATTGAAGAGGATTAAATTCCCCATCTTAAAACGCGCCACGGGGCCTGTTTGCACACATGTCACCTGAAGCCACGCCCCCTCCCTTCACCACTGTGCAAACGCGCCCCGTGGCGCGTTTTTAGTTGGGGGATTAAGTCCCGTTGAATACTGAGGGTCCCTGGAGTCCAACTAGCCCACCATGTACCTCCAAAAAGCGCCACAGAGCTGCGTTGCAGAGAGGTGTAAAAAGGGGCGTGGCCTCTGTACACCTCTCTGCAACGCAGCCCCCTGGCGCATACCGGAGGTTCCTGGTGGGCTAGTTGGCCCCCAGGGACCCCCAGTATTCAAGGGGAATTACTTCCCCTTCTTAAAACGCGCCAGGGGGCGTGTTTGCAGACTGCTGCAGGGAGGGGGCGGGGCCTCCGGCACGATGCCGGTCTTTTTTTTTTTTGGTGCTTTTTTCTGCCCAGGGGGTCCTTGTGGGATCCCCTGAGCAGACCTAGGGGGTAAGGGTGTTTCTACCCTGCCCCCTTTGTGCATTTTGCGCACTTGTTTCTTGTGTTTTTTTTTTTTTTAATCTGCGGGATCCGCGCACCCTAAGCGCATCCTGCCGATTTGTAAAAAAATAAATGCTTTTTTCTGCCCAGGGGGTCCTTGTGGGACCCCCTGAGCAGACCTAGGGGGTCAGGGTGTTTCTACCCTGCCCCCTTTTTGCGTTTTGCGCAGTTGTTTTACTGCTTTCTTGTTCCTCGGTTCTACTGAGAAACAAGATGGCTGCCAACACTTCCTGGTTTGGAGTGTTGACAGCCAATTAGCATGCAGCTCGTGGTCGGGAGGGTGTGCGGATCCACCGCGGCCATAGATATCGAAACTTTTATTTTGGATTTTCTCAGCAACTACTGAACGGATTTACACCATTTTGTAAAAGGGTGCTTTCTGAACCAAGCACTACCTTTTTGCCAAATTTGGTGTAATTCCGTTCAGCAGTTTTTGCTGTAGCCTTGCATAAAATTTCCTATGGGAAATTGATTTTTTCACTCTTATTTTTTGAATTTCTCCACAACTACTGAACGGATTTACACCATTTAAAAAAAGGTCGCTTTCTGAACCAAGCGCTACCTTTTTGCCAAATTTGGTGTAATTCCGTTTAGCAGTTCGGGCTGTAGCCGTGGCTAAAATTTCCTATGGGAATTAACATGGAGAAAACACGTTTTGGGACGCCCCTTTTTTCTCGGCCCCTGCTTGATGAATCACCCCGAGACTTTCAAGACAGGAGCGGACCGGAGCGCCCCACTAGTTTTGAAAATTTCGTGAGGATTCGTCAAACGACGCCAAAGTTATTGGGAATAGAATGTTACGGATTTCCTATGGATAATAGGTCCTAACTATAACTATCTACTGGCGACCGCCAGTAGATAATATATATATATATATATATATATATATACATATATCCACTGAAAAAACCACAGGTTTCAGGGACGTTATAGTTAGTTGGACATTTTATTTGTACAAAACCAGAGAAATTCAGCCGTTATAGTTAGTTGAGCTAACTATAACTCGCGCCCCCGCCATGCACTGTTGACCAAAATACGTAGGTTCTGCTGTCCCTATGGAAGTGACTCTTCATCTACAGTAAAAGTAACTATTTTGTACCATCTCCGGAGTGGGATTCAGTCTTTTTCTGTGTCGGAAGGAGAATGTTTGGTATATACGCCAGACTGCTGTGGGAAGTGACAATAATGATGGGTATTCACTCCATGCTAACGAGGATGGAGATGCAACGAGTCGAACTAATACTGTGAGGCAGCATAGTGCTTTCCAGATTGATAAAGGCATTTCCTTGCCCAAACGCTTCTCTGGGGGAACAGTTTTTATATAAAGTTTTAAACTCAACGCTCTCTAGAGTGCAAGGACTCTTTTTTTAAAAAAAGAGGAGATTTGGGTGCATATTGTTGGCGCGTAGTGGTAGCATCATGACTTTCCCCACCTGTGTTCAGGTGCTGAACGGCAGACCACTTAAAGGAGGTGTGGCGATGTAGCTTCCGTTCAGCCCCCGTAACTGATACCTGGCAAGCTGTGAAAAGAGGAGAGAGGTGCCGGTAAGCGCTGGGGGAGATGACGAGGACTCTTTTTTTTAAAAAAAAGGAGATTTGGGTGCATATATATATATATATATATATATATACCGGAAAATAAAAGAGAATCTCTTTTAAATTAAACTGGAGTCCTAGTGTTGGTGTCCAGGTACCGGATGGGAACTGGAGTTGGTATATATATATATATATATATATATATATATATATTTCACAGCAAACACTCCCCGCACCTCCACGCTGACAAGCAGGCGAGCAGAGAGAGAGACGGACCCAGATTCAGTAGCAGGTAAGATCTTTTATTCCTCTCACCCTTGCGATGCGTTTCAAGCACAAAGTGCCCTTGTTCACACACAAAGGGAAATTCGCCCGACAAACTGTTTTTAAATGCTGAGTGCACACCTTCTTCCGTGACATGTGACCAAGGAAAATGGAAAAAATACTACAATGACCAATGCACCTCGCAAATAACTCTTGTAGATATATGCTTTGTCAACAAACAAACATATTATTCTGTATGTTAAATTCTGTCCACTTATTATTCAATTAAAATTAGAATTTAAAATTAAATAATTTAAAAATTGAATAAATCCTGAATAAATCCTGTTGTATTTCATATACTGCATAAATGCTGGTAAATACTAGATAGTAAAAAACGTTCTATATTTATCTCAGAAACGTGGTACTGAATGACAATAAGAATCAAATTGCGATAAAATTTAAATTGCTTTTGTTCAAAACCATCCCTTGTTCTATGTACATATATAAAAGTGACTAGTGCTTGTGAATAGTGCAAATATAACTTGGCTCTGAATTGAGCCATAAAAAACAGCTACCTAATTAAAAAATGTACAATTAAAACATTTGATTTACGACACATACATATTTAACAAAAAGCGTTGCGAGCCATCTCAAATCCAAATTTTTCTCTTCTACAAATATCATTTTCATATTTTGGCCCATGTTAATAAAGATGTAAGAATGTAAAGAAATAAAAGAGTAAAAAAGGAAGAAAAGAAGAGGGGATATAAAAAAGAGAGATATGAAAAATAGATGTTGATAGAACCTAGTAATGTCATGTCTGATTGCAATGTACCAACATTAACTCATGCGTGCACCTTATCCTTTGATTTGGTAATGATGTTGACATATGAGCCCAATATTCAATTTTTACCTAAAAAAGTGTGCATGTCTTCAGTGGTGTTTAAGCCATAAGGCACCTTGCTGTCTAGCTCAAGAATAGTACAGGTTTCGAGTCGTCTCAGAAGACTCTCCCTAGTACCTCCTCTCCTGAGCGGCGAGATGGCCTTAATCACAAAATATCTCAGACAGTTCAAATCATTGTCATGCAAAGCCTTGAAATGTCTCGCTACGGGGTAGGAGACATCATTGTTGACAATAGCCCTGAGATGCTGCAAGATCCTGACATGCACCTGCAGCTTGGTACTGCCGACGTAACTCAAGCCGCAGGTGCAAGCCAGGACATACACAGCATACTCAGTCCTACAATTAAAACTGCCTTTGATAGCCCTCCTCTCTCCCGTCAGTGGAATAGTGTAGTGGGAGGTATTAACACCAAATTTGCAGGCACGACATGACGAACATTTTGAAAAGCCCTGTCTAGGTTGCAGCCATGTGCCCCCTGATATTAATTCCGGACTATTTCTGACCAATTGGCTTCTCATAGATTGCGCTTTTCTATAGGTTATTATTGGCCATTCTGGGAGTCTAGGCCCTAGTACCCCGTCAGTTAAAACGATTGGCCAGTTCTTTCTAATGATTGATTTCAATTTACGTTCTTGAGAGCTATACGTGGTAATAAGGCGTGGGACCTCTCCTACTGGGGTATTAATTCTCCCTGATACACTGTTCTGTAGTAGCGAGTCCCTAGATCTTTCCTCTGTTTTTGTCATAGCCATAGATAAGATCTTGTCACTATACCCTCTCACTTTCAATCTTTTAATCATGTCTTGAGCACATCTCTCAAACTCCTGTTGTGTGCTGCAGATGCGTTTGAGCCTCAGTATTTCACCAAAGGGTATGCTTTCTATAAGATGTTTAGGATGTTTGCTGCTAGCATGCAAGATGCTATTCCCTGCCGTGGCTTTCCTGAATAAAGTTGTCTCCAACTTATTTCCTTTCACTGATATTCGTACATCTAAAAATTCAGTCATGATGTCACTGATATGTGAGGTGAACTTCAGGTTAACCGAATTATTGTTAACTATAGTGATGAAATCTCATGCACTTTCCTCATTCCCTCTCCATATAATGAATACATCATCGATGTACCGTAACCAGTGCACCACCTGATGTTGAAAAAATACCTGGTGCACTTTCTTCAGGACCTGTTCCTCCCACCAGCGGACATGCAAACAGGCGTAGCTGGGGGAGAAACAGGACCCCATAGCCACGCCTCTGATCTGTTTCAGAGTCTCTTTACCAAAAAGGAAAAAATTGTTATATATATATATCTTCAAATCGCCGACGCTTTCACTTTTCGCAGCAAGGCAACCACGGCACCATGAAGACAATCAGGTCTGGACAATTATTCCTTTTTTCAATATTTTATTTCACCATTCGTGCAGAGATAAGGACGGTCTACGCATTTCGGCGCTATGCCTTCAACTGGACCATAGAGTCCGGCTGTCTAGATCGCCATTTTAAAGTGATAGGTGCTCATTACGATCCCTTGTTTGTTTCTACCCTTGTGCATATTTCTAGACTGCTAACCCACAGTTCTTACTAGATGGCTTCGTTTTTCCGCCATTTTTACCTTTCATTTAAATGTAAAGTACATTGATAGACCTTATGCACACTTTCTTTCTCTCTAGAGCATAAACTAATATTAACATACAAGTATATTATTTGTAAATAACATGCTAGTGCAAATCAATGCTGTATATTATAAAAAGAGTAAAAAGAGTAAAAACATTTCATTTCCCATGTTTTCACTTATCATAAACTGTAAAGTACATTTGTGATCTCTTTTTTCGCAATGTCTTATAATACCGTCAGAGAAGTGCAATTAGATTATTTACAAGTTAAAGTGCCGATGCAGAAAAGCTAATTTCAGAATTAAATATGGTAGCGCAAATTTTCTTGGAGGGCGGTCGAATATGTCGTTGTTAAAGTTAGGGAATATTTAAAACCATGATTTCATCAGAGGAGTGCCCATCTGTTATTTACAGATAAAGTGCACATGCAAAAGACGGGCACTTTCAGTTGTTAAACAAGTTGAACAATTGTTCAAGAGAAACCCACCATTTAGATGGTTAAGGGGGAGTTAGTCCCAATTCTTGTATGTGTTCATGGAGCAACAATATACATTTTTGATCTAAACGCTCCTAGTTCGGGAGGTAAAATTTATCATAAATATAGTTCATGCCATCACGTTGTTCAATTTTAACCGTAAAATTCTAAGAGCTACAACCATACAAAAATACAAAAATATATAGATTTAGAAAGATCTAAAAAGTTGAGCATCTCACTGGTAAAATTGCATATATAATGTAGATAAATATGAAATAAATAAATAAATATCTAAATGTAAAGTACTTGAGTAATCTTGAAAGTGACAATGTGCATGATTCAATATATCAATATATAGTCCTCCATTTCCCTTTTCCCATCATTTTTTTCTCTCTTTTCCTCTTCTTATAGTTCTTTACAGTTATCTGTTGTTTCTCATTCAAATATTACCAGACTTGTCCCTTTTCGTCGTTATTAAATTTGCGGGAGTTCAGTTAAAATATCACAGCCATCATTGTAGGTGTATATGGAGTTCCGCGTCCAGATTGTGCCCAAAAGGTTGTTCTGATCCTATCGCTAGGATGTATCTGGACTCCATTTTTCTTAGTTCCATTGTTCTATTTCCACCTCTGCTTCCTGGGTGTACAATTTTTATGCCAAAATATCTCAGGTCGCGATCATTGCTAGAGTGGTGTTCAAAAAAATGTTTCGCAATGGGATATGTAAAATCTTTCTTTTTGATGGCTCTCAAGTGTTGAAGTATTCTTAATTTTAACTTATTGATTGTACTCCCAACATATTGTTTTTTACACGGGCATTCCAATATGTAAACTACATATTTTGACTCACATGTGATGTTCAATCCTCCCATCTTGTAGTGTGAACATTGTAGTGTTCTGACCATATTCGCATGCCCTACATTTGGGACATCTCCAAAATCCCAGTGTGGTCAGCCAAGTTGTTTTTTGTGGAGTTTTGATCTCAAATTGACTGTGCGTTAGTATGTCCCCTAAAGATGCTGTTTTCCTATATGTTATGCTAGGAAATGATGGTAGATTTTTCTTTAGTGTTTCATCCAGCATCAGTATGTTCCAGTTCTTTTTCACTATCTTCTTTAGTTCCTTGTTTTCATTATTGAAGTCCATGATCAGTCGTGTTGTTTCCATGTCTTCGTTCTGTTCTGTCAAATCTTCTTGTAGTGAGTTTAGCAAACATTCTCGTGTTTTCAAATTGACCTTTGCTCTGGCCGTTTTGATTACTTCAAATGGGTATCCTCTTTCCAAAAAATGGGCACTCATCTCCTCTAGTTGTTGTTCTACATAATCTATTTCTGAGCAATTCTTTTTTACCTGCAACATTTGGCCATACGGTATACTCCACTTTAGATGTTGCGGGTGCCCACTTTTGGCTTGGAGTATACTGTTGCAGGCAGCAGGTTTTCGATGTATTTTGCTGCAGATTTTATTGTTCTTAATGAATATTTCCACATCCAAGAAAATTACGTTGATCTTACTGATAGTGGACGTGAAAGTTAAATTCATTTCATTCCTATTCAATGATTCAATGAAGTTCTCCAGTTCACTCTGTTCGCCCTCCCAAATTATGAACAGGTCGTCGATGAATCTGGTCCACATTTTGATCTTAGATTTATTGTTACCAGATAGTACGTCCCTCTCCCACGCACCCATGAATAGTTTTGCGTACGTGGGAGCAAAGGATGTACCCATCGCTGTCCCCTGCTTCTGAAGGAAGAGCTCACCATTGCAGAGAAAGATGTTATGGGTAAGACAATAGGATAACATTTCCACGAGCATGTTTGAATGTTCCAAGAAGCTGACTGATCTAGTTTTCAGGAACTCTCGTACAGCATTAATTCCATCAGAGTGTAAGATTGAAGTATATAGGGAACACACATCTATTGTAGCCATGATGAGTTCATCACTCCATTGGACATTTTGGATCTTTCTAAGGAAGTCTGTACCATCCTTTAAATAAGATGGCAATGACGTCACGTAATCCATCAGAAATGTATCAATGAAGCGGGATGTTTTTTCTAACAGTGACCCAATCGAACTCACAATTGGTCTACCTGGTGGTTTATTGTCCACTTGTGTACTTTTGGGAGGAAGTATATGGTTGCCACAATGGGATGGTTTACCTTCAGATACATATACTCCTCCAAGTCGATCAGCCCCAACTCATTCCATTGTTGCAATTTAAGATGGTATTCCTCTGTCCAAGTCTCCATTGGACTTTTGTCCAGGTGCTCATAATGTTCATTGTTTGAGATTTTTCTGGTGGCCTCATCTATGTAGTCCTTGATGTCCTGGACTACGATGTTCCCGCCTTTGTCAGAGGCTTTTATGATGATTTGTGGGTCATCTCTTAATTCCTTCAGGGCTTTATATTCCCCTGGTGTCAGATTCCATTTTTTTTTCGAACTTCTTTGATTTTGACCTGTGAGAAAGTAATTTATTGAAGTCTTCCACCATCAGTTCTTGAAAGATGTCAATTTTGTTTCCCGGTGGGAGTTGGGGACAGAATGTAGATTTACCCTTAAGTCCACTATCGCCCCCCCCTCCCCGTAGAGATGCCCATGCTCTGACAGAATTGGGCGTCATTTTCATCTTGTTGAGTCATTGATGAGCCTGATGTTTCTCAGGTTTTTTCAAGACTGTTCAGGGTTCTTAATGCTGTAATATCCCTTTGATCTAGCGGAGAAATCTCAATAGAATTTGGATTTTTGGGGTGTTGGCACGATATTTTTTCTTTTTCTTCATAATGTTTTTTGAGTTTTAATTTGCGACAGAATTTGTAGAGGTCTATCCGAGTATTTGGTAAATCCATATCCTGATTTGGACAGAACGATAGGCCTTTATTCAGCAGATTGATTTGTTCAACGGTCAAAGTTTTCTTGGAGAGGTTTATGACCAAGTCTTTTCTTGTCATTTTTTTCTTTAGCTTTACTGTTTCTTTCCTCTTCCTCTTTTGCTCTTTGATTCGTTTTCTGCTCCTTCTTGTGGTTGGGGTTGTGGTTGTCCTCGTCCCCTTCCCGGTATTAATCCTCGTCCTCTCCCTCGTTGTTGCGTGACCATTTGCATTAGTCTCATTTCCCCATAAAAATCCAGATTCGAAGTGCTCTGCTCCTCATCCGCAGAGCTCAAATCTCAGCTATCCACTGTGCCTGAGGTTTCATACCCAGCACACTTGTCCATTACAACTCTGTTTCTTAAGGTGTCAAATCTTCTTGCGAATGTATATATTCGACCACTGGCATAATCAATGCGGTCCCGATTGAATTTACTTGCTTATATATATATATATATATATATATACATATATTCACTGAAAAAACCACAGGTTTCAGGGACGTTATAGTTAGTTGGACATTTCATTCGTATAAAACCAGAGAAATTCAGCCATTGCAGTTAGTTGAGCTAACTATAACTCGCCCCCGCAAATCATTGCTGATTACGTCACATATTACATCACTCATGACATGGTCAGTGACATCACTGATGACATCTCAAATGACATCACTGATGACATTACTGATGACATTATCCAGTAACTGAATTTTTTTTTAAAGTTTAATTTATATATATATATGCCAAGGTGTATTGAGGAATGAATGGGTGTATCAATGTCTGAATTGATAATTTAGTGGGTGTGTGACTGACTGTATAATTGAGTGAGTAAATGTGTCTTAGTGAATGCATGGGTGAGTGACTAATCTGTGTGAATGTATACATCAGTCTGTCAGTTGGTGTGTAAGTGGCTGCATGGGTTGGTGAGTAGGTAGATGAGTGCCTATATGGGTTATTGATTAGTTCTCTGAGTACCTGTATGGGTGCCTGAGTGTTTGTGTGGGTGGGTGAGAGGGCGTGTGACTCCCTGCATGGATGAGTGAGTGGGTGATTCACTGGGTGTATGGGTTCATGAGTGCATCTGCGAGGGGCTGTATGGGTGACTGACTGTGTATATGGCTGTGTTGGTGAGTGAATGGATGTCGCTGTGGTATATGTGTAAGTAACTACATATGTGAAAGGCAGTATATATGAGTGTTGGTGTATATAAGTGACTAAATGTGAGAGTGAGTGATTGTGAGAGTGGCTGTATGGATGAGTGTGCGCTTGTGTCAGTGATTGTAGAAGAGATTAAATATGTGTTACAATCTGCATGAATATGTGAGGTGGTGTGTGTATAACTGTATAGGTGACTAAATGGCAGTGTTATTGATTCTTTCGTTGACTGACTAGGTGTTTGAGTAACTCTGTGGGTGAGTGGCGGTATGTGGGTGTCTGTATGGGTGTATGAGTGCATATATCAGTGGCTGTATTGATGAGTGATTGCGTGTATGAGTGACTGTATGGGTTAGTGAGTGGATGTGTGTGTAGACCTATGAATCAGTGAGTGGGTATGTACTAACTGGTATTGATGTGTCTATGGTGTCGAGAATGCTAGTCTGTATTTTAGAGTCGGTGTATCAAAGGTTATATTAGGGTGTGAGGAGGTGCATCAGATATTACGTGGATGATGTCATCAGTAATGTCATCAGTGATGTCATTTGAGATGTCATCAGTTATGTCATCAGTGATGTCACTGACCATGTCATGAGTGATGTAATATGTGAGGTCATCAGCAGTGCATTGCGGGGGCGCGAGTTATAGTTAGCTCAACTAACTATAACGGCCAAATTTCTCTGGTTTTGTACGAATAAAATATCCAACTAACCATAACGTCCCTAAAACCTGTGGTTTTTTCAGTGAATTTCCAAGATTTTTTAAATGCTAATTTCTAACTATAACGTCCCTGAAACCTATGGTTCTTTTCAGTGAATTTCTAAGGTTTTTTAAATGCTAATTTCTGACTATAACGTCCCTGAAACCTATGGTTTTTTCAGTGAATTTATAAGGTTTTTTAAATGCTAATTTCTAACTATAAGGTAGTAGTCATGTTTGCAGAGTGGTACAGAAAGGGGCCTGGGCCTCTGACCAGCGCTCAGGAATTCCACAGCGTAGGACTTACAGGAGGTACCAGGAGGGCTACTTGGCTGCCAAAGTTCCTCAGGAGTAAAGTGGACTTCATCACCCAACCAGTACTGTGCCAGGAGGCGCGTTTGCAGAGTGGTGGAGAAAGGTGAGCGTGGCCTCCAAAGACCTCTTAGCAATCCCACTGTGTGGGACTTACTGGAGGTAACAGGAGGGGTAGTTGGTCAACCTTGGGGGCCAATTACCCCTCTTATTACCTCCAGTAAGTCCCACACAGCGGGATTGCTAAGTTGTCATAGCAGGCCATGCCCCCTTTCCCCACCACTCTGCAAATGCACTCCCTGACACGCTCTTGGATGGGGATTAAAGTCCCCTTCGCTGCTGGGGGTCCTTAGGGGCCAACTAGCCTACCTGATACCTCCAGTATGCCCCAGATAGTGGGATTACTGATAGGCGGACACAGACCATGACCCCTTTCTCCACCACTCTGCAAACGCGCCTCCTAGTGCATTCTTGGTTGGGGAATTAAGTCTCTAAACAAGAGGAACCAGGAGCTTTTTAACCAGGTCCTGCTCACGTACTCCCTAATCGTAGATATGAAGAATAAAGTAGTGTGCAGTTCCTAAGTAGGGGTGAGAGTGTTCAGGTCTGTTAAGAAGTGCCCTCACACACCCCAGAGGATGTCATGCTTCATCACTGGGCCTGCTCCTCATCGGGCCGGCGCTGCAATGCCCTACGGGCACCCGCGAAGGGGCTCTTTAGCGGAGATCTTTTGGTGATGATGCCATTGGGTGCATGCGGGTGGGTGGACTGGGTAGTGCAGTGAGTGTGAAGTGTTGTTTAAAATAGGTCTAGGGCTGCCCTTTGCGTAAATTTTATTCCTAGGGTGTACTAGCCTCACTAAAAACAGGAAGCCCTAGCTGGATACAATGGACCTAAAGGGCCTGTGTAGTGCATGAGGTCGACATGTTTCTTGCCTTAGGTAGCCCCTAACGGGTCTAGTGGCAATTCATCAGGACTGTGAGTGATTAGAGAAATTGACTCAACTCTCGCACTACCGCAATGCTGGTTCTTGAAAATAGCGTGATGCAGTAGTCACCAGGTCCGATTCACCTAGTGTTCTGAGACCCCTTAATTAGTAGGTCTAGGCTGACGGGGGCGTCATGACAGAGCACCTTGTTGCTCACAACTAAAGGCGGAGCGGCAACTAGCCGTGTTCCTACTCTGGCTCTGGTCCCCGTGTGGGATTAAGTCCCCATGAATCTTGAGGGTCCCTGGGGGCCAACTAGCCCACTAGGTACCTCCAGTACGCCCCACACAGCTAGACTGCTGAGAGTGGTCCGAGGCCACGCCCCCTTTTTACACCACTCTGCAAACGCGCCCCCTGGCGCACTGCTGCTCAGGGTATGAAGTCCACTTTAGTCTTGAGGTCCTCAGGACACAAGAGGATCTCTTCGCCCCACCAGCAATGCGCCAAGAGGCGCGTTTGCAGAGTGTTGTAAAAAGGGGCGTGGCCTCTGAACACCTCTCAGCAATCCCACTGTGTGGGGCTTACTGGAGGTACCTAATGGGCAAGTTGGCCCCTAAGGACCCTTAGCATTCAAGGGAACTAAATCCCCCAACCCAGAACGCGCCAGGAGGCACGTTTGCAGAGTGGTGCAGGAAGGGGGCGGGGCCTCCGGCAAGATGCCAGCTTTTTTTTCTTTTGATATATTTAGAAGGGGGGTTGTGTGGCCGTGGCCCCCTTCTCTTAATATTTTGTGTGCCCTGGGGCACCATCCCCCAGGGCCTGACCCATTTTTTTAAAAAAATTAAAAAACCGGGAAGGGGCCGAGCGGCCCCCCTTCCGAGGCTGATTCTGGCCCTGGGGACCTCATCCCCTGGGGCATGGCCTCGTTTTGATTTTTTTTTATTATTTATACAGGAGGGGGGCCACGTGGCCCTCCTTCCCTGGGCCACTATTAGCCCCAGGGACCCCATCCCCCAGAGCCTGGCCTGGTTTTTAATTTTTGTATTTATTATCACGGGAGGGGGGCCGCGTGGCCCCCCTTTTCTGAGCCACTATTGGCCCCGGGGTCCCCATCCCCCGGGGCCTGGCCTCAACATTGGGGACCGCGTGGGAGAGCCAATGCCCCTGCGGTCCCAGCCGGCTCCCCACCTCCTGCTGGAGCCGGCATTGCTTTTGGACAAGGGGAGCTGCTGACATGCATCTCCCCTTGTCCAAAAGCAATCTGCTTTGCTTTGTGGAAGCGAGAGTAGGTTTTGCAAAGACAGGGCAGGAGCAGTGCTCCCGCCCTGTCATTGCAAACTGCAATGTCCCGGGGATGGGCACCCCGGGACATTGCTGGAGCCGGCTCTGGGGGGTGGTGGCCCCCAGGGCCGTCTAGGGCTCCAGGAGGGGGGCCACGCGGCCCCCCTCCAACATGTGTAAAGCCCCAGGGAGGTGGTTGTCCCCGGGGCCGGGGGTCTGCAACGGACCCCCATATTTAAATAAAGTGTGCCCCAGGGGGTTGATGGTCTTCGGGGCAGTGTGGGGAGGGGCAGGAGACACCCACACTAATTTACATTATTGAAGCCCCAGGGAGGTGGTGGTCCCCGGGGCGGCTCGCGAGGCCCCCTGCCCTGAATTTCAGTGTGCCCCGGGGAGGTGGTGGTCCCCGGGGCAGTGTGGGGGGGCAGGAGCCCCCCACACTTGTTTTTTTAAATTGAAGCCCTGGGAAGGTGCCAGTCCCCAGGGCTTGGGGAGGCCCACGAGGCCCCCTGCCTCATATAAATTGAAATCCCTGGGAGGTGGCGGTCCCGGGGTGCGTGGGGGGAGGAGCCCCCTATGCATTTTTTTTTCCATGCCCCGGAGCTGTGGGGGGGTGCATGCCCCCGGTGCATAATTAATAAAGCCCCGGGGAGGTGGCGGTCCCAGGGCTGCAAGGACCCACGCAGCCCCGCATGGCCCCCGCATATATTTTTCACATTGCCCCGGGACCTGGCCCACCCGGGGACTTATTAAAACGAAGCGCAGGAGCCTGCGCTTTGTTTTTTAAAACATTTTCAGGGGGATTCGCGAACCTAGCGCAAATCCCGCTGAAATGATTTTTAGAAAAATGCTTTTTTTGGCCCTGGGGGTCCCTGTGGGACCCCCTGACCAGACCTAGGGGGTTTGGGTGTTCCTACCCTGCCCCCTTGTCTTCATTTTTTACCTTTTTTCTTGTGACTCGGTTCTACCGAGTCACAAAATAGCTGTCAACACTTCTTGGTTTGAAGTGTTGGCAGCCAATCAGAATCAAGCTCGTGATCGGGAGGGTTCGCGGATCCACCGCGGTCACAGATATCGATATTTTTTTATTTTTGAATTTCTCTTGAACTATTGAACGGATTTACACCATTTAAAGCAAAGAGTGCACTCTGGACAAATAGCTATTTCTCTGCCAAATTTGGTGCAATTCCGTTCAGCAGTTCGAGCTGTAGCCGCAACAAAAGTTTCCTATGGAAATTAACATGAAGAAAACGCGTATTGGGACCCTCCTTTTTTTTCAGCCCCTGCTTGACGAATCACCCCGAAACTTTCAAGACAGGAGCTGGCCGAAGCGCCCCATTAGTTTTGAAATTTCATGAAGATTCGGCAAACAGCACCAAAAATATTGGCAAATAAAAAAACGCTTTTCCTATGGAAACTAGGTCCTAACTATAACTACCTACTGGCTGACCTTCAATGGAAATAGTTGATGTGTATGGAATAAAAGAGGCAGTGACGCGGGTGTCGCCAACACTGAAGAAGGCGAACCGCTGAAACGCGTTTGTTGTAGAGAGTACGAATAAATATGTTTGAGGATTTACCCCCGTGAGTGCTGTTCTTTCTTTACCGAGCTTGGATATATATATATATATATATATATATATATATATATTATCTACTGGCGGTCGCCAGTAGATAGTTATAGTTACAACCTATTATCCATAGGAAATCCGCGACATTCTATTTGAAATAACTCTCTTGCCGGTTGACGTATCTTCGCGAAATTTTCAAACTTTGTGGCCCGCTCCGGTCCGCTCCTACCCTGAAAGTCTCGGGGGATTCGTCAAGCGGGGGCCGAGAAAAAGGGGGTCCCAAAACGTGTTTTCCCCATGCACTTTTCCATAGGAAACTTTAGACACGGCTACAGCCCGAACTGCTGAACGGAATTACACCAAATTTGGCAAAGAGGTAGTTCTTGGTTCAGAAAGAACCCTTTTTGTTAAATGGTGTAAATCCGTTCAGTAGTTGCTGAGAAAATGAAAAGTAAAAAGTTAGTGATATCTATGGCCTGTGCGCACCGTCCCGATCACGAGCTGCATGTTAATTGGCTGTCAGCTGGCTGTCAACATTCCGATTCAGGAAATGTTGGCAGCCATTTTGTCCTCGGTAGAACCGAGGGACAGAAACAAGTGCGCAAAGCGCACAAAGGGAGCAGGGTAGAAACATCCTGACCCCCTAGGTTTGCTCAGGGGTCCCACAAGGACCCCTGGGCAAAAAAAAAAAAATGTTTTTTTAAAAATCGACAGGATGCGCTCAGGGTGCGCGAATCCTGCCGAAAAAATCGAGCGCGGTCTCCGCGCTCGATAGTTAATTGGCCCCGGGTGGCCCAAGTCCCGGGGGCATGGTGGGGGGGATAATTTAATGTGTGGGGGCCTCAAAGGGCCTCCCAAGCCCCGGGGACCGCCACCCCCGGGGCTTTTTTTAAAATGGTGCGGGAGGGCTCTGAGCCCTCCCGCAGCCCCGAGGACCACCACCTCCCGGGGCTTTTTTTTATACATTATAACACCTGTGTGGGGGGCTCCAGCCCCCACATGCCCCGGGGACCGCCACCTCCCGGGGCACTAAACATTTTAATATGGGGGTCCGTTACGGACCCCAGAGCCCCGGGACCACCACCTCCCCGGGGCTGTGTACTGAATGGGAGGGGGCCGCGCGGCCCCCTCCTGGAGGCCCTTGATGGCCCTGGGGACCACCACCCCCAGGGCCGGCTCCTGCAGTGTCCCGGGGTGCCTACCCCGGGACACTGTAGTTTGCTATGGCAGGACGGGAGCCTCGCGGCTCCCGTCCTGCCATAGCAACTGCTTTGGATATTAGAAGAGAGCAGGGAAACCTGCTCTCTCTTCCAATATCCAAAGCGATTGCTTTTCCACATGGGGAGCAGCATGTCAGCTGCTCCCCATGTGGAACAGCAATGCCGGCTCCCAAGGGACGTGGGGAGCCGGCGGGACTGTGGGGGATTGGGACCCCCCACAGTCCCCAACGGAAGGGCCAGCCCCGGGGGATGGGGTCCCCGGGGCAAGTAGTGGCCCGGGAGGGGGCCACGCGGCCCCCTCCCCAAAAAAGAGAATTTTTATTTTTATTTTTTAAATGGAAAGGCCGGCTTTGGGGGATGGGGTCCCCGGGGCCTTAAAATGGCCAGAGGAGGGGGGCCACGCTGCCCCCTCAAAATAATAAATATAGAGGCCATGCCCCGGGGATGGGGTCCCCGGGGCCAATACAGGCCCAGGGAAGGGGGCCACGCGGCCCCCTTCCCGTTTTTTTTTTTTTTGTAATTTAAAAGGGGTAAGGCCCTGGGGGATGGGGTCCCCAGGGCCCAAAAAGAGAAAAAGGAAGGGGGCCACACAGCCCCCGTTCAGGGGACAAAAAAAAAAACGATCGGGCCCGCAGGCCCCGCCCCTTCCTTCACCACTCTGCAAACGCGCCCCTGGCGCGTTTGCAGAGGAGGAACAAATTCCCCTTGAATACTGGGGGTCCCTGGGGGCCAACTAGCCCACCAGGAACCTCCAGTATGCGCCAGGAGGCTGCCTTGCAGAGACGTGTAGAGAGGCCACACCCTTTTACACCTCTCTGCAACGCAGCTCTGTGGCGCTTTTGGAGGTATATGGTGGGCTAGTTGGACTCCGGGGACCCTCAGGATTCAAGGGGACTTAATCCCCCAACTTAAAACGCGGTGCGGGACAAACTTGTGAATGGCAGAATGGGGGAAGGAGTGGAAGGCACACCCGTAATTATTTAATTTGATTTTTACATTTTGACTGCCTTCAGCCCACCGGGGTGTCATTTTAAGGACTTCCAGTCCCATTATGCATTTGGAGATTACGTACTTGAATTGGAATGTGATTGTATAAATAAAGGGATAAAAACTGGATTGTTCGTATGCTGGCAGTCATTTGTAAGCAGTTAGCCTTTGAAGAAGGGCGTATGCCCGAAACGCGTCGGGCCCCTGTTGATGCTGGAGGTGCCGGGCTCTTACCTGACCTGATTAACGCCGACTGTGAGTACACCCCGCCCTTTGGGTGCTTGTGGACTTTGATATATATATATATATATATATATATATATATATATATATATATATATATATGTATATATATATGTATATATTATCTACTGGCGGTCGCCAGTAGATAGTTATAGTTAGGACCTATTATCCATAGGAAATCCGCGACATTCTATTTGAAATAACGTTGGCGCCGGTTGACGAATCTTCGCGAAAGTTTCCAACTTGTTGAGGCGCTCCGCTCCGCTCCTACCCTGAAAGTCTCGGGTTGATTCATCAAGCGGGGGCCGAGAAAAAGGGGGTCCCAAAAGCATTTTCCCCATTCATTTTTCCATAGGAACCTTTAGTCGCAGCTACAGCCCGAACTGCTGAACGGAATTACACCAAATTTGGCAAAGAGGTAGCCCTTGGTTCAGTGTCGTGCCTTTTGCTTAAATGGTGTAAATCCGTTCAGTAGTTTCTGAGAAAATCACAAATAAAATCACATATATATCTATGGCCGAGTAGGGTCCGCGTACCCTCCCGATCACGAGCTGCATGCTAATTGGCTGTCAACACTCCAAATCAGGAAGTGTTGGCAGCCATTTTGTCCCTCAGTAGAACCGAGGGACAGAAACAAGTGCGCAAAGCGCAAAAGGGGGCAGGGTAGAAACACCCTGACCCCTAGGTCTGCTCAGGGGGTCCCACAAGGACCCCCTGGGCAGAAAAAAACTTTTTTTTTTTTTTTTAATCGGCGGGATGCGCTTAGGGTGCGCAGATCTCACCGAGAAAAAAAAAAGAAACAAGGACCCCCTGGGCAGAAAAAAGCATTTAAAAAAAAAATCGGCGGGATGTGCTTAGGGTGCGCGAATCCCGGCGAAAAAAAAAAAAACGAAGCGCGGTCTCCCGCGCTTCAATGTTAATTTGCCCCCGGGTGGGCCAAGTCCCGGGGGCATGGTGGGGGGAGTTTAAATTTAATGTGGGGGGCCTCTAAGGCCCCCCAAGCCCCGGGGACCACCACCCCCCAGGGCTTTGAAAACATAATGGTGCGGGAGGGCTCTTGGCCCTCCTGCAGCCCCGGGGACCGCCACCCCCCGGGGCTTCTTTTTAAAAAAACATTTTTGACCTGTGTGGGGGGGCTCCATCCCCCCCACACGCCCCGGGGACCGCCACCTCCCCGGGGCACTAAAGATTTGAATATGGGGGTCCGTTACGGACCCCCAAAGCCACGGGGACCACCACCTCCCCGGGGCTGTACACTGGATGGGAGGGGGGCCGCGCGGCCCCCCTCCTGGAGGATTTGAGATGTCATCAGTGATGTCATCAGTGATGTCACTGACCATGTCATGAGTGATGTAATATGTGACGTCATCAGCAGTGCATTGCGGGGCGCGAGTTATAGTTAGCTGAACTAACTATAACGGGGGAATTTCACGGGTTTTGTACGAGTGCAATGTCCAAGTAACTATAACTGTCCCTAAAACCTATGGTTTTTTCAGTGAATATATATATATATATATATATATATATATATATATATATATATTTATTTGGATGTCACCTGTGGCACCCACAGCTAACATTTGTCCTAACAAACGTGTCTTTTTTTCCTATTTTATACATTATATTTAGTGGGTACGTGAGTCCTACCTGGGGCATCCACAACCAATGTACGACTTCTAGCACCCATCCTGAGTTCAGATGTTAGACGGCTCTAAAGATTTGCTCCCACCTGGTGAGAGCAGCTTTTGTTTCCACTTTCGTCAGGCTAAAGCAAAGCAATGCTCCCTGCCTGGGAGAGTGCCTGCAGGGTATTAGGTTTCTCTCGGGTAGGGAACAAGGCAATGTCCCATGGGGAGGGGTTCCTGGGACACTGGCTCTCTTTGGCCCCCGGAGGATGGGGTTCATGGGGCCTGGAAATGGCTCGGGGAAGGGGCGGCACAGACTTCCCTCTATTAGCAAATTAATTAATACAGCTCAGGTCCCAGGGCCATGTACTGGTTCACGGAAGGGAGCCGTATGCCCCCTACCCTTTCTAACATATGTATCGACCCCCTGGGTACTAGTCATCCGTGTGGGACTTTAGATCGAATTGGGTGGGAGACCGCCCTTTTCACTTTTAAACTTTTGCTGCAGATTTATTGTTAATAAACAATTAAGTTTTTGCACTCTGAGAGGTTCAGCAGGCCAAGGGAATCAGAGTATCCCTACCCAGGCCGACATATGTTTTTTCGATTCTTTTTTCAGGACAGAAGTCCTTAAGTCCTAAAATGGCTGATGCAACATCTTTGTTGATGTTGACGGCAGGTAATCAGATTTAATCTTTTGTTCTGTTAGGTCCGTGGATACTCCACAGGCTGAAATATACATACAATTTGAATCTTTATTTCTCAAAAACTACTGAAAAGTTTTACACCAAATCACAAAAAGCAAACTTTCTGGGTAAAGGGCTAGCTTTCTGCTAAATTTTGTTTAATTCCGTTCAGCTGTTTTTGCGGTATCATTGTTCAGAATTACTATGGAAAATTACATGAGGAAGACATGTTTTGGGATCCCCTCTTTACCTCATCTCCCAATTTATGGATCATCCAGAAACTTTCCTGGAATGAGCTGAGGTAAATGAGACTTTATTTTGGACAGTTGTGTGAATGTTGGCTAAACAGCACCAAAGTTATAAGAAAACCCCAAAATTAATTTCCTATGGACCGCCACTGGGTTATATAACAGCGTTCAGTCCAAAACCTGTCCAGATCAAGGGCCACTACACATTTTGTGCTGATTATGCAGTGTACATTTTAGAATGCACTTGTGGGCTCAAATATGTAGGGAGTACTAAGCTTCAAGTATTCAATAGGATTCTACAACACTTGAGGGCAGTGGTCAATTCTAATCCTAATTATCCTGTGGCCTGACATTTCAAGTTAGTACACCATAACAATCTCAATGAACTCAAGTATTTTGTAATCGGGGCTGTCCCTATATCACGACGTGGAGGTAATAGAGAAAAACGTTTAAGACAGTTGGAGTCGCATTTTATTCTTGCACTGGATACTAAAATGCCAAATGGATTAAGCACTAGTGAGGACCTGCACAATTTCCTTTAATGACTACTGTGGCCAATTCACGATTTTACCCTTGTTTTAGCATCTCTCATACCAACTTTAAGTATTCGTTGTCCCTAGATTAATAGGTATCCACATTGTTCATACACTTTCAATCATAAGAATTATAGGAGATGTATTACTATCTTATGTGACACACCAACAATTGTCTGTTCTTTACCAGGTACTGTACAATCGAGTTTAAGGTTATATTAGGTCTGACTTCTTCAGCAACTGTGACAGTACTGACATTTTAACATCATAAATGAGGTTCAATTATGAGCTTTTGGGCAGTTTCACTTTTTAACATGTTGTTACATTTCGATGGACAACATCACAGCACTTTCTCTTATAGCACTTTAGATATATGGGTATTATCTAAGCACTCGCACTTTATAGCTTTGCTCAAATATTTTTGGTAGATATAGATTGTTTCAATCAATGAATAAATGCTACCCATTGTGGGGTTGTGGATTGTGTGTGTCGATACCAGACCAGCATCTATCCTATAATAATTATATAGACCTTTCAAAAATGTTTACGTTTTTTACAATATAAACTATTTAGATAGATGTATCCATCTGTTTACATTCAAGCACTAGCACTTTATTTTTCTATCAGCTTAATAATGCATACTTTTGTTGTTATGTGTGGCAAACATGTTGTTAGGTCCATTTTTATGACTAAAAGATAAGGAAGATGTAATATGTTTTATCTAATGATTCAATCTGGACTCAGGCATTTGTTTACATTGAAGCACTAGCACTTTATCACTCAATCAGTATATGATGACACATATTTATGTGGTTATGTTTGATATAAACGATGTCAGGTCCAGTTCATCACTGCATGACTAGGATGATGTAACTAAGTTTTTATCTAATGAATTTATTCTGTTTTTAGTGATTGTTATTGTGACATTTTACTGTGGCCTTTGAATCAAGATAATAAACATATCATTATTGTTTTACATTTACTTGCTATTTGAAGCATACATCAACAGTCTGTTGTCTATCTCTATGAGCATTGCTTGGTTGTTTCGCGCACTGGTGGTTGTTGTTTCACTATTTAAATGTCAAAATGATGGCGGCATGTCATGTGATGAAGACCGCGCTTTGGAGGTCGAAACACATCATGGCAGGCATTAGCCTGGAATAGACTATGTGCCGTTTATGAAATAAAGCACTTTTCGAAATTACAATATTTGGCGTCTGATGGTCCGTACCTGGATTGTCTCATCGGGAGAGCGGTGGGCCAGGATTGTGACTTTTGAGATATATATATATGTCATTTTAAGGACTTCCAGTCCCATCATGCATTTGGAGTTTACATACTTGAATTGGAATGTGATTGTATAAATAAAGGGATAAACACTGGATTGTTCGTATGCTGGCAGTCATTTGTAATCATTTGTAAGCAGTTAGCCTTTAAAGAAGGGCGTATGCCCGAAACGCGTCAGGCCCCTGCTGATGCTGGAGGTGCCGGGCTCTTACCTGACCTGATTAACGCCGACTGTGAGTGCGCCCCGCCCTTTGGGTGCTTGTGGACTTTGATAGATACGGCTGGCCCGGCCGTGGGGCGCACCGCCGCGGATGCAAGCGGCTCCGCTGCTGGACGGTGTTTCAGCGGTGCGGGACAAACTGGTGAATGGCAGAATGGGGGAAGGAGTGGAAGGCACACCCGTAATTATTTAATTTGATTTTTACATTTTGACTGCCTTCAGCCCACTGGGGTGTCATTTTAAGGACTTCCAGTCCCATCATGCATTTGGAGATTACGTACTTGAATTGGAATGTGATTGTATAAATAAAGGGATAAACACTGGATTGTTCGTATGCTGGCAGTCATTTGTAAGCAGTTAGCCTTTGAAGAAGGGTGTATGCCCGAAACGCGTCAGGCCCTTGCTGATGCTGGAGGTGCTGGGCTCTTACCTGACCTTATTAACGCTGACTGTGAGTGCGCCCCGCCCTTTGGGTGCTTGTTGACTTTGATAGATACGGCCGGCCCGGCCGTGGGGCGCACGGCCGCGGATGTAAGCGGCTCCGCTGCTGGACGGTGTTTCAGCGGTGCGGGAGAAACTTGTGAATGGCAGAATGGGGGAAGGAGTGGAAGGCACACCCGTAATTATTTAATTTGATTTTTACATTTTGACTGCCTTCAGCCCACTGGGGTGTCATTTTAAGGACTTCCAGTCCCATTATGCATTTGGAGATTACGTACTTGAATTGGAATGTGATTGTATAAATAAAGGGATAAAAACTGGATTGTTCGTATGCTGGCAGTCATTTGTAAGCAGTTAGCCTTTGAAGAAGGGCGTATGCCTGAAACGCGTCGGGCCCCTGTTGATGCTGGAGGTGCCGGGCTCTTACCTGACCTGATTAACGCCGACTGTGAGTACACCCCGCCCTTTGGGTGCTTGTGGACTTTGATATATATATATATATATATATATATATATATATATATATATATATATATATATATATATATATATGTATATATATATGTATATATTATCTACTGGCGGTCGCCAGTAGATAGTTATAGTTAGGACCTATTATCCATAGGAAATCCGCGACATTCTATTTGAAATAACGTTGGCGCCGGTTGACGAATCTTCGCGAAAGTTTCCAACTTGTTGGGGCGCTCCGCTCCGCTCCTACCCTGAAAGTCTCGGGTTGATTCATCAAGCGGGGGCCGAGAAAAAAGGGGGGTCCCAAAAAGCGTTTTCCCCATTCATTTTTCCATAGGAACCTTTAGTCGCAGCTACAGCCCGAACTGCTGAACGGAATTACACCAAATTTGGCAAAGAGGTAGCCCTTGGTTCAGTGTCGTGCCTTTTGCTTAAATGGTGTAAATCCGTTCAGTAGTTTCTGAGAAAATCACAAATAAAATCACATATATATCTATGGCCGAGTAGGGTCCGCGTACCCTCCCGATCACGAGCTGCATGCTAATTGGCTGTCAACACTCCAAATCAGGAAGTGTTGGCAGCCATTTTGTCCCTCAGTAGAACCGAGGGACAGAAACAAGTGCGCAAAGCGCAAAAGGGGGCAGGGTAGAAACACCCTGACCCCTAGGTCTGCTCAGGGGTCCCACAAGGACCCCCTGGGCAGAAAAGCTTTTTTTTTTTTTAATCGGCGGGATGCGCTTAGGATGCGCGGATCTCACCGAGAAAAAAAGAAACAAGTGCGCAAACGCACAAAGGGGGCATGGTAGAAACACCCTGACCCCTAGGGTCTGCTCAGGGGGTCCCACAAGGACCCCCTGGGCAGAAAAAGCATTTAAAAAAAAAATCGGCGGGATGCGCTTAGGGTGCGCGAATCCCGGCGAAAAAAAAAAAAAAACGAAGCGCGGTCTCCCGCGCTTCGATGTTAATTTGCCCCCGGGTGGGCCAAGTCCCGGGGGCATGGTGGGGGGAGTTTAAATTTAATGTGGGGGCCTCTAAGGCCCCCAAGCCCCGGGGACCACCACCCCCAGGGCTTTGAAAACATAATGGTGCGGGAGGGCTCTTGGCCCTCCTGCAGCCCCGGGACCGCCACCCCCGGGGCTTCTTTTTTAAAAAACATTTTTGACCTGTGTGGGGGGGCTCCAGCCCCCCACGCCCCGGGGACCGCCACCTCCCCGGGGCACTAAAGATTTGAATATGGGGGTCCGTTACGGACCCCCAAAGCCACGGGGACCACCACCTCCCCGGGGCTGTACACTGGATGGGAGGGGGCCGCGCGGCCCCCCTCCTGGAGCCCTTGATGGCCCTGGGGACCGCCACCCCCAGGGCCGGCTCCTGCAGTGTCCCGGGGTGCCTAACCCCGGGACACTGTAGTTTGCTATGACAGGACGGGAGCCTCGCGGCTCCCGTCCTGTCATAGCAAACTTGGTTTGCATTTTGAAGAGAGAGCAGGAAACCTGCTCTCTCTTTCAAAATGCAAATCTAATTGCTTTTTCCACATGGGGAGCAGCATGTTAGCTGCACCCCGTGTGGAGAAGCATGCCGGCTCCCGTAGGACACGGGGAGCCGGCTGGGACTGTGGGGGATTGGGGACCCCCACAGTCCCCAACCAGAGGCCAGGCCCCGGGGGATGGGGTCCCAGGGGCCATAAGTGGCCAGGGAGGGGGCCACGCAGCCCCCTCCCCAAATAAAAAAAAATTAAAAAAAAAGGGCAAGGCCGGCCCCGGGGATGGGGTCCCCGGGGCCTTAAATGGCCTGAGGAGGGGGGCCACGCAGCCCCCCTCCAAATTAAAAAAAAATCGAGGGCATGCCCCGGGGGGTGGGGTCCCCGGGGCCAATACAGGCCCAGGGAAGGGGGGCCATGCAGCCCCCTTCCCTTTTTTTTTTTTTATTAAAAAAATAAATAAATTGCTCAGGCCCCGGGGGATGGGGTCCCCGGGGCCAAAAGTGGCCAAGGGAAGAGGGGCCACGCAGCCCACCTCCCATTAAAAAAAATGCAGTACTTGGCGCGTTTTAAGAAGGGAAGTAATTCCCCTTGAATACTGGGGGTCCCTGGGGCCAACTAGCCCACCAGGAACCTCCAGTATGCGCCAGGGGGCTGCGTTGCAGAGAGGTGTACAGAGGCCACGCCCCTTTTTACACCTCTCTGCAACGCAGCTCTGTGGCGCTTTTTAGAAGTACATGGTGGGCTAGTTGGACTCCAGGGACCCTCAGTATTCAAGGGGACTAAATCCCCCAACTTAAAACGCGCACAGTGGTGAAGGGAGGGGGCGGGGCTTCAGGTGACATGTGTGCAAACAGGCCCTGTGGCGCGTTTTAAGATGGGGAATTAAATCCCCTTCAATCCTGAGGGTCCCTAGGGGCCAACTAGCCCAACAGGTACGTCCAGAAAGCGCCACAGAGCTGCATTGCAGAGAGGTGCAAAAAGGGGCGTAGCCTCTGAACACCTCTCTGCAACGCAGCTCCCTGGTGCATACTGGAGGTACAGGGTGGGCTAGTTGGACCCCAGGGACCCTCATGATTCAAGGGGACTTAATCCCCCAACTTAAAACGCGCCACTGGGCGCGTTTGCACAGATGTCACCTCAGGCCCCGCCCCTCCCTTCACCATTGTGCAAATATTCCTCTAAAATCAGCTGAACTACGAATTCCTATTTACTCACCTGTTATCAGGAGAGACCTCAGTGCTGCATCTTTCAGCCCAGTACTGATCCTGAAAAGTAATTTTAACCGTACTTACCAGTAACTTGAATTTCCTTCCATAGGCTAACATTGACTGGTTTCACTTGGAAATTCTTCTAAGTGTGGAGTTTTGGAACTGTATAATATTCCTCTAAAATCAACCAAAATACGAATTCCGATTTACTCACCTGTTATCAGGAGAGACCTCAGTGCTGCATCTTTCAGCCCAGTACTGATCCTGAAAAGTAATTTTAACCGTACTTACCAGTAACTTGAATTTCCTTCCATAGGATATCATTGCCTGCTTTTTGCTGAAAAAGTTTCTGTGTCGATTTTTCAAACATACAAATATTCCTCTAAAATCAGCCGAAATACGAATACCGATTTACTCACCTGTTATCAGGAGAGACCTCAGTGCTGCATCTTTCAGCCCAGTACTGATCCTGAAAAATAATTTTAACCGTACTTACCAGCAACTTGAATTTCCTTCCATAGGCTAACATTGACTGGTTTCACTTGGAAATTCTTCTAAGTGTGGAGTTTTGGAACTTTATAATATTCCTCTAAAATCAACCGAACTACGAATTCCGATTTACTCACCTGTTATCAGGAGAGAACCCAGTGCTGCATCTTTTAGCCCAGCACTGACCCTGAAAAGTAATTCTAACCGTACTTACCAGTAACTTATATTTCCTTCCATAGGAATCCATTGTCTGGTTTTCAGCAGAAAAGTTTCAAAGTGTCGATTTTCACAAACTAGAAATATTCCTTAAAAATCGCCTGTATGACTTAAACGCATTCTTTCAACTGTTTACAGGAGATGCACCAGTGCTGGATCCAGGATCCAACACTGAGTAAGAAAAAGTAACGATAACACTACTTACCTGCTAAGTGAATTTCCTCCCATAGGATAACATTGGTGATTCTATGTGAAAAAGTTTCCAAGTGTCAACTTTTAAAATACAATAATATTCCTTAAAAATCACTACTGTAACCAAAACGCTTTTACTCAACTGTTTACAGGAGATATCCCAGGACTGAATCTAGGATCCAGTCCTATGCTTAGAAAAGTAATCCATAAAGTAACTAATTGCATTTAACTAGAAATTCACATTGAGCTCAATGTTGCATTCTGTTTGAAATTGTGTTGCGCATTGCAACAACTGTAACTACTGTACTTAAAAGTTTATTGCCTATTTGCAAAGTATTTAAACTAAAGTAATTCATTCAGAGAAAGTATATTTTGTAATGTAATGTATAATGTAATTACAATGTAATTTAAAAAATAAAATATGTAAAAATAAATAGTTTAAAAAAATGTAGTAAATCAGTATCAAAAAATAAATATAACAATTAATACATTTAAAAATTGTCATATACAAAACCTTTGAAATTCACTGAAAAAAAACATAGGTTTCAGACATGTTATAGTTAGGAATTAGCATTTAAAAACCTTTGAAATTCACTGAAAAACCATAGGTTTTAGGGATAGTTATAGTTAGAAATTAGCATTTAAAAAACCTTTGAAATTCACTGAAAAACCATAGGTTTCAGACACGTTATAGTTAGAAATTAGCATTTAAAAACCTTTGAAATTCACTGAAAAAACCATAGGTTTTAGGGACAGTTATAGTTAGTTGGACATTGCACTCGTACAAAACCCGTGAAATTCCCCCGTTATAGTTAGTTCAGCTAACTATAACACGTGCCCCCGCAATGCACTGCTGATGACGTCACATATTACATCACTCATGACATGGTCAGTGACATCACTGATGACATCACTGATGACATCACTGATGACATCATCCACGTGATAATCTGATGCACCTCCTCACACCCTAATATAACCTTTGATACACCCACTCTAAATAACAGACTGCCATTCGCAAAACCATAGACACTCCAACACCAATAACTACTTACCCACTCACTGATTCTTAGGTCTACACACACATCCACTAACTCACCCGTACAGTCACTCATACTTACGGTCACTCAGTACAGGACTATCATATGCACTCATACTCCTATATAGACACTCACACACCGCCACTCATCCATAGAGGTACTCACACACCTAGTCAGTCATGCAAATAATTATTCACACTGCGATTTACTCACCTATACAGTCATACACACCAGCTCACTTACTCATACAAATACTAGCACATTTTTACGCTCTTATACAATCACTGATACAAGCACACACTCATCCATACAGCCACTCTCACAATCACACACTCTCACTTATAGCCATTTATATACTCCAACACACATATATACTGCCTTTCACATATGTAGTTACTCACACATGTACCACTGGGACATACATTCACTCACTAACACACTCTTACACACACTTACCCACCCATACAGTCTATCACAGATGCACTCTTGAAACCATCCACCCAGTGAATCACCCACTCACACATCTATGCACAGAGTCGCACACACCCCACCCACACAAACACTCAGGCACCCATACAGATACTCAGACAACCAATCAATAACTCATATAGACACTCATGTAGCTATTCACAATCCCATGCAGCCACTTACACAGCAACAGACAGACGGATTCAGACATCCACCCAGTTTAGTCACTAACCCATGCATTCAGTAAGATACGTTTAATCACTCACTTATAGACTCAGTCACGCACCTACTAAATCATCCATTCAGACGCTTATACACCCACTCATTCTTCAATATGCCTTTCCCTATATATATTAAACATATTTAAACTTTACAGAAACACACAGTCACTGGATGATGTAATCAGTGATGTCATCAGTGATGTCATTTGAGATGTCATCAGTGATGTCATCAGTGATGTCACTGACCATGTCATGAGTGATGTAATATGTGACGTCATCAGCAGTGCATTGCGGGGCACGAGTTATAGTTAGCTGAACTAACTATAACGGGGGAATTTCACGGGTTTTGTACGAGTGCAATGTCCAACTAACTATAACTGTCCCTAAAACCTATATTTATATATATATCAAGCAGCAATCTCACTCTTTGTCAGGGAGGCACAAGTCAACCCTAAATTAACCTGTGCTCAACCCTCTGGTAGCTTGTTACAGAGCAGTCAGGCTTAACTTAGAGGCAAAGTGTAAACTATTTGTACAAAACGTCAAAAAGTAATAAAGTAAAACCACCACACAAAAAGGATCCCACATAAGTTAGAAGGATAGAGTTTTTTTTAAATAAATAAAACATTACCAAAATGACAAAACTCAGTAGAACCAGAGACATGCAGGTTTAAAGATTTCAGTAGCAATAGCATTAAAAAGCACAAAAAGCAAACTGTGGATATCTTGTCACTCTGGACCGGGACAAAGTCATAAGTTCAGACCGACCATGATGAAGCCCAGACCAGCAACTGGTACTCAATAAGGCCTGCTGAACAAGAGTACCATAAATCCTGGTTAGTGGAGCATTGCGAGGTTCCACCCGAGGATGCGTTGAGCAGCCAAGGCAATGCGTTGGTTCTGTGGTAAAGCAGAGCTGCGATGCGAGGTGCTGCGTCATGGTTGACGAGGGTTTGTGATGCGGCATTAAGGTTATGTTGCACGGTCAAGGCAATGCATTGGTTCTGAGAAGCTGTGAGGCTGTGGTGCGAGAACCAGCATCGTCATCGCGGCTACCATCGACGAGAGTGTCAGGAAGGCTTCACAGAGGCAGCGTTTCCGATGCTGCTGCGGGGTTGATGCAGAGTCCTTTGCATCAGTAAAACCCTCACAGCAGAGGTGAAGCATCAGGTTCTGAAGGTAATGCGACGAACAGCAAAGGTGCTGCACCGGTACTCCTGAAGATGCATATCACCGCAGAGGAGATATGTTGGTCCTGCTAAATCCAAAGATGGGCCGGCTGAGCACATTCAGGCTAACCCTGGGCGTTAAAATCCGCTCCGCTTGCTGAGTTTGTGGATTTTTGGCAACTCCGCGTTCCGTGTAGAACACAGAGTTACCGAAAACGCCGCGATCTGCGGCGGAGCGGAGTTTTTTCTTGTTTGCGCTTTCAAAATGCGTTTTCGCGTGCGCGGCAGCGACTTACCGCGATCCCTACGTTCGCCGATGAGATTTCCTATCCGTTCGCATGCGCCACGAGATTTTGGTAGCCGGCCGCACGATCCCGCGAGAGTGTGCGATCGCGAACACATCATTCGGACGTGCCATCGGACATCCAGCGGAAGTTCCGTGAAGATCGCGATGCCAAACACGCAGAATTTGCAATCTGGAGAAGAATATCTCTCGAACAGCATAAAACCTTCTCGAAAATGATGATTTGGATGAAAAAAACTCCTCAGATTGACATCTGACTGTACTTTTTTGTGCAAGGAATCCTTTTTCTTTTTTTTCTTTTTTTTTTAAGGGGAAGGAAGTGCCCCAGAGTCTCCAACTTCCTGTTCCTGTCCAGCAGGCTCCTCCCAGTGCTTTGTCCATGTCCTGTTCACTTTTCATTTGGATTTGGAGCTGGAAGGAACACTCTTTGTGCCTCCTGCATCATATATCATTGGATTTGAGGACTTTTGGATTTGAGATTTTACAAGTAAGTTGGAGAATTGGTGTTGTTTGTTTGATTGGGGCATTGCACCTACATTTTTGTGTACTTTTCATCGTTTTTTAAAAATGTATTGTTGTGGGTGGTCTGTAGTTTCAGTAGGGGCCTAGTTGTTTTTCTTTGTATGTAATTTTTCTACTAGTTTTGTTTTATAAAGGAAACATGTTGCAAAGTTCACTACATTTTCTCCAACTTTTGCAATCAATTTGCAATATTTATTTAATTCACTAGCCCAGTAGTCTGGCCCAATAAATAGGCCTTTCAGCCAGTAGGCCCAGAGCTACTCATGGGTGCATGAAACAACTGTTTCTATGGTGTCTGTTGAATTTAAACATCATTTAGGGCATGGATGGCATTGGATTGAGTTGCAAAAAGTCTTTTTTTGGGGGTATTTCACTTTTTTCGCATGTGTTAAATAAATGACTTTGTTGGATGTGTGTGTGTGGTGTGGTTGTTGTGTAACTTGCAAACCTTTTTTAGCCCTGTGGATTTTCGTTTTTTCAATTTTGCATTAAAGCTGTGTTGTTTAACATGCCTCCTTTGTCTGGCCATATAATAGGCCTGCGTGAGTTCATTGTTTTACAGGCCTCCTGCTTGTTGTGACTGTGAGTGACCATGTGGCTGGTGGCCATTTGTGGTGGTAGTTTAGTAGTGTGCTGCTTTTGCCATATAGGCCTGCATGTCTATCCTTTGTTCCTCTTGGCTTATGCTTCTTGTTGTTGTGGCCTGGCCATGTGGCTGGTGGCTATTTTGTGAAGCCAGGCAGTGTGCTTTTGCCATAGGCCTGCATTGTCTGTCTTCCCTTTCTTGTTGTTGTGGGTGGCCTGGCCATGTGGCTGCCTGGCGGCCATTTTGTGAAGCCAGGCAGTGTGCTTTTGCCATAGGCCTGCATTGTCTGTCTTCCCTTTCTTGTTGTTGTGGGTGGAATGGCCATGTGGCTGCCTGGCGGCCATTTTGTAAAGCCAGGCAGTGTGCTTTTGCCATAGGCCTGCAAGTTTGTGGCGTAGTCTGCCAATAGGCCATTCAGCCAGTAGGCCCAGAGCTACTTATGGGTGAATGAAACAACTGTTTCTGTGGTGTCTGTTGAATTTAAACATCATTTAGGGCATGGATGGCTTTGGATTGAATTGCAAAATGTGTTTTTTGGGGGTATTTCACTTTTGGTGTGTGTTAAATAAATGCCTTTGTTGGATGTGTGTGTGGTGTGGTTGTACTTGTGTTGTGTAACTTTCCAACCTTTTTTAGCCCTGTGGATTTTCGTTTTCGCATTTTTGCATTAAAGCTGTGTTGTTTAGCAAGCATGCCTCCTTTGTCTGGCCATATAATACAGGCCTGCTTGAGTTCATTGTTTTCCAGGCCTCCTGCTTGTTGTGACTGTGAGTGACCGTGTGGCTCGTGGCCATTTTGTGGTGGTAGTTTAGTAGTGTGCTGCTTTTGCCATATAGGCCTGCATGTCTTTCCTTTGTTCCTCTTGGCTTACTGCTTCCATCCCCTTTGCCAGCTGCAGCTCCCTGAATGACGTGATGCGCAAATTAATGCCAAACAGGTTCCACTTCCATTACATTTGTATTTTTGTTTTTGTTCTTCTTCTTTCCTATCCTTCCTGGGTGTACACAGTATACCATGAAAGCCCTTGTTGTCAAAGTCTCACAAATGGCTACACTGTTCTTATGTTTTTTTAATAACTGAGTTAATAAAATGTAATAATATAATACTAACAAGTGTGACCACCACACACTAAGTTATATATTATATTTGTTTGTTTGTACTACTAGTATTAATTGAACCACAACAACAAATGCAACATTTCACTGATGTTCTTCTGGCTTCTTTGCTTTTAGGTGCACAAAAGACTGAGGACTCAGGAGGAGGTGTCATCATCACCCGTTGTACTGCCAGACAGAAGTCCTGCTGTGTACGACGTCACGTGACGTGTGACAACAGACATTTCTGCAACTTGTGCAACTGCGTCCTGCTGACATCTGAAGAAGATGGCCCCAAAGAAAGGTACCAGGCCCTTCAGTCCCAAGAAAGTTGCCAGTGAGAAGAAGGAACAGAAGAAGGAAGAAGTGGCACTTACCATGACTGGTGTGCCGCCTAGGATGTTTTTTGGGAAACAAAAAATGAATCCTCCAGCAGCGGTGTCCAGGGAGCAAGCTGGGAGCAGCACCTCCGCATCAGTGGGCCCACCCCACCAACCTAGGCTCAAGCCCATGAGTGTCGCAGAGGCTGCCAGTCTAAATGCGCAAACGCCAATGAGCAGTGATGTTGAAATTGACTTATCGTTATCGCAAAGTAGTACCCAATCAACGCAGGAGGAAACTCAGCAGATAATTGGGCAACAACAGCCACAACAACAGCCGCAACAACAGCCGCAACCACAGCCCACAATAGTAGTTGTTCCCCCCGAAGTAGGGGCAGTTCAGAAATTGAGCTTCCTGCAGAGGAAGAAGAAGAGCAAGCCACTCTTTCAGAAGATCCATTGTCTTCCAGATCCCCAGCAAGGAAAAGGAGGGTTAGTCCATCAACTTCTTCAAGCCCCCCTTCTGATGATCTAGATGCCACTTGGAAGCCACCAGCTCAGTCTGAGTGTGAGGCACACCACGAGACAAGGCTAGGGAAAAGGAAGGTTCCAGAAAGCCTTAGAGGTATGGAGGTAGATGTAGAAGAGGAGGATGATGACGAGCCAGTCATCATGAACATCACTCCCGCCCCAGTGGAGATGGAGACCGACATTACCCCATCCCAAATTGCTGTGAGGGATGTGGCATGGATACCACCAAATCAGGTAACACCAACACCACCTCCAGCTTCCATATTTGCATTTGCAAAGGCCCGGCAGCGTCTTACATCCAGCACAACCACCACCTCAGTAGGTAGTGGTACTGCAGAGAGTCAAATTCCAGGCACACCCTCCAGTTCATCCGGAATTGCAAGTGGCACCTCCAGCAGCACAAGAAAGTTCACCTCCCCAGTTTGGGACTTCTTTTCGGTTAGCAGTAAGGAGGAGAACGTTGCTATATGCTCAATTTGTCGTCAAAGTGTTGGAAGGTGAACAAGAGGGAGACATTTTCTCTGGTACACAAAGTAGCCCTGTCCCCAGCAGTGCAGTGGTACCACTACCGCCCACATCGTCATCATCCTCAGCAACTTCTCAGTGGCACCATAGTAAGAGTCAGGCTGAGACACCAAGGCAACAGAGTACCGCAATGAAAAAAAGTCCGTTGTTGAGCCTAACAACATCTGTGTTCAAGAAGTCACCTGCATCAGCGGCACCAGAAAGGAAAAAAAGCCAGCCTACCATTGTCAGCATGCTTAGGTCGGAAGGGCAGTACAAACGCAACCACCCAACGGCACGTTTGTACAATGCGAAGCTGGCAAAAATGTTAGCGCTGGACCTTCTCCCTTTTTCTTTTGTGGAAGGGGTGGGTTTTCTGGAATTTGTGACAGCCATCTGCCCAAAGCGGAAGGTTCCCAGCCGGTCCTATTTCGCCCGAGTTGCTGTTCCAGCACTACATCACGACGTGGTGGAATTGCTTGGACAAGCTTTGCAGCAGAGTGCTGTTCACACTATCCACCTTACAACAGACATGTGGACCAGTTGCCAAGCCACTGATTACATGTGCATCACTGCACACTGGATCTCTTTTGTGGGGGTTAGAGAAAAGATATCTGCAGCAGGTGTTGTTGACACTGCTGAGATTTTTAATGCCACTCGTAAACATGCAACTGTAGCCATGTTCACCATGGAGAAATCTCATACTGCTGCAAACATTTTGGAAGAGTTTAACAACAAGGTCTTTGAATGGCTGCACTCAAGAGGGCTTAATATTGGTTTTGTTGCCACGGACAATGGCAGTAATATAGTTAAGGCCATGGGCGATGGTGGCTATTTCAGGGTCCTGTGTTTGGCGCACTGCATTAACATCATTGTTCAAGACTTTCTGAAAAAAGAATACAGAGTCAGAAACTTACTGACCACCTGCAGAAGAATATGCACACATTTCAGCCATTCTTTTAAAGCCCGGAAGCAGCTGAGGATCATTCAGCGTGAGCATAGAGGGCCAGTCAAAGCACTCATCCAGGAGGTGCCAACACGTTGGAACTCAACTTATTACATGCTTGAACGTCTGTTTGAGCAGTACAGGCCAATCAATGACTATGTCATGCAAAGACTAGGGGATGCTACTGTGAATGGCATGACCGTTGAGATGGACCAATGGGGCCTAGTTAAATGCCTTACAGAGATGCTACTTCCTTTCGAGCTCTTCACACGTGAAGTCAGCAAGGAGGACTGTACTATGGGCCAAGCTATCCCATTGTTGCACATGCTAGAGCAACAGCTGACGGCGATGTCTGACATGTACGCAGGTGTGAAGGAAAAAAATGAAGTATATGGGTTGGTGGAGAGCTTAGCCCTTCGCTTAGCTGAAAATACAAGGGTGCAAACTAAGATTGTGTCAGACAAACATTACATTTCTGCCACAATTCTGGATCCACGGTACAAAGCAGTACTGAACACTAAGACATTAATTCCTTTTTCAGAAGTGGATGTTGCCAAGTACAAAACTTGGATAGCTCAGGTAGCCAGTGACTTTGAAAAAGAACGGCTGGTAATTAAAGGCACACAATTCCAGCCCACAACAAGTACTGCAGGGCATCCGGCGTCAAGTTCAACTTCAGAGCCTGAGGGCAGTGCGTTTGGCTTACAGCAGTCACCGACACTATCAACAACAGCAAGAACAGGATCATCAGCCCCAGTAAAATCGGCACATGATTGGTATCTACAGCAAGGGCTTGTTAGGTCCAGTGCTGATGCAAAGGCAAAAGAGGCCCAGCAAAGCGGAGCACCCCTGAGCATTGAGCAGATGGTCCAGGCCTATCTGGATGACCCAACAGAGGTCTACATTGATCAAAACCCATTGGTGTATTGGTATGGGAAAAGGCGCCAATGGCCAGTCCTCAGCACGCTGGCGATAAACTATCTGGCTTGCCCTGTCACAAGTGTCTCTTCTGAGCGTGTTTTCAGTGCTGCTGGTGCCATTGTAACAGTGAAAAGGACCAGTCTCTCGCCAAAAAACGTGGAGAGGTTAACCATGATCAAAATGAATCAGCACTTTATACCACCAGATTACAAAATACGTGAATCACAGCAGGAAGATGAGGACAGCGACTTAGGTGACGGAAGTAGTGTGTTAGTGACCTACTTCTGGTTGAACCACCAGAGTTTGAGGACGAGCTCTACTTCCCTGACAACTAGGCTTTCAACTTGTTACTTTCTTTCTTCCTTATTTACTTTTATTATTTGTGTGTGTCTCTGTCTTTCTGGTTCGAATCACAACAAATCCATTACCACCGTCTTCTCTTTTTATTGCCATATTGGAGTTGCATCTGTGTGCATTTAAGTCCACTCCTCCGAGTCCTGCTCCATCTTCCTGACTCGCCCTAAATCCATTTCCCTCAAGCCAGACATTGGATGGAGAATAGTACAAGAAATGTTGCCTCGTTGAGTCCCTCCAAAAGAAGTAGAAAGTGATGACTATAGCTATCCTCCTTTCCGAGCCGAGAGAGACTGCCCCTTAACTTAAGATGAGAAGGAACAGGTAATGATGGCATGCATTGGATGCTGACTCTGAGTAATTGGTATTTGTGTTGTTGTTGTTGTTTGTTGTGCATGAAGTGAAGTCAAAGTGTACTAGTATTTAATCTACACACTAAAAGTGACTCAAGTCAATGTTTCCCTTCTTGTTGTTTAATAACAAAATTGTACTTCTACTGCAGGCCGATCCATTGCATTTATGAATATGGAATCTGGACTCACTCGGTACACTACAGACTGAGTTGGACAACACGATGATGATTACCACATAGTATCTTCGCAGTCAGTCAGTTGGATTGGAGATGATTGATGGAATAACTCAGGGCGTTTCAAATCACGAAGTGGCATAAAAGGTAAACAAGTCAACAACAACCACAGCAGACCTACATGTCTGTGTAGTAGTGGTGGAGTCGAGTAGTCACGGGTGTAGTAGTGGTATGATTGACAGCCGTGCATTGATTTAGTTACTTACTTTGGAAAATGCTATGTTGCTGTATATGTGTGCTCTGTGACTGTCTGGCTCAGTCAAAATCTAAGCTAAGTGGAGGTTGGGTCGGCGACGTGGGCCTGCTCTGTCCTGTTGCTGTTGTATGTTAATGCTGGAAACATACAACAGAGTAGACATGATTTAGCCATGCCGCCTTTGAAAGTGTTTGCACTCCTCCGTAATTCATGCTTTTTTTTCTCCTTGATTTTTCAATATCCCTTTTGTTTTTTCATCTACACTTACAGGCAGGCCTTTACCCTGTGCTAAACAGAGAAAAACAACTCACACTCACCTACCAATCTGCATCCACCAGGCAGGCAGTGGCACCCAAAATTGACGGACGCAGCGTCCATGAAAGGGAGGACCAAGAGGAATACCGAGATGCAACTCCCCAATTTGACCAGGATAACATACAGTAACTTTAGTATCATTCATCATCTTTTAAATAATTTGATTTATTTTTTCTCTCCAATCATTACGACTGTGTGTTTGTTGTTGTTGTTATTATGTTTGCTCTTTGCTTATAATTGATCCCTACAGATATTTTTTAATTTTCTTTGCTAGCTTTAAAAGGAAGCCCGGTACAACAGAACATAAAATGTATGTAATTTGGGTCTCTCTGAGGGCAGACAGGCAAGGCAAATAGCATAATAATAATTAATAATATACTGCTGCCCTGTACTGTCTATTAGTCCAGTTAGTAAGTACTACTTATCATTAACCATCAAGTCATCATCATGCATGCATTTCCTTTTTCTCCCTTAACAGATATATGATGGTCGTCTGACAAGATTGTGTGTGTTCAGTTGTTGTTATCCATGTGTAGTGTTTGTCTTTGTCAAACATTTCCCTCAAATACCCCTTCCCAACCATTCATCAAACCCTAACCCTCTTCCCCCGTGCTGTGTGATTTATATTGAGGTGTGACTAAATTAAATTTACACCAATAATTGATCACACACTTGCTGGGGCGGATGTGGTGAAAGCAACACTAATTCAATTTCACTCAAGGCAGGGCGAGGATCTTCTTCTGCTTCCCAATGCCCACCCATGCTCAGTATATTTGCAAGTCAATTTTTTTCCAAAGGAACATAATCCATCATAATTAATTGCCGGCATCGATGGGATTCATCATCCCCCTCCTAAGTTACAGGACTAAAGGTTATGCTTGTGTCGAGTGACTCGAGTCAACTACAGTTTGTAACTTGTTGTACTAGGCCACGGGTACTCATAGTACGGCCCGCGGGCCGCCAGCGGCCCGGCAATCCTTCCTTGGCGGCCCGCGGACCTTGCAGATACCTACCTGTGTTTTTTCTTAAGTGTCAGCAAACACCGCCGGTTGCAGCAGTGCTCTATGGGGGCCGGGCGATTCTTTAAAATACCATTCACTTGTTAATGAGGCTTTGTTGTATTTCACCTCTTCTTAGCGCCCCTGCATCTCCACTCTGGATGCAGGGGCGCTAAGAAGAGGTGAAATACAACAAAGACTCATTAACAAGTGAATGGTCTTTTAAAGACCTGTGAAGTACTCGGGTGCGGCTGTGTGTGTGCCCGGGAAGCTGTCTCAGCCCAGGCTGACACACACGCGGGGTGAGGTGACAGAGGGTGGCAGAGAGAAGGAGACAGACAGAGGGAGGGAGGGAGAGAGGGGGAGACATAGGGTGACAGAGAGAGGGAGACAGACAGAGGGAGGGAGACAGAGAGAGAGAGGGAAACGGAGGGAGGCAGAGGGAGGGAGTCAGGGGGAGACAGAGGGAGGGGGAGGGAGGGAGACAGAGAGAGGGAGACAGAGAGGGAGACAGAGAGAGGGAGACAGAGAGAGGGAGAGGGAGGGAGACAGAGGGAGGGAGACAGAGGGAGGGAGACAGAGAGAGGGAGACAGAGGGAGGGAGACAGAGGGAGGGAGACAGAGAGAGGGAGACAGAGGGAGAGAGAGGGAGACAGAGGGCAACAGACAGAGGGTGACAGACAGGGAGACAGACAGAGGGAGGGAGACAGAGAGAGGGAGACAGAGAGAGGGAGACAGAGAGAGGGAGACAGAGAGAGGCAGAGGGAGACAGAGAGAGGGAGAGGGAGACAGAGAGAGGGAGACAGAGGGAGGGAGAGGGAGGGAGACAGAGGGAGACAGAGGGAGACAGAGAGAGGGAGACAGAGAGAGGGAGACAGAGGGCAACAGACAGAGGGCAACAGACAGAGGGCGACAGACAGAGGGAGGGAGAGGGAGGGAGACAGGGAGGGAGACAGAGAGCGGGAGGGAGACAGAGGGAGACAGACCGAGGGAGACAGACAGAGGGAGACAGACCGAGGGAGACAGACCGAGGGAGGCAGACCGAGGGAGACAGACAGAGAGAGACAGACAGAGGGAGACGGAGAGGGAGACGGAGAGGGAGACGGAGAGGGAGACGGAGTGAGGCAGAGAGAGACAGGGAGGCAGTCAGGGGGAGACAGAGGGAGAGGGAGACAGACAGAGGGAGATAGAGGGAGGGAGACAGAGGGAGACAGAGGGAGGGAGGGAGAGGGAGGGAGGGAGAGAGAGAGGGAGAGAGAGAGGGAGACAGAGAGAGGGAGACAGAGGGAGGGAGGAGGGTGACAGACAGAGGGAGACAGACAGAGGGAGACAGACAGAGGGAGGAGGGCGACAGACCGAGGGAGGGAGACAGATAGAGGGAGGAGGGCGACAGACAGAGGGAGACAGACAGAGGGAGGAGGGCGATAGACAGAGGGAGGGAGACAGATAGAGGGAGACAGAGGGAGGGAAACAGACAGAGGGAGACAGAGGGAGGGAGACAGAGGGAGAGAGAGGGAGGGAGACAGAGTGAGGAAGACAGAGAGAGAGAGGGAGGGAGACAGAGAGAGGGAGGGAGACAAAGAGAGGGAGACAGAGACAGAGAGAGGGAGACAAACAGAGTGAGTGAGACAGAGGGAGACAGAGAGCGGGAGAGAGGGAGGGAGAGAGAGAGAGAGAGGGAGAGAGAGAGAGAGGGAGAGAGACGGAGAGAGAGAGAGGGAGGGAGAGATAGAGGGAGGGAGAGATAGAGAGAGGGAGGGAGAGAGAGGGAGGGAGACAGAGCGAGAGAGAGAGAGAGATAGATAGAGAGAGAGAGATGTGTATATGCCAGGTCTGGTGGCTCAGTGTTCAACCTCATGGTCATAGTTTTTTTTTTGCTCTAGCCCCGCCCCCCTCCCCCACTGACCCCGCCCCCACCGGTGCGGCCCTCGGCCACAAACCACACTGTAAATTTGGCCCCCGAGAGAAAGTTTGTGAGTACCCATGTACTAGGCTATCCCCGCCATCATTATGTCTTATTTTACTTCGTTCTACTACTCCTTCCATAGTCTCTCACAGGCGACTGACTGACTCATTTTAGTTTTTTGCAAATGCTACTGCCAGTGTATACTGCACTACCACCACAACCATGGCATCTTGGGAAACCAAACCATCATCACCATGCAGCCATCGCTGTGCCTAAGTTTAAATATCAATCACAGGTAAGAGAAGAAGTTTGGGGGAGGCATAATTAATAATGGAAATTAATTCATTAATTCACACACCCACACCGTTGAGTCCAGTAGTTGCAGACTGCATAGACTAGGAGGAGAGACTGACAGTACTAGTAGGGCAATTCACTCAGTGAGGGTACCGCATCTACCTGTTCGTATGTTACAAAATTGGCAGATTATTTAAATCAAAAACTGGCTGCGGCCCTGCAGCAGCAAAGGAAGGAAACCGTGTGACGTAAAAGAATAACCCCCCCACAAAACATTTACTTCGTATGTAAAGTTTAAGTATAAATATAATTTAATCCCCTAACAAAATAAACTAATGTAAAAATCCCACAACACCTGACCCACCCCTCTCCATAACCCCTACCAATGTCCAAAAAGATAAAGAGTCCTACCAATGTCCGTTAAATAAAATTCAAAAATAAAATTGTCCATAAATATATAAACACCAACTTTTCCCCAACGTAGCCCAATGCCCACCCACCAAAAAAATGAATAAAAAAGGGGCAATCCAAAGGAATCTCTATCGGCGGGCTCGCAGTCTCCGGTTAATCGCCAGGACCTCCTTTACCTGCTCCTCTAGGTGCACCATTCGGAGGAGCATGCGGCGCTTGAAAGCCCGACAATTGCATCCACAGGGGGGGCAGCAGTGCTGGAAGAAGTGCGGCGGGCAGCTGCCAGACCGCGGCGCTGTACCACTCGAGGGGCCTGGCTGGGGCCCGGGGCATTGGAGGAGGGTGCAGCTGCTGCCGCCTCCTCCTCCTCCTCTGCCAGAGCCACCAGCTGCCGATATTCATTGCGGATGGCCTCAAGCTTCCGGCACCGAGCCATGGCTGCCATCTCCTTCCTGTCTGGTTTTGCTTTTGGTTGGGAAGGAGTAGCTATATCAAAAAAGAAAAAAGACTATTGTAACCAATACTGTTAGCAAAACAGTAACACAAAATTAATTCTACACATAGTGGCACAGTAGCACTAGCAAGCACAGTACATAACATTTGTGGTCTCTATGGACTCGAGTACACCAGTTTTCTTCTTCTCTCTTGTTTAGCTAAATTAAGTAACCTTGTTGTAGCCGGCATGCCAGCTCAGTCAGCTTGCGCCCAAGACAAACATACTTGTGACGCAGACTCACGTTGTTTTTATTTACTACTGTCTGCAGGTGGGGAAGCTGACTACACAATCATCTTATTTTTTGTATTATGGGTGGCACTGGCCATACTCTGTTACATCAAGGCCAGGGCAACTTCTCAATTTCACTTTCACCCTGCCCTGACTACTACAACAAGGCAGATGATATCTGATCCAAATGATCATTGCTTATATATATGGGACGACATGAGGTACTTTGTTTTGATTGATCGTGTAACCAACCATGCTGCCGATAGGCCACCCATGGCAGGCTGACACAGTCAAAAATAAATTAACATAGGTAGTGAGTGGGCCTCGGAGTCGGAGGGAGGCGCTTGATAACATACATACACAAAATATATGCTGTGCTTGCAAACTACTGTGAGTCAAGGGAGTATTCTGAAAATACAACTTCTATTCTCCTTGGCTTTGCTACTCTGGCGCGGTTTATTTCCTTTTACATTCTCTTCAAAGACTCTTCATCCAGTGACAGTCTCCACCTATGCTATGATGAATACCATCCAGACATCCATCCATTCAAAGTAAACATGTCTATCATTCGTCTTGACCTCTCAACAAACCTTAGTTTGTTTCAACAACAAACATTTTTTTTTTAGGCCACCACCCATGCGTCCTTCCTTCCTTCCTTGCTTGCCTTTGAGTTTGACCCATGAAACACCCCACAGGATTCTTGCTATCACCCATACAGTTTCATCCACCCAGGCAGGCATCTTTTCTTTCACCTTCCACCCATCCTTCAACCACCCATGCATCTGATTCCTATCAGCCACCTATGCATGCATCCCACGTGGCACGTATCCTTCTCTGCCAGTCATATATATTACATCTCGCCCGTCTTTCCTCCTTCCATCCTTCTTTCCCTTTTCGTTCAACCCATCCATTAAGGTCATCTGACTCTTAGTCTTCTCCATAAAACTTTCCCAGCTGAGTTGAAGTCAGATAGAAGAGGCCATTAGTTACTCAAGTACTACTCCCACCGCTAATGCTATTGCTCTAATGCTAAGTAAAGGGTATCTTCTTTAACCGTTGTTCACAACAACTTAGTCTCTCTCAACATACAGTGTACACCCTTACAGCGACTAGCGAGTGTGTACCTATTGTCAATAAGTAAGGAATATAAGTATAACTTACCACCGCCCGCCACTGTTGCTGGCTCACCCACCCCTGTGGCAGATGCCACATCCACTGCTCCCTCCTGGCTGGCGTTGCCTGCCCCACCGCTGGCCCCGGCACTGGTGGTCGGTACTCCTAGAAAAAACATTACACATTTTTTAGATGCCATATACACCTCCCCTATTTATTCTTTTTCACTAGCAAGATTGAAAAAAAAGTTAAAATACATATATATATACCACATACATCACTAGTACAAATCGGGTACTAGAGTAGAGTGGACACTAGTAGGAGTATGTCCTATCCTATCAAAAATAGTAAAATATCTGGTTGGGCATTTTGTTGGTGGGAATTGTCGAAAAGCCTCTCAAGATTAAGAAGACTAGAAGAGGACAACCCAAAGGACCGGACTCAGTGGCTAGAGCTATTGGTGAATCTGAGTTTTAAAACCTTTTAAATAAAAATAAAGAGCGGCCAAATGGGCAAGCTTAGCTACAGACAGACTAATATAGTAGTAGTACAGAGAGTCAGAGCAGAGGCAGTTAGAGGCAGGGATAACAACTAACAAGAATTAGAAAAAGATAGTCTAGATTGAAGAAGATTTGGTAAAAAATTGAATTAGGAAACGGAAATAGTAGTTCGGAAAAAATAAGGTGCAGTAAAAGTTAGGATAATATAATTATTAATATTAACAACTGGAGGACTTACTGGGGCCAGCATCAGAGCCCTCTGTAGAGGAGCGGTCCTGGCCCTTGGATTGGGAGGCATCTTGTTGTCCAGCTGCTCCCACGGACTCTGACCCCGTCTTCTTGCCCCTGGGTGCTGCTCATGTAAGATATAATAAAGAAAGAGACAAACATTGATGATTGGTGTGAAACAAATAAAATATTTTAAAAAACGCTCAAAAAAGCATTTTTGGAAACAACAATTGCAATAAAATTGACCTATCTAATCTAATCGACTAGTAGTATTGCGGGATTCGCGGACCATCTGGTTATTATTTATGAACACTAATCCAGTGTTCCAATCTGATTCCAGAATCCTAAGCCTAAGTAGCACCTGACCTAGCCCACCTTTTCCAGATTGGCCAATTGTTCACTAAATCTGCATTTCCATTTATTTTAGTCCTCAAAATGCATAGATGGAGGACGCATGCATACATTTTTGCCTACACCAAATTGTTGGTTGATTGATGCTGACGTTCTGCTAAGCCTATTACCCACTCACTAGCAAACTACAAAAGGTTCTACTAAGGACTGGAGTAAGCAGCACTCAGCAGCACGTGACGTGACAGAGGATGCATCACTCAGACCGCTACAAAATTACTAACTAATACTAAGTAACTAAGTAACTAAACTACCTATCAATCCACCACTATCTTAGTGACAGGAGGACGAAGGAAGGACTAGAGTCTCTCTAGCATTACTTAACTAAAGTTCTCTCAAGTAAACTCTTACATAATCAGCCCAAGTGAGCGCAAAGTTGCAAACAAGTAAGATTAGTAGCGCCGAGCACCTGTGTCTAGAAGAATAACAATCACAGAAGATTTTTAAACGTAATTTACCTGCAATGTAAGCAGCAGAATTCTTGCTATTCGGAAAAAAACTATATTCGCAATAACAGTATCACAGTCTAGAGAACACACAATACTACTAGTATTAGCTACTCAAAAAGCCCACGACCTCAACACCTAGCAGGTCCAGCAGGTCCTGCTCCCAGTCCAAGATGTCTGACCACCGGTGGGTCAGCTGGTTATGGGTGCGCCGGACCCCAGAGCAGCGAAACACTGCCCGGCGCACCCTCGCCCATCGGCGGTGACGCTCATGGGTAGCGTACCCGGAGCCAGGCCTGCCGCCTGCTGCCAAGGTCAAGGGGAGGTGGCGCTGCACAAAAAAACAAGGGCGGCCACCTCCGCCTCGCTAAAAAGGGACCGGGCCTGCACCCCTTCCGGGCGCAGTCTGCCGCAAGGAAGGCGGCTCTTCTTGGGCACGGGCGCCATGCCCTCGGAGCCGGTACCCTTAGCCATGGTTCTGGGGTGGGCGGGGCGGAAATGAAAATTTAGGGGGCGTGGCTAGCAGCCGCGGAAGATGGCCATTTGCTGATCGCGCTGCACTAGCAGTCAGCGCTTTCGCCCACATATCCGTCACGATCCGAGGTCCGGCAGGCAGACCACAGCCATCAGGGTGTCTGGGAACCCAGCGGCTACAAGGCGCTGCGAGCAGACTCCGAGGGACGGTGCGGAAATCAAGATAACAGTGAGTCGGGCCGGCGGTGTGAGGAGACAAAATGGCACCTTCCCGGAGGCCGGAGGTGGAAGCCCTTCGCTCCACTGAAATCCTGCCTCGGAGGCTGCCGGCAGCCGCAGATGGGCCCCCCTGGCTTTGTGGCTCCTGTGGTTTGAGCGCTGAGGCTGCCAGACATGCTCGCATCGGCGTGCAGGGGACCCAGCCTTTGAGCAACCCAGCAGGACTTGAGAGGTCAGTGTGTGGCGGCCGGGGGGCTCCCGCTGGTTCTGGGTCCCCGGTTGAGTGAGCCGGGTGCCCGGATACTGCGGGCTTCAACATCAGCCTGGACTGGGCCTGTTGCCGATCGGGGCATCCCCGGGACCGAGGGACTGTGAGAGAGCGTGCCGGCATGGTGCCCCTCCCCCACTAGCAGCACCGGTACTTCCACAAGCTGCCCGAGGGCTGGGCTGGAGATCGGCTGCAAGAGGGAGACGCCCACGGACCTGACCTTGCTGTGGGGGAGTCCTGTGTGAGCTCCCTGGTGGGGGTGAAGGCCTGTGTGTAAGCAGCGGGGGGAGCCGCTGCGGACTGGTGGCGCTGGCCCAAGAACGTCGCGGCTCCGATCCTCCCAGCTACACCTATGGGGGCCTGTTATGCGCAGATGAGACAAGCAGTGCACATGTCTCCTTGACTGGCAGTAGACTCCTGAGGAAATCGCTTTCTCGGACGAGTACCTCGAGGTCTGCGCGGCGGGTCCCGCCAGAGGGGGCTCCGGCGATACCCTAGATTTTTTCCATCCTTCTTGAGTGATACTCCTGGTTTGGTGTGTGCAACGGGGTGGTGCGGCCTGCATCAATTGTAGGGACTCCACCTCAGCCTACCCTTGCGCTGGTGGCCGTCTCGGGAATCCAGAAGGGGCTGTAAACTCCGGCACACAATGAAGCAGAGTGCAGCGGTCATCACACCGCGTTCGAAGTCTGTCACACCTGGCTGGAGGCTACCTGGGGCCCCTCGGAGGCACAGTCATCCTCAGTCTTCATAAACCACCCTTGGCGGTCCACACACATTGCTATGGGCCGAAATAGAGTGACGGGGCCGGGCCAATCTAATCAGATTGACAAGTATACGGTGGCCATGGGACGTGAGGAGGGAGCGACAGGGTGGGTCCCGCAAGAGGACCTTGATGATAACGCCCCGGACCCATCCCTAAAAGACATTATGATGGCCATACGGGAATTAAAAGGCACTCTGGAGCCAAAACTAGACTCCGTTATGGAAGAGGTGAACCTCCTGCGCACCGACCTCCGGAAAATGTTCGAGAAGGTTTCCACGGCGGAGGCGGGCATTGGGGGCCTGCAGTCCAAAACGAAACGTCTGGAAGAGCAAGTGGCCACCCTCACGAAAAATCAATCAGTCATCTTTGCCCGGCTTGAAGATCAAGAAGAAAGGGCACGGCGCAACAACATCCACATGGTGGGGGTGCCGGAAGGGATGGAGGGGCCATCAATGGACTTGTTCCTTGAGAACTTGATATTGAATCACCTGAAGCCTAAACACCTGTCTAACTTCTTCTCGGTGGAGCGTGCCCATAGAGCCTTGGGGGGTAGGCCTCACCCTGGAGCGCCCCCGTGCATGATCATTGCCCGCATTCTGTACTTCAGAGATAGGGATGCCATTCTACAAGCAGCACGGGCACATGGGTACCTTCGGCACGAAAACGCAGTCATCCGCTTTTTCCCCGACTTTACGCTCCAGGTACAGCGTCAGCGGCGTTCCTTCGACATGGTTAAGAAGGCCCTCAGGGAACAGAGTGTGAAATATATGATGCTTTTCCCCGCCCGACTTAAAATCCTAAATGGGGGGAAGGCATACTTCTTCGAAACGCCGGAGGATGCAAGTGACTGGCTGGAGGGCTGGCAGACTGTCGGCCGCAAGGGAGGGCCACATCGGCCTGGTGCGGAGCAGGGCAGGAAAGAGACTGAACCAGATGACGGGCGGTCCGCCAGTAGCCAGGTGCCACGGCAACGGACAGATAAGTGACATTGAGACTCCTCCTACCTGACAGAACTGCTCCTTTGTGCCTACGTACATACTTTTGGGGCGCTAAAGGTTCATGGGAAGGGAGTTGCGAGTGAAGGTGCTCCTCACCGAGGGGTTTCGTGACCCCTCAACTGACTCCTGTGGCATGCAGCCAGTACACCCTTCCTTTTTCCGGTCTGCACATGGGTAATTTACATGTTCTGGTGGTTTGCTGGTAATGGGGCCTATGAACTGCTGCAGCGTGGGCCTGTAACTTTCGTCAGCTGATACATACTTCTTCGTGCTGGCTGCTAGTCCATGGCTCCTCACAAATGTTTATTTCTATATTGTTCGGGCGACAGGCACTCTGTATGTTTGGGAGGTGGGAGGTTGGGGACTCACCTAGCAGGGCTGCAGGGAGGGTGGAGTTGGGTTTATTGTTTATTTTGTTCAGGAGGGAAGGGATACACGCTCGAGACCTTGAGATTCAACAGGGGATGGAGACTGACCCGGAAGGAACTTCCAGGGCGAGGGAAGGCTCAACGACTGTAGGACCTACCCACGATTATGGGTGACCCAGCTAGCATGCAGATCTGGACCTGGAATGTGAATGGTCTTGGCAACAAGATCGAACGCACGTTGGTTCTGCAACACCTTAAGAGGCACTCCCCAGACGTAGTTATGATCCAAGAATCACACTTACGGGGCAGTAGATGCAAGGCCTTACATCGTTTTGGGTATAAAATGGTGGCCCATTCCGGGTTTTCATCCGGGGCAAGGGGAGTGGGGATATTGGTACGCAACACACTGCCCCTGGTTATAACGGGTACGTGGTCAGAAGACGCAGGATGTTTCGCTGCGGTAGCGGGTAAATGGGAGGGGCGCCTGGTAGTGTTCTGCTCCTGCTATATACCCCCGGGTCTCCACTCGGTGATCTTTCCAAAATTGAGTACATTCTTGACCAGTCTTCCGTTAGGTGTTCTCCTTATTGGCGGAGGCACGAATGCCGTCATGAGCCCGGAGGTGGACCGTACTAGTTCCCAGACAGGTAGACAGGGGGAGCGTGGCATGGCAGACTTCGCTGCGCCCCTTGGGCTGATGGACCTGTGGCGGGCACACAATCCCCTTCTAAGACAATACATGTATGCGTCACCCTCAGAGGCCCGATCACTAACTGGACTGCATTTCCGAGGATAGACCCCTTGCGTCTCCGTGACCCCACGCTTGGGGATAACCTCCGCGAGGGCTCAGAACTATATTTTAAAGAAAACAAGGGGTCGGTAGAGTCGCATGTCACATTGTGGGAGGCCTACAAGACGGTGTTGAGGGTGCTGGCGCAGGCGCTGATTGGAGCGCAGAAGAAGGAGGAATCCCTGCAGATCCGACAATTAGAACAGAAGATTAGCCAGCTTAAAGGGGATAATGTGCTGGCCTCGTCTGCGGATTTGAGACATAGGCTAACTCTGAAGCAGCGGGACCTCAGGGCCCTGGCAGATGGGGAGGCGCGGGCATACGTGCTGGTTACGCAACATCGCGTCTATGACGTGGGAGACAGACCGCTGAAGCTCCTGGCATGGTTGGAACGCCGAGATCGGGACCGATCTTGGGTTTTGGAGGTGTGTGATGTCGATGGGTAACATCAGTCGACAAGTATTGTATTGTATTGCAATTGCATTTGTATAGCGCTTACTACCCCTGACGAGGCGTCGAAGCGCCTAGGGGCATAGCGGAGGCTTTTGCCACGCACTTTGAGCGGGTCTATGCCCCGGTGTGCGCTAGGTCCGAAGAGGACTGTGCAGACTTCCTGCGGGACTTTGCCTTGCCCGTGTTGTCCTCAGAGGCGTGCAAACGGCTCGAAGAAGACCTCACGGAGGAAGAGCTTGGGATTGCTCTGAGTTCCCTCAAATCTGGGAAAGCACCGGGCCCAATGGCCTCCCCATAGAGATTTACAAAAGGCAGGCCTCGGTCGTACTACCCCCACTCCGGGAGATGCTGATGGAGGCGCGCGAGGCCGGACTGCTTCCGCCAGATCAAAGGGCGGCGATGATTGTGGTAATTCACAAAGCGGGAAAGCCGCCCGATCAGTGTAGCTCCTACCGTCCCATTTCCCTCATTAATGTAGAAGCGATGGTCCTTGCAAAGGTGTTAGCAGATAGACTTGTGTCCGTCATTACAGAGCTGGTGCACGTGGACCAGTCAGGGTTTATGCCCCGCAGAAGTACCCGCCACAACTTGCGGAGGCTCTATGGAGTGCTGCACATGACTGAGGGCGCAGAGACTTCCCAAACGGCATTGATGGCGCTGGACGCATCAATGGCATTCGATAGCATCTAGTGGCCCTATCTCTTGATGGTCCTTCAGCGGATGGGTTTCGGACCGAACTATTGTAGTTGGGTTAGACTCCTGTAAGAGAGGCCAACAGCCCAGGTGCGTGTTAATGGGGCTGTATCGAGGTCCTTCCAGCTGCGCGGGGGCACCAGGCAGGGCTGCCCCTTGTCTCCACTCCTGTTCGCTTTGGCATTGGAGCCACTGGTGCACTGGATCCAGAGAGATCCTATGGTGTCGGGCATAGCAGCGCCAGGGGGATGGGAAGAGTGGATCTCCCTCTACGCTGACGATATTGTTTTGTATCTGGCGCGGCCCTACCAGTCCATGGCGCGAGCACTGCACATCTTTGAACTCTTCGGTAGCTATTCCGGCTACACTATCAACTGGTTGAAGTCGGTGATCTTTCCTCTGTCGGGCCCCCCCCGAGGACCCTCACACGGTGTGCGGCCCCGAGGGCTTTAAATATCTCGGTGTCTACGTCACGCGCTACAGGAGGGTGTTCCTCAAGAGGAATCTTGAACCCCAATTGAGCCAATTGGGAGAGGACGTTGGCCATTGGTCTGCCCTCCCACTCTCCCTCGTAGGCAGGGCAGCCTTATTTAAAATGATGACACTGCAGAGGCTCCTCTACGTTCTCCAAAACACTCCATACCCGGTCCCCCCGACTGTGTTCAAAAGAATAGCACAGGCGGTTAGAACTCTGTTGTGGGAGGGAGGATCTCCAAGGATTGCATTGCACAAGCTCCACAGGGGGGTGTATAATGGTGGCCTGGCGGTTCCGGACGTCAGGCTATACTACTGGGCCTCGCAGCTTTAGGTGATAAACGATTGGGTGTACGTGGGCGTTGACGAACCCGCATACAGAGTGGGCAGAATGGCTATGCCTGGAAGAAACTGTGAATCCCTCCTGTACGCTCGCAGATCGCGTCCGGAGTGGCCCGATCACACCAAGGTAGTGCTGCAGTGCTGGAGAGAGGCTAATAAACTCCTGGGGTGGGCGGGAAAACTGACCGGTAAAACCCCATTGTGGATGGGTGACCAGCTACGCAAAGTGGCCGCTCTGTCGGGTTTCAGGGGGTGGAAACTGATAGGAATTGAGTATTTGGGGGATGTATGGAAAGGGGACTCCCCCATCGTGTTTGCAGATCTCCAGAGAGAATATAACCTTCATCAGTCACAGGGATACCACCATGTTAGACTCCTACATGCGTTGCGCTCGCATGGGCATAGTGGTACTTCTATCCCGGAGTACTCCCCGTTAGAGGACAGGTTGCTACTTGACCCGATCACTGAGAAGCCGACCTCCACGATATATCATAAATTAATTAACAATGTACCGGACCCCCTGACTACCCCCCGAGATGCCTGGGACAGGGACCTCGGCAGCATAGACGACGAGGACTGGCAGGAGGCATTGCAGAGCACTAGGGAGATCGCAATACGCTCTAGGTTTAGATTAATTCAGCTGAAGATTCTACACCGCACCTACTACCCTCGCACACACCTATATACATGGGGCAAGATCCCGTCGGCACAGTGTGTTAGGGGATGTCAGCAAGAGGGTACTTTTCTGCATATCCTATGGGAATGCCCTGAGATAGTCTGCTTCTGGACGAACGTTACTGTTGTTATGTCTGAGGTGGTGGGAGAAACGGTTCCGCTGGAGCTGAAGTGGCTTCTGCTGATGATAAAGGGCGAAACCGACTGGTCCAGATATGTGGGGATATGGTTGGCCCTGGCTGCCGGGATTGCGAAGCGTAACATTGCTAGGGGGTGGGGGGCATCGGCACCTCCGTTGCTGGAGGATTGGAAACATGATCTGGACTGGTGCCAACGTGCCGAAGAAACTGTATATAAAAGCAGGGGTTGTGCCAAGAAATGGGAAAGAGTGTGGTCACCATGGCGAAAGTACAGAGAACCAGGGATGGTCACTTAGATGCTGGTGGCATGAGTAATGTGATATTGTCTTTCTTCTCCCATATATCTAATCCGCTTCTGACTACTGGGGTCCCTCCACGTATGGACTTTTGATATTGTTTTGTACTGTATGGTCTCTTGAGCTTTGTTAATAAAAAGATTTTCAAAAAAAAAAAAGAAGAAAATTTAGCAGTAAAAAATAAAGTCAGGGGAAGAAGTAGGAGAGTAAAAAAGAAAGTAATGTAAAACAGTAGAAAAAAGTAAAAAAGACGCAGTAAAAGTAGAAATAAAACGCAAAATATACACTTAGGGACAGAGAGGCATAGATAATAAATAAAAAAGATCAGAAAAACAGTGTAAAAAACAAAGGATTGAAAAGATTGGAGAGGGATCGAAAAACAGGCCCCAGAACCATGCAAAGAATAGGAAAACAAGATGGCCGCGCCCATTGGCGACCGTGTGGTGATGTTCGCGCGATATTTCCCCCGAACACGTCATCCGCGTTGCCGAACGTCAAAAACATCTCTGCGTAGCGTTGCAGAGTTTTTGTGCTGCTTCGCATAGCCTAGCATAGCGCGGCTACGCGAACTTCACCCAGGGTTAATTCAGGCCCACTTCCAAAGGTCCAGGACTGGGCTGGCAGCACTTGGCAGGGTAGACTCACAGATGGCAGAGTGCAGGTGCTGGGATCGAGGTTGTTGTAGACTTCTGTTCGTCAAGCTCAAGTCAGGAGGCCAGTCAACTAGCCCTTGGAGTCAATTTGGGTTCCCTGGTTCAACAGATGCAGGTCCAGTTCTTCTCACCCAGGCAAGAGGCCAGCAGGTCTATGACACTGCTGGCGGTCCTGAAACTCATAAAATGCATGGCGGTGCCAAGCGGCACCACCAGCATATTACTGAGGACCTGACCGCCGCGCCACTGCCAGGGAACATTGGTTCCCTGGTGACTGTGGCAGTGCAATGGGCAGTCCTACATACAAATGCCACTCACAAGTTCCTACATAACAGTCCAAAATATTCAATCACAAGTTTATACAGTGGAATTCTGCCAGTTCAATGCACCTGAAAATACACAATGGTCTAAGTCACATAGGGACGCAATCCTCTGAACTCCAGATCACTTGTAGTACACTCCTGTAATTGCAGAAGGGGGTGGGGCAGGTGGTCATTGATTACACCTGTCCAAATCCATCACCAGCTGTGGCTCATCAGGTTAACAAACAAGAACAACCAAATACAGCATACATTCATATGAAAGTAAACCACAGACCTGCCACTTTGTTATGTTAAAAGAATTTGTAGAGCTCACGTTCACCAAACGGTTTCATGGTGCTTATAAAGAGAGGTGGTCAGCTGCTCATTAGATCATTCATTCACAGGGCTGAGAGAACAGCCAAGTTTTTAATTGTCTCCTAAAATAAGAGTAGCATGTAGAAGATCTGATCTTAAAAGGGGGTGAGTTCCAAAAGTCGGGGCAAATACCGCAAAGCGGGATCCGCCAATTCTTTTTCGTTTAAAGGTGGGGATGGCCAACAGGATCTGGTGGGATGACCTAAGGGCCAGGACAGGGGTATACCTCTGAATGAGAGTGGAAATAAATTCCGGGCATGTGCCGTGAAGGGATTTAAATATCAGGCATCCGATCTTATATGCACAGCGTCGAGTTACCAGGAGCCAATAAAGTTTCCTCATGAGGGGAGTGACGTGGTGCCATCTTGGCTGGTGATAGATAAGTCTCACTGCCTGATTTTGCACCAGTTGCAGTCTTTTCATTAAGTACCCTGGAAGGCCAAAGTAAGTAGAGTTAGCATAGTCAAGATGTGAAATTACCAGGGATAGAATCACTTGGATAACCACTTCCATTGTAAGGAATCTACTGATTTTCCTGATCTTCCGGAGTTGGAAAAAGCAGATAGAGACTACAGTTCCAATCTGGATTTTCATCGTGAGATGCCTATCAATTGTGACACCGAGGCTCTTGGCTGAGGAGGAAGGAAGTGGGGGCACACCCAACACTGCTGGCCAAAAATTCGAGGTCCAGGGGTTCCGAGAACCGCCGGTTAGGATCAGTTCTGTTTTATCAGGATTTAATTTTCAATGGTTATTATTCATCCAATTGCGGATGTACAACATAGTGGTGTGAAAATTCAGGATAGAGCCAGGGGTGTTGTCAATGGAGAAAATCAGTTGCAGATCATCTGCGTAGTTGATAATGCGCACCTTACCTTCACCCAGGGACTGAATAAGGGGAAGGAGATTCAAATTAAACAGGTGCGGGGACAGAGAGGAACCTTGTGGGACCTCACAGGTTAGTTTAACTCTTGGAGCTGTGTATTGGGAGAGACAGACTGATTGAAAGCGATTGTCTAAAAAGGACATCAGCCATTGAAGTGCAGCTCGCTGAACCCCTGCGTCCCTGACACGGTCCATCAGACTTTTATGGTTGACCATGTCAAAGGCTGCTGAGAGGTCGTGGAGCACTAGGGCCTGGGTGGTGCCTTTGTCAGCCTCTTTCCTTATTTCATCCAATACAGTCAGGATTACCATCTCAGTAGAGTGAGAGGGGTGAATGCCTGCCTGGTGAGGATGTAAAAATTGAGATTGTTCAATGAAAGAACAGAGGCAGTTGGCCACATGGGCTTCCAGCACCTAAGCCTGATAAGGAAGCAATGAGATAGGGCGATAGTTCGAGGGGACCGAGGCGTCTGCGCCAGTTTTCTTAATTAGTGGGACTATCACAGCTTCCATAAAGACTTGGTGAATGTGTTTGTTGCACTGGCCCTTATCCTAAGAAATAACTAACTACTTGAGGAGAAAAAATTGAACGAGGCAGAGGAACACTCCCTTTGGCATATCCTAAAAATCTTCCTTACTGTGGTGATCCTGGACATGGCTGCAGATAGCTCCGATGTCATTCCTCCAAGTGTATCTCAAACGTGGATCATAACCATCATATAACCCCGGCCGTTAGTCATATGGTCATTCATTATTTGACAAGGAGAATAGATAAAGAGCTATCATTCGTATGAGTTATCATAAACAGTGAAGACCAAATTGGGACTTCACAGGAAATGACAAGGAGAATTGTAGTGTATTTAAAGGATTTATTAACCATTAGTTCAAATCAATCATTAGTTCAGTAAGTATTACAATTTGTCATCATTATTAAAGATTCAAATAATTTAAAAGTCGCTATTCAAGATAAGATAAAATAACATATTAGTAGCAATTACAAATAAAATGCAGAATATGCAGCAACTGTGCTCCATAAAGGAAAATCCCTATTCTAAATTACGGACCATTGGGCAAAAATGGCATTTTACTTTATGCGAAATAAGATTAGGCGTCAACTTCAGAAAACCAAATGACGTTTCTGATGAGCAAACAGGAATGCATGGGCATAAAGCCTTAGCACTCAAGCAGTGAAGATTAGCAGAGGCTAGAAGGGACTTCTCAGCTCGAAGTCAGCAAGCTTCTCTCAGATAAGCTCCTTAAGATCTGCTGCTTCTAGTCTAACGAACACACACTATTATAATTCAACAAAATAATCGTTGCAACATTGCATCTCGTCACCACTTTCAGGAACCAATCGTTTTCTTCCAAATGGTGGGACCAGGTACACTTCCCAGTTTCTCACATCTTTACAATGGTTCATATTGACTCTTTTCTGCTTTGCTTCTCCATCATCAGATCACTTCCAATCGGCAAGAGTATTGTACTAGTATCATGTGTAAGCCTGGGCGTAGTTTGCGTAGTAGCACTTCATGTAGCTACGTGAAGTACATTTTGAACTACACGTATCTATGCAAATTGTGTAGTGCGTAACTGTGTGCTTGACTGCACTGTACAATAATTGCCAAAAGCATCTTGCACAGTGCAATTTAAAATAAAATAAATAACTCTGTCTTTATATGCTAAAAATGCATATAGTTATTTCACAAAAGTGAAAACGATAAATTAACAAGCAGTGAGAGAGGTGATGATTTTGGGATCCTCCCTAACCTAGGGAGAGAACCAAGCAGATGCCTTGAAAACAAAAAGCACATCTTTTGAACGATTCAGTGGTGGTCCCATCCTCTTAAGACCACCCCAAGCACAGTTATTGGCAAAAATACAATCCCAACCAAAGGCCCTGCAAAGCATTATGGGACGAGATTAGCAGTGGGCAGTGAATATTATAGTATCCAATATCAAAATAATTCTACAAAGAGCTGCAGTTCCACTAGTCGTTACTAGATGTCCTCACGAGTCAAATGCAAAAGCTTCATGAAAGGGTTTCAATGCTTTTGCATTTGACTCGTGAGGGACATCTAGTAACGACTAGTGGAACTGCAGCTTGATGTATTAATAATTTCAATGCTTTTGCATTTGACTCGTGAGGGACATCTAGTAACGACTAGTTGAACTGCAGCTCTTTGTAGAATTATTTTGATATTGGACACTATAACATTCACTGCCCACTGCTAATCTCATCCCATAATGCTTTGCAGGGCCTTTGGTTGGGATTGTATTTTTGCCCATAACTGTGCTTGGGGTGGTCCTAGGAGGAAGGGACCACCACTGAATTGTTCACATGATATGCTTTTGTGTTCAAGGCATCTGCTTGGTCCTCCCCTAGGTTAGGGGGACCCCAAAATCATCACCTCTCGCATTGCTTGATATTTTCATTGTCAAAGTTCACTTTTGTGAATTTGTTATATGCTTTTTAGCATAGAAAATTGCTTTAACAAAGCATTTGTATGTGTTTAATATACTGTTGCTATGCTACGTTGATTAGCACAGTTTTTTCGTAGCAAAGTATTATGCCCAGGGTTAATCATGTGCTCTTGGTTTAGCGCTGGCAAGCCCCATTGCTGGGGCAGCTATGGGATATATAAACGTCTTTTTAACATAACATACATAATTATGTCCTTGATTTGTTACACTGAACAGAATCTTGTGGTTCAGACATCTCTTCCCACGAATCGCGCTTCCTGGAATCTTTCTCTGCTCCGGGTGAGAACCTCACTATCAGTTGTCTAATGCATAACAAATGCCTGTTCACTCGCTAACAGAAGGCTTCTGGAAAATTACAGCATCTGCAGTGGGAAGAATTAGAAAAACATCTGGTTGAAACAACTGTTTAATGCGCAAACAGGCCTATTAGCCTTGAACATAAAAGTTGACATTCAAAATGACATCAATATTTAAGGTAACTTAATTTACCACAATTAATTAACTGGAATGTTTGCTGGCAAGGGCTAAGTGTGATTACCTACTACAAAATGAATGCACTTGTTATTTCATGTTTTAAATCACCTCTTGTTAATAAATGAGTTTTCTTTGAAATATTAGGAAATTCACTCGGTCAAAACATTATTGCGTCACTCCTTGATGAACCTTTCAGAGTGTTTATTGTACCTGGCAACATAAAATTGTAATATCATAGATGTCCATAGATAAAGAACAACTTTATTTGATAATCGAACAGGAATAATCATCACGGAGTGATGCAATAGCAACTCATGGCTGTAGATGGATGGACCAAAATAATACATCCAGACACCGGTATCTGCAACTCATTACATTTGTCAAAAGAATGTATATCGTATAAAAATTAATATATGATGTAACAGAGATGAACTAAAAAGAAGAAACAATCCATCGTAAACGTCTGTCAGAGGGATTTCAGTAATCAAACATAAGTCGACTTTTTTGACTGGCTCTTAGAAACGAGCTCGAATAATCATACTTTATTTAATGCCCTTGCAAGTTAATACTGCGTTACAAAATATTGTTTCACAGTACACACACACATACCATATAGACTTCGAGCTGTAAATGTTACTTTACTATTAAAAAAATATATTTATATCAAATTGTCTGCGGACAAGTAGGCCACCCCTGTAGCTAGGACATAGAGAAAGTCTTCAGATGCAGGAGGCAGAGGTCTGCAATATGAATCTGAGCTCTGAATTTGTGCCAGGGGAAAACTGCAATCAGCGTATTCATTTTCTTGAAATATGCATGGGGAGTTTCGCAGCCTGGCTGGTTGAACATAGATTATAGCTATGGGACTCACTTAAGTCATCATAAAACAACAGGTGATATTCGATGAGATAAATTGAGCCCAGTCGCATCGTTACACCTGTCCCTTTATGCCGATTTACACTCCTGTCTGTCAGATCTGGGTCAAAGTTCAAGAATGCTTTATGTCCTTAGAATGAACTTTTCTTACATCTATAAATGTCAGCTCAGAACATTACAACTGCATTTAAATAGAAGTACCTTGTTAGACTACTGTTCAACGGAGTCATTTATTCTTCTTCCCATTTCTTATCTGAAGGATTCAGATGCTATAGTACTCTGAAGCTCTGAAATAAATATTAATTTCGATACATTATTTAATTTAAAACCATTGTTTTGAGATGTCAGTGAAAAGAAAAAGATGAACACTTGCTAAACCGAAGAAATAATAGTCTCCCCGTACTTAACAACAGCCATTACAAATATGTCAGATGGCCAGTGGCGGCTGGTGGAATTTGAAACTGGTGGGGCGGATGCAGAACAAATAAGCGTATGCGAGCGAGCGAGCCAGACGGCAATAAGGGGGTTCGGGGGTTCTCCCCGTGAAGAAATTTTTAAAAATTGGCATCTTTTGGTGCGATTTTCAGCACTATTTCTGTGATAAATGGACTAAAAATTCAGGTCTTCTAGGCATTCATAAAAGAAAAGTCATACTTTATTTCAGAGAATTTCTGGGTTGCCAAGCAAGTCTCACTTCTGAAGAGGGCTAGGGTACTAAGCAAGACTGCTTTGGCTCTACCCTTTCCAATAGAAAACACTAGTTAGCGATGTGAACAAGTTCAATGGACAAATCTGGAGTCTAGGGAGAGTCCCTCTCCTGAGAAAGAAATTAAAAAAGATTGGCAAATGGTGCATTTTAAAGCAAATGAATGCAGCGATAAAGCAAGGCTCATTAAGCAGTGGGAACGTATAGTCTTGAAATATTAAACATTAAAAACTGTCCCGTATCTTCTTGCATTAATTTGTTCAACAGTTACTGTAATATGTAAATTGTTCTGCATGACAACTTTAGCCCTTTAAAATGTATGCTTGCCCAGTGTCTTGCACTGCATGCAGCATTAACTTTGGAAAAATATGTTCTAACCAGACTTCGGGAAGCACCCACAGCTGCTGGCTGTAACCAGTCATATAGAAATATGTGCAGACAGGTCTTTAAGTGAGATGAAAAAGTGGGTGCTCCCTATAAAGGAACATGCCAAATACATTTCTGTGATTCCCATAGTGTGCCATCAGACCGGTATTTTGGTTTCTCTCTGAGATGTAATTTTATCCAGATAAATGGCACAGCAACTGACATACGCCTAAAGCCTGTCAGTATGATTGTCTTTGTCACTGGGTGTTAGCTGTTTAAGATAAATGAGTAACAAAAATGATTTCTTATAAATAATTAACATTGAATGTTTAAATTCTGAAATAGTGAGTCTGTGAATTAAATAGCATTGAGGCCTGTGGAAGGAGTTTTGGCCTTCAATTATGTGTGCTTTATGTTAGATATGTATCCTCTTTTTCTTTGCATATCTTGTCCATCTGCACATCTTCAAACCCCTCTCTTTCCTCTTCAGCATCCTCTTTCACTGTTCCCAGAATGCCCTTCCTCACTGGTCAACAGCCTTGTACTGCAAGAACACAAGGGTATAACGGAGTGCAGGCATGCGCCGATTGCTAACTCCTTAGATAAGACAAGCAGGAGTTCTGTCAACTGCTCCAAACTGCAATTGACACTGAACAAGGCTTAAACCCAGAGCACTGTGTTATGGACTGCACAAGTCGAAGATGAAGACTGCAGAAAATATCCAAATAAGAGGCAGAGATGGACCCAGAGTTACAGAACAGCTTAGCAGGAAAAAAGCCATAATAGACACGTGTTGGGAGTGGGTGAAAAACAAGAGGAGTATAGACCAGCCAGACACACACTCTAGGTTGCATAGAATTTACATTATGCACAAGTGTAACATTTTGCCCTCCCAGACCCATATGTCGTACTACTCAGTCACACCTTGTACACAACCTAGTCCATTATTCTGTGCTGCGGTCCCATGCTCTGTGCAGCCCATCTTTCTGTACTACAATGTGCAATGCAATGTGCTGCATAGTGAAGTCCCACTTGTTTCTTTGTGCAGTGCCGTGCCCTGCAAGGCACAGTTCCCTCCCCGCTCTCTCTGACCTGCGTAGACTCGTATTCTGCATTGAGCATTCATGTTCACGCTGTTCTGTCCCATTTTCCAACCATGCTTACCCTACATTCCACCCAGGGCTATTTTCAATTCCATGCTGCATTCTTCACATCTGCACATAGCACATGGTGTAATCACCCAAAATCAAGTTTTTTTAAAGGAGTCTGGTCTCTCTCGTGTGCTGACCAGCCCTATGGCTCTGCCCTGCACTGTCCAACAGTCTAGTCTGTGCTTTTAAGTCCAACCCTCTGGACTGGACTATACCATGTTTAGCTCCGCACATCCCTTCATGCTGCACTATTGAATGCCACTTTTTGCACAGCGCAGGTTCATGTTCCGCACCGCCCAGTACCCATTCCACATCAGCCTTTCCGCACAGTCCACGCTGTACAAACGCTCAATCCACGCTGCACAGTAACACATCCTTAAACATTTTGTCAAACACTTAAAATTCACCTTGCTGCAATGCAACTGAATTTGCACAAAATCACTCTGTGTAATATTTCCCTAAAACAACCCTCCCTCTAAGTGCACAAAAATGCTGAAGGTAAAACACAACAATGCAACTGAATTTGCACAAAATCACTCCGTGTAATATTTCCTAAAACAACCCTCCCTCTAAGTGCACAAAAATGCTGAAGGTAAAACACAACAATGCAACTGAATTTGCACAAAATCACTCCGTGTAATATTTCCCTGAAAACAACCCTCCCTCTAAGTGCACAAAAATGCTGAAGGTAAAACACAACGATTGCCTGCTGGCTGACGAAAAGTGCCCGGAGACACAACAAAATCAGCTCCGAGGGACATATTTCCACACCTACGTCACTTACTAATTGGCACCAAGAAACAGATGCAACTTGGAGCGGTTTTCTGTTGTTTGCTGTTATATATATATAATTTATTTTTTTAAACTCTGCGCTTAAGTTTTTGCAGTCAGGTGATGAGTTTAGTCAGCAACGCCTGGTTCTAGACATCATGCACAGCACAGTTGCATGCACGCGGTTTTTAGAGGTTTTTCAATTACCCCACCACACTTGCATATTTACTGCCCGCTTTTATTGCTAGTGAGCCAACAGGTCCGAGTGCTTGATAAAAATATTGCTAAAAAACAAAAAACTGTTTATAGAGCAGTTCGATGACAGGGAATGAGAATCAGCGGGGTGGGGGGAGGGGTGAATGAGAGCAAGCAGGTGAGGTGAACTGAAGGGTGTCTGGGGGTGCAATAACTTTGGCTCTGAGGACGAATGTCCTGTGAGAGTGGAAAAGTGACAGGTTGACTTACCCCTGAAGCTGTTCTTCGTCTTGTCTCTCTTCCACCTGGTTCCACATTGTACTGCACTGTTTGATTTTTTTGTGAGAGGAAAAATCTCAGAGAAAGAGCTCCAGATCTGTGTGGAAGGCACTAAAAATGCAAACTGGAGACGTTGTGGGCGCTGTATGTCTTTGAGGACTTCACCAGATGCCACTTCTGGCGTAAATAAAGAGCCAGTGCCCCCACAAGCAGCGACATGAGAGCTTTGAAGTTCCCCGATTCAGTCTGATGCCTGGGATTGTTCTATAGGGAGGAACGTACGGGTAGAAGTATTCATCAGAAAAACTTCTTTCCTAACAAGCCAATGCGATTTGATTTTCTGAGCCACAGAGCAGTGGGGAACGCAATGGAAGTCTCAACTGCCAGGCTCACGGCTGTCGGGGGTGAGGGAAAGAAATAGTTGAGTAAAAGAGGTGCGTGGAGGTGAGAGTGAACACAGGAGCATGAGAACTCTAAGGAGGGCCATGAAGAAGGGAGAGAATGAAGAGCAGCCAGTGGCGACTCGCAATACTCGCGGGTGGGGGCCGGAGGAGTTGATTTAAAATTAAAATAAAAACTTACCGGACCCGGGTCCGTGCCGCTTTTGGCGCCTTCTGCGTTCTGCCTCAACTTCGGAACTGGAACAGCTGCGTCACAACCCCTCTCAGCCAACACTGACGCTGCTCCAGCAGCGCCAGGATTGGCTTGAGCAGGGATTCTCCCCGCCCATTAGGAGACCGGGGCTGCGGCAACAAGCAACCCTCGCTCTCCTAAGGGGAAGGCTACTGCGCATGTTCCGGCTGGTCGAACATGTGCACTAGTGCGCTCACCCGCTGTCAGTCTAGTCAAACCCTCAGTGCTGCCGCAGCCCCACCCCCTTCAGCGTGACAGCGTCCTGATTGGAACTAGCGTCAGAACAAGTTCTGACGCTGTAGAACGAAGAATTATGATATGTAATTAATTATAGCGTTGAATGGGGCCGTGCCAGCATTAGTGGGGCAACGCCCCAGCGCCCCAATGGACGCACCGCCACTGCAGATGGCACATAGAAAAAGTATTACATAAGCACATATATATATATATATGCATCTCTGCACCACCAGCGGTTAGGATGCACACCAGCACAGCCAGGGCCGGACGGGGAACCGAAACCAGCCCTGGCAAAATGCTCGGCCGGCCAGCGGGGTGGGGGTGTTGCTGCCGAGCTGTTTGCAAGGGCCAGTTTCGGCTGATTAAGTTACAGGGGGCCGATATTGCCGGCCCCCGGTAACAAAAACGGCCCCCCAGGGGCCCAAAAATGGCCCCAAACCTGGCGGCCCACCGGGAAAATGCCCGGTGCCCGCTACGGCCAGTCCGGCCCTGAGCACACCGCGACTTTGGATGTTGTATTGAGGTTGGTGAGCCCCCAAGCACCGTATGGGATCTTCCAGGAAAGAAGGGGCGAAAGCAGAATGGAGAGTTCGGCGCTGGGAGCTTGATTGCTACCCTTGGCGGGGACTCCCCTTCCGCGGAGGCCGTCTAATTTTTGGGACAATGAGGTTGCTTTGAGCTGGGCCGCTTCTGACATTTGCCAAGCGGAGGAACAGTAAGACTGTGTTAATTTGTTATTCAGCACTTGACTTTGAGTATTTGAAAGCGCAATGCAGTTTAAATGTGCTACATTCCAGTATTGGATGCTTGAGTGTTTTAGCATCCGAAAGAAAGATGAACTTTAAATTGCAGTCATTTTGGACTTTGGATTTGAGTGACATCAAAACAATACACTAATTTCGGATGCTTGTGAAGCTAAATATGAGGAAAACACTAATCAAGATTTTAACTGCGTAGGCTGGTTAGAAATAATTTTTTACAGTACTTACAAGTGACACATGATTTTATATTCTACAATTCGATAAATTGTTGAAGTATTTTTTCCATGTTCATGTCATCAGTATAACTTGAGTATATAAACTGCTTGAAACAAGGTGCATTATGGTTGAAAAAGGCTGATGAAGTAGCCGAAACGCGTCCCAGTGCCTGCGTCGAGTGCTGTTTAAAATAAAACAGAAATACTTACGTTCCGGAGTGCAGATCTTTTCTGAAGCCAGAGGAGAGTTGTTTTGCATTTAAAAGCCTACAGACCATCCGGCCCCCGGGCCCTCGTCACCACACCGACCCACAAGGCAGGACCCACTCTTGACCCCATCTTCGCTGGAGGTAGCAGCGTTCACTTCAGTCACACCACGCAACTCCCTTGGACCGACCACCACTGCGTACACTTCCTCGTCAACAAACCCAAGCCACCCGAACCTGCTCCGCGCCCACTGAGAAGGAACTGGAGCAGAGTCACCGAGGAACAACTCAACTCCACCCTAAACGGCAACACCCCCACTGCTGCAACCAACGCCAACCATGCAGCCATGGAATTCCACACTTGGATTGCCAACTGCGCAGAAAAGCTCGCCCGCTACGCAACCCCGACAAGCAGCACCCCAGGAAAGCCGCCTGGTTCACCATCGACCTCCAAGAAGCCAGACGCACCTGCAGACATTTGGAGAAGAACTGGAGAAACAGCAAGACACCTGAAAACTACACCACCTACAAGGACGCCATGACCGAATACCATCAACGCATTAGAACCACCAAAAGGACCTTCATCCACAACAGAATCCATGCCAACTCCAGCAACTCCAAGGAACTCTTCAGCGTCATCCAGGAATTCACCAAGCCCCGCAGCGAAGCCAAGGACATCACCCCCTCCCAGGACCTCTGCGACAAACTCGGATCCTACTTCCACCTGAAGATAAAGAACCTCTACGACAACTTCAATGACCATACATACGCCTGACCCCGCAGCCAGCCCACCCTCCGGCAACGCCAGCCAGCCCACCATCTCCGCCTGGACTCCGATCACGACCGAAGAGACCACCGCGACCATGAAAGGCATCCACTCCGGGGCCCCCACAGACCCCTACCCATCACACATATACCACAGAGCCGCCACCGCCATCGCACCCGTAATACAATGCACCATCAACACCACCCTCGAGACCGGCTCCTTCCCCGATGAGTGGAAGTACGCAGAAGTCAGGCCCCTGCTCAAGAAGCCCTCAGCAGACCCGACCGACCTCAAAAACTACCAGCCCATCTCGCTCCTCCCCTTTGCGGCAAAAGTCGCCGAGAAGACCATCAATGCAGAACTGACAAAGTTCATCGAAGACAACGCCATCCTCGACCCTTCTCAATCCGGATTCCGCAGCAACCACAGCACTGAGAGCGCCCTACTCGCCGCTACCAACGACATCCGCACCCTCCTCGACCAAGGCCACACCGCAGCCCTGATTCTACTCGACCTGTCAGCAGCATTCAACACCGTCTCCCACCGCACACTCGCAGCCAGACTACGGGACGCCGGCATACAAGGCACCGCCCTCGACTGGATCCGATCATTACTCACCGGCAGAAGCCAAAGGATCAGACTACCACCCTTCCTCTCCGAACCCATGGAAATCAGGGATCATCACTCAGCCCAACCCTCTTCAACATCTACATGGCTCCCCTCGCCGCCATCATCCGACAGTACGGCCTCAGCATAGTCTCCTACGCCGACGACACCCAGCTCATCCTCTCCCTCACCAAGGACCCCGCCACCACCAGACTCAACTTCCAGGAAGGAATGCAGGACGTTGCAGCCTAGATGAGCAACAGCTGCCTAAAACCCAACTCGGAGAAGACAGAAGTCCTCGTCCTCGGAACCACCCCATCGACATGGAACAACACCTGGTGGCCCACCGCCCTCGGCAGCCCCATTACCCCCACAGACCACGTCAAAAACCTCGACATCGTACTCGACTCCTCCCTCTCCATGAACCGACAGGTCAACGCCGTCGCCTCCAGCTGCTTCAACACCCTCCGCATCCTCCTTCAGACTTTTAAATGGATCCCCCAAGAGGCAAGGAAGACAGCCACTCACGCACTCATTACCAGCAGGTTGGACTACGGAAGCGCCCTCTACACCGGTACCAACAAGTCTCTACTCCGCAAGCTCCAGACGATACAGAACACCACCGTCGGACTCGTCCTCGGTATCCCTCGACACGAACACATCAGCCTACACCTACGCAAGCTCCACTGGCTCCCCGTCGAGAAAAGAGTCACCTTCAAGATACTCACCCACTCCTACAAATGCCTACACAACACCGGACCCCAATACCTCAACGACAGAATCACCCTCCACGTAACCAAAAGAAACCTCCGTTCTGCCAACCTCTTCCTCGCCGAAACCCCCCCATCCACAGAGCCAGAGCATGGGGAAGATCATTCTCCTACATCGCGGCCAAGACCTGGAATGAGCTCCAGACCGACATCAGACGCGCCCCTTCCCTGAACACCTTCAGGAAGGCTCTGAGGACCTGGCTCTTCGACTGAACGGAACTGCTGACCCCCCCCCAGCACCTTGAGACCCTCACGGGTGAGTAGTGTGCTTATAATTCCCCTGATTGATTGAAAAGCACGTGCGGTAGCGCACCACCAGCGGTTAGGATGCACACCAGCACACTGCGACTTTGGATTTATATATACAGGCAGCACGCTGTGAACTAAATAAAGAAATTCTGCTTACCGGGAGTGCCCTTCTGGTTCTTCATGAGGAGTTGTTTGGATAATATATATATATATATATATATATATATATATATATATATATATATCTATATATATATTTACAACAGGTTACCCCTACAATGGATGGCACACCCAAGATCACTCCACTTTAGCCTCCTTCCTTCGGCCAACGCGTTTCGGGCAGGTTACGCCCTTCATCATGGGCCATAATTGAGAATGACGGCAATGACACTCAACATCGAAATCCCTCTTTTATTTCAACAATCAGCATGCAGATAACACCCAATGCATTCTGGGACTGGTAGTGTCAATAGTCCACCCTTAAACGCTGGTTGTTGACCGCCATTCTTTTGCTTCACAGGCTGCCCATGAGGAAGGGCGTAATGCTTGAAACGCGTTGGCAGCAAATTCTACGGGGCAATGCACATGAGACCTGAGCGACGATCCTGAGTGTGCCTCCACCGCAAGGGGAACTTTGGTTGTACATTTGAGTGACCGCCCCGGGTCACGGATGGCTCCACCACATGAACTCTGTGGGTTCGCTGCCGCTGGAGCTCGAGCGGCGAGGTGAAGCGGGAGATGCCTGGTATTGCAATTGCATTTCTCATGTGACATTTGTTTTCCCGATTATTGATTGTTTTAAAAGCTTGAAATGGTTTGGCGGTATTCTATTGTAACTACCAGCCCCAGAATGCACCATAATTATTGAATCAAGGAGTAATAAAAACCAATGAGGGAAAACGCTGGTTGTTGACCGCCATTCTTTTGCTTCACAGGCTGCCCATGAGGAAGGGCGTAATGCTTGAAATGCGTTGGCAGCAAATTCTAAGGGGCTATGCACATGAGATCTGAGCGACGATCCTGAGTGTGCCTCCACCGCAAGGGGAACTTTGTTTGTACATATATATATATATATATATATATATATATATATATATATATATATATATATTCACTGAAAAAACCATAGGTTTCAGACACGTTATAGTTAGAAATTAGCATTTAAAAAACCTTTGAAATTCACTGAAAAAACCATAGGTTTTAGGGACAGTTATAGTTAGTTGGACATTTCACTCGTACAAAACCATAGAAATTCCCCCGTTATAGTTAGTTCAGCTAACTATAACTCGCGCCCCGCAATGCACTGCTGATGACGTCACATATTACATCACTCATGACATGGTCAGTGACATCACTGATGACATCACTGATGACATCTCAAATGACATCACTGATTACATCACTGATGACATCATCCAGGGACTGTGTGTTTCTGTAAAGTTTAAATATGTTTAATATATATAGGGAAAGGCGTATTGAAGAATGAGTGGGTGTATAAGTGTCTGAATTGATGATTTAGCATGTGAGTGACTGACTCTACAAGTGAGTGATTAAACGTATCTTACTGAATACATGGGTTAGTGACTAAACTGTGTGAAGGTCTGTATCCGTCTGTTTGTTGGTGTGTAAGTGGATGCATGGATTTGTGAATAGCTACATGAGTGTCTATATGGGTTATTGATTGGTTCTCTGAGTATCTGTATGGCTGCCTGAGTGTTTGTGTGGGTGGGGTGTGTGTGACTCTGTACATAGATGTGTGAGTGGGTGATTCACTGGGTGCATGATTTCAAGAGTGCATCTGTGATGGACTGCTTGGGTGGGTGAGTGTGTGTATGGGTGTGTTAGTGAGTGAATGTATATCTCAGTGGTACATGTGCGAGTAACTACATATGTAAAAGGCAGTATATATGTGTGTTAGAGTATTTAAATGGCTATAAGTGAGAGTATGTGATAGTGAGAGTGGCTGTATGGCTGCGTGTGTGCTTGTATCAGTTATTGTATAAGAGCGTAAGAATGTGCTAGTATTTGTATGAGTAAGTGAGCTGGTGTGTGTATAACTGTATAGGTGAGTAAATGGGTGAGTGATAAATTTTTTGCATGACTGACTAGGTGTGTGAGTACCTCTATGGATGAGTGGCGGTGTGTGAGTGTTTATATAGGTGTATGAGTGCATATGATAGTCCTGTACTGAGTGACTGTAAGTATGAGTGACTGTACGGGTGAGTGAATGGATGTGTGTGTAGACCTAAGAATCAGTGAGTGGGTATGTAGTTTTTGGTGTTGGAGTGTCTATGGTTTTGAGAATGGCAGTCTGTAATTTAGAGTGGGTGTATCAAAAGTTATATTAGGGTGTGAGAAGATGCATGAAATTATCACATGGATGATGTCATCAGTGATGTCATTTGAGATGTCATCAGTGATGTCATCAGTGATGTCACTGACCATGTCATGAGTGATGTAATATGTGACGTCATCAGCAGTGCATTGCGGGGCGCGAGTTATAGTTAGCTGAACTAACTATAACGGGGAATTTCTATGGTTTTGTACGAGTGAAATGTCCAACTAACTATAACTGTCCCTAAAACCTATGGTTTTTTCAGTGAATTTCAAAGGTTTTTTAAATGTTAATTTCTAACTATAACGTGTCTGAAACCTATGGTTTTTTCAGTGAATTTCAAAGGTTTTTTAAATGCTAATTTCTAACTATAACGTGCCTGAAACCTATGATTTTTTAAGTGAATTTCAAAGGTTTTTTAAATGCTAGTTTCTAACTATGCCTACAGAGGTAGGACATGTGAAGAAAGAAGAAAAAACGCACAGAAAGAAGCAAAAGATGTGCAGAAAGAACCAACAGAGGAGCAGAAAGAGGCCTTGTTGCAAAATCATCCTGTGCCCACAACTTTTTCAGACGGGTACTGGTGGTAACTGACTCTGACTAACCAGAGCCAGTGCTATGCTAAAAGACACTTAGAATACAGTGAAAACACCTACATACACTAGGGAACACTATGCGTTGGGGTACCCCTGTGATTAGCATGACCTCCTCTGCAAGTCCCTAGTACATAATAGGGCAGGGGATTAAAACTACCTCTTAAAACGCGCTACCAGGGCGCGTTTGCACAGTGGTGAAGGAGGGGGGCCTGAGGTGACATGTGGGCAAACGCGCCCCGTGGCGCGTTTTAAGTTGCGGGATTAAGTCCCCTTGAATCCTGAGGGTCCCTGGGGCCCAACTAGCACCCCAGGTACCTACAGTTAGGACCACAGAGCTGAGTTGCAGAGAGGCGTTCCGAGGCCACGCACCTTTTTCACCTCTCTGCAACGCAACTCTGTTGTGCTTACTGAAGGTACCTGGTGGGCTAGTTGGCCCCAGGGTCCCTCAGGATTCAAAGGGAATTAATTCCCCAACTTAAAACGCACCACAGGGCGTGTTTGCGCACATGTCACCTGAGGCCCCGCCCCCTCCCTTCACCACTGTGCAAACGCGCCCCGTGGAGCGTTTTAAGTTGGGGGATTAGGTCACCTTGAATCCTGAGGGTCCCTGGGGCCCAACTAGCCCACCAGGTACTTCCAGTAAGCACCACAGGCCTGCGTTGCAACGCCTGTAACAAATTGTGCAGTTGTGTTTAGGTAGTGAAGAGGGTCGTGCTGGGGGTAGTGTTTTAGGGTTTAGGGTAGTGCAGTGGTGTTTGTGTAGTATAGGGGGTCATGCTGGGGGTAGATTTAGGGTTTAGGGTAGTGCAGTGGTGTTTGGGTAGTGTAGGGAGTCGTGCTGGGGGAGTATTTTAGGGTTTAGGGTAGTGCAGTGGTGTTTGGGTAGTGTAGGGGGTCGTGCTGGGGGTAGTGTTTTAGGGTTTAGGGTAGTGCAGTGGTGTTTGGGTAGTGTAGGGGGTCGTGATGGGGGTAGTGATTTAGGGAAGTGCAGTGGTGTTTGGGTAGTGTAGGGGTACTGCTGGGGGTAGTGTTTTAGGGTTTAGGGTAGTGCAATGGTGTTTGGGTAGTGTAGGGGGTACTGCTGGGGGTAGTGTTTTAGGGTTTAGGGTAGAGCAGTGGTGTTTGGGTAGTGTAGGGGGTACTGCTGGGGGTAGTGTTTTAGGGTTTATGGTAGTGCAGTGGTGTTTGGGTAGTGTAGGGGTTCGTGCTGGGGGTAGTTTTTTAGGGTTTAGGGTAGTGCAGTGGTGTTTGTGTAGTGTAGGGGGTAGTGTTTTAGGGTTTAGGGTAGTGCAGTGGTGTTTGTGTAGTGTAGGAGGTCGTGTTTTAGGATTTAGGGTAGTGCAGTGGTCTTTGGGTAGTGTAGGGAGTCGTGCGGGGGTAGTGTTTTAGGGTTTAGGGTAGTGCAGTGGTCTTTGGGTAGTGTAGGGGGTCGTGCGGGGGTAGTGTTTTAGGGATTAGGGTAGTGCATTGGTGTTTGGGTAGTGTAGGGGTCATGCGGGGGTAGTGTTTTAGGGTTTAGGGCAGTGCAGTGGTGTTTGGGTAGTGTAGGGGGTCGTGCTAGGGGAGTGTTTTAGGGTTTAGGGCAGTGCAGTGGTGTTCGGGTAGTGTAGGGGGTCGTGCTGGGGGAGTGTTTTAGAGTTTAGGGCAGTGCAGTGGTGTTCGGGTTGTGTAGGGGGTCATGCTGGGGGAGTGTTTGAGGGTTTAGGGCAGTGCAGTTGTGTTCGGGTAGTGTAGGGGGTCGTGCTGGGGGAGTATTTTAGGGTTTAGGGTAGTGCAGTGGTGTTCGGGTAGTGTAGGGGGTCGTGCTGGGGGTAGTGTTCTAGGGTTTAGGGCAGTGCAGTGGTGTTCGGGCAGTGTAGGGGGTCGTGCTGGGGGTGGTGTTTTAGGGTTTAGGGCAGTGCAGTGGTGTTCGGACAGTGTAGGGGGTCGTGCAGGGGTGGTGTTTCAGGGTTTAGGGCAGTGCTGTGGTGTTCGGGCAGTGTAGGGGTCGTGCAGGGGGTGGTGTTTCAGGGTTTAGGGCAGTGGTGTTTGGGCAGTGTAGGGGGTCGTGCTGGGGGTGGTGTTTCAGGGTTTGGGGCAGTGCAGTGGTGTTCGAGCAGTAAAGGGGGTCATGCTGGGGGTGGTGTTTCAGGGTTTAGGGCAGTGCAGTGGTGTTTGGGCAGTGTAGGGGGCGGTGCAGGGGTGGTGTTTCAGGGTTTAGGGCAGTGCAGTGGTGTTCGGGCAGTGTAGGGGGTGGTGCAGGGGTGGTGTTTCAGGGTTTAGGGCAGTGCAGTGGTGTTCGGGCAGTGTAGGGGGTGGTGTAGGGGGTGGTGTTTCAGGGTTTAGGGCAGTGCAGTGGTGTTCGGGCAGTGTACGGGGTCCTGCTGGGGCTGGTGTTTCAGGGTTTAGGGCAGTACAGTGGTGTTCGGGCAGTGTAGGGGGTCGTGCTGGGGCTGGTGTTTCAGGGTTTAGGGCAGTGCAGTGGTGTTCGGGCAGTGTAGGGGGTTGTGCTGGGGCTGGTGTTTCAGGGTTTAGGGCAGTGCAATGGTGTTCGGGCAGTGTAGGTAGTGGTGCTGGGGCTGGTGTTTCAGTGGTTTAGGGCAGTGCAGTGGTGCTCGGGCAGTGTAGGGGGTCATGCTGGGGCTGGTGTTTCAGGGTTTAGGGCAGTGCAGTGGTGTTCGGGCAGTGTAGGGGGTCTTGCTGGGGCTGGTGTTTCAGGGTTTAGGGCAGTGCAGTGGTGTTCGGGCAGTGTAGGGGGTCGTGCTGGGGGTGGTGTTTCAGGGTTTAGGGCAGTGCAGTGGTGTTGGGGCAGTGTAGGGGGTCGTGCTGGGGCTAGAGTTTCAGGGTTTAGGGCAGAGCAATGGTGTTCAGGCAGTGTAGGGGGTTGTGCTGGAGGTGGTGTTTCAGGGTTTAGGGCAGTGCAGTGGTGTTGGGGCAGTGTAGGGGGTCGTGCTGGGGGTGGTGTTTCAGGGTTTAGGGCAGTGCAGTGGTGTTCGGGCAGTGTAGGGGGTCGTGCTGGGGCGAGTGTTTCAGGGTTTAGGGCAGAGCAATGGTGTTCAGGCAGTGTAGGGGGTTGTGCTGGAGGTGGTGTTTCAGGGTTTAGGGCAGTGCAGTGGTGTTCCGGCAGTGTAGGGGGTCGTGCAGGGGGTGGTGTTTCAGGGTTTAGGGCAGTGCAGTGGTGTTTGGGTAGTGTAGGGGGTCGTGATGGGGGTAGTGATTTAGGGTAGTGCAGTGGTGTTTGGGTAGTGTAGGGGGTACTGCTGGGGGTAGTGTTTTAGGGTTTAGGGTAGTGCAATGGTGTTTGGGTAGTGTAGGGGTACTGCTGGGGGTAGTGTTTTAGGGTTTAGGGTAGAGCAGTGGTGTTTGGGTAGTGTAGGGGGTACTGCTGGGGGTAGTGTTTTAGGGTTTATGGTAGTGCAGTGGTGTTTGGGTAGTGTAGGGGTTCGTGCTGGGGGTAGTGTTTTAGGGTTTAGGGTAGAGCAGTGGTGTTTGTGTAGTGTAGGGGGTAGTGTTTTAGGGTTTAGGGTAGTGCAGTGGTGTTTGTGTAGTGTAGGAGGTCGTGTTTTAGGATTTAGGGTAGTGCAGTGGTCTTTGGGTAGTGTAGGGAGTCGTGCGGGGGGTAGTGTTTTAGGGTTTAGGGTAGTGCAGTGGTCTTTGGGTAGTGTAGGGGGTCGTGCGGGGGTAGTGTTTTAGGGATTTGGGTAGTGCATTGGTGTTTGGGTAGTGTAGGGGGTCATGCGGGGGTAGTGTTTTAGGGTTTAGGGCAGTGCAGTGGTGGTTGGGTAGTGTAGGGGGTCGTGCTGGGGGGAGTGTTTTAGGGTTTAGGGCAGTGCAGTGCAGTGGTGTTCGGGTAGTGTAGGGGGTCGTGCTGGGGGAGTGTTTTAGGGTTTAGGGCAGTGCAGTGGTGTTCGGGTAGTGTAGGGGGTCATGCTGGGGGAGTGTTTGAGGGTTTAGGGCAGTGCAGTTGTGTTCGGGTAGTGTAGGGGGTCGTGCTGGGGGAATATTTTAGGGTTTAGGGTAGTGCAGTGGTGTTTGGGTAGTGTAGGGGGTCATGCTGGGGGTAGTGTTCTAGGGTTTAGGGCAGTGCAGTGGTGTTCGGGCAGTGTAGGGGGTCGTGCTGGGGGTGGTGTTTTAGGGTTTAGGGCAGTGCAGTGGTGTTCAGACAGTGTAGGGGGTCGTGCAGGGGGTGGTGTTTCAGGGTTTAGGGCAGTGCTGTGGTGTTCGGGCAGTGTAGGGGTCGTGCAGGGGGTGGTGTTTCAGGGTTTAGGGCAGTGGTGTTCGGGCAGTGTAGGGGGTCGTGCTGGGGGTGGTGTTTCAGGGTTTGGGGCAGTGCAGTGGTGTTCGAGCAGTAAAGGGGTCGTGCTGGGGGTGGTGTTTCAGGGTTTAGGGCAGTGCAGTGGTGTTCGGGCAGTGTAGGGGGCGGTGCAGGGGGTGGTGTTTCAGGGTTTAGGGCAGTGCAGTGGTGTTCGGGCAGTGTAGGGGGTGGTGCAGGGGGTGGTGTTTCAGGGTTTAGGACAGTGCAGCGGTGTTCGGGCAGTGTAGGGGGTGGTGTAGGGGGTGGTGTTTCAGGGTTTAGGGCAGTGCAGTGGTGTTCGGGCAGTGTACGGGGTCCTGCTGGGGCTGGTGTTTCAGGGTTTAGGGCAGTACAGAGGTGTTCGGGCAGTGTAGGGGGTCGTGCTGGGGCTGGTGTTTCAGGGTTTAGGGCAGTGCAGTGGTGTTCGGGCAGTGTAGGGGGTCGTGCTGGGGCTGGTGTTTCAGGGTTTAGGGCAGTGCAATGGTGTTCGGGCAGTGTAGGTGGTGGTGCTGGGGCTGGTGTTTCAGGGTTTAGGGCAGTGCAGTGGTGCTCGGGCAGTGTAGGGGGTCATGCTGGGGCTGGTGTTTCAGGGTTTAGGGCAGTGCAGTGGTGTTCGGGCCGTGGAGGGGGTCGTGCTGGGGGTGGTGTTTCAGGGTTTAGGGCAGTGCAGTGGTGTTCGGGCAGTGTAGGGGGTCGTGCTGGGGCTAGTGTTTCAGGGTTTAGGGCAGAGCAATGGTGTTCAGGCAGTGTAGGGGGTTGTGCTGGAGGTGGTGTTTCAGGGGCAGTGCAGTGGTGTTCTGGCAGTGTAGGGGGTCGTGCAGGGGTGGTGTTTCAGGGTTTAGGGCAGTGCAGTGGTGTTTGGGCAGTGTAGGGGGTCGTGCTGGGGGAGGTGTTTCAGGGTTTAGGGCAGTGCAGTGGTGTTCGGGCAGTGTAGGGTGTCGTGCTGACGGGTGGTGTTTCAGGGTTTAGGGCAGTGCAGTGGTGTTCGGGCAGTGTAGGGGGTCGTGCAGGGGGTGGTGTTTCAGGGTTTAGGGCAGTGCAGTGGTGTTTGGGCAGTGTAGGGGGTCGTGCAGGGGGTAGTGTTTCAGGGTTTAGGGCAGTGCAGTGGTGTTCGGCCAGTGTAGGTGGTCTTGCTGGGGGTGGTGTTTAAGGGTTTAGTGCAGTGGTTTTCCGGGCAGTGTAGGGGGTTTGATGGGGGTAGTGTTTCAGGGTTTAGGGCAGTGCAGTGGTGTTCGGGCAGTGTAGGGTGTCGTGCTGAGGGGTGGTGTTTCAGGGTTTAGGGCAGTGCAGTGGTGTTCGGGCAGTGTAGGGGGTCGTGCAGGGGGTGGTGTTTCAGGGTTTAGGACAGTGCAGTGGTGTTTGGGCAGTGTAGGGGGTCGTGCAGGGGGTAGTGTTTCAGGGTTTAGGGCAGTGCAGTGGTGTTCGGCCAGTGTAGGTGGTCTTGCTGTGGGTGGTGTTTAAGGGTTTAGTGCAGTGGTGTTCGGGCAGTGTAGGGGGTCTTGCTGGGGGTGGTGTTTCAGCGTTTAGGGCAGTGCAGTGGTGTTCGGGCAGTGTAGGGGGTCGTGCAGGGGGTGGTGTTTCAGGGTTTAGGGCAGTGCAGTGGTGTTTGGGCAGTGTAGGGGGTCGTGCAGGGGTTGTGTTTCAGGGTTTAGGGCAGTGCAGTGGTGTGCGGCCAGTGTAGGTGGTCTTGCTGGGGGTGGTGTTTAAGGACTTAGTGCAGTGGTGTTCAGGCAGTGTAGGGGTCTTACTGGGGGTGGTGTTTCAGGGTTTAGGGCAGTGCAGTGGTGTTCGGGCAGTGAAGGGGGTCTTTCTGGGGCTGGTGTTTCAGGGTTTAGGGCAGTGCAGTGGTGTTCGGGCAGTGTAGGGGGTCATGCTGGGGCTGGTGTTTGAGGGTTTAGGGCAGTGCAGTGGTGTTCGGGCAGTGTAGGGGGTCGTGCTGGGGCTGGTGTTTGAGGGTTTAGGGCAGTGCAGTGGTGTTCGGGCAGTGTAGGGGGTCGTGCTGGGGGTGGTGTTTCAGGGTTTAGGGCAGTGCAGTGGTGTTCGGGCAGTGTAGGGGGTGGTACAGGGGGTGGTGTTTCAGGGTTTAGGGCAGTGCAGTGGTGTTTGGGCAGTGTAGGGGGTCGTGCTGGGGGTGGTGTTTCAGGGTTTACGGCAGTGCAGTGGTGTTCGGGCAGTGTAGGGTGTCGTGCTGAGGGGTGGTGTTTCAGGGTTTAGGGCAGTGCAGTGGTGTTTGGGCAGTGTAGGGGGTCGTGCAGGGGGTGGTGTTTCAGGGTTTAGGGCAGTGCAGTGGTGTTTGGGCAGTGTAGGGGGTCGTGCAGGGGGTGGTGTTTCAGGGTTTAGGGCAGTGCAGTGGTGTTCGGCCAGTGTAGGTGGTCTTGCTGGGGGTGGTGTTTCAGGGTTTAGTGCAGTGGTGTTCGGGCAGTGTAGGGGGTCGTGCTGGGGATGGTGTTTCAGGGCAGTGCAGTGGTGTTCCGGCAGTGTAGGGGGTCGTTCAGGGGTGGTGTTTCAGGGTTTAGGGCAGTGCAGTGGTGTTCGGGCAGTGTAGGGGGTCGTGCAGGGGTGGTGTTTCAGGGTTTAGGGCAGTGCAGTGGTGTTTGGGTAGTGTAGGGGGTCGTGCAGGGGGTGGTGTTTCAGGGTTTAGGGCAGTGCAGTGGTGTTCGGCCAGTGTAGGAGGTCTTGCTGGGGGTGGTGTTTAAGGGTTTAGTGCAGTGGTGTTCGGGCAGTGTAGGGGGTCTTGCTGGGGGTGGTGTTTCAGGGTTTAGGGCAGTGCAGTGGTGTTCGGGCAGTGTAGGGGGTCGTGCTGGGGCTGGTGTTTGAGAGTTTAGGGCAGTGCAGTGGTGTTCGGGCAGTGTAGGGGGTCGTGCTGGGGGTGGTGTTTCAGGGTTTAGGGCAGTGCAGTGGTGTTCGGGCAGTGTAGGGGTCGTGCTGGGGCTGGTGTTTCAGGGTTTTGGGCAGAGCAGTGGTGTTCGGGCAGTGTAGGGGGTCATGCTGGGGGTGGTGTTTCAGGGTTTAGGGCAGTGCAGTGGTGTTCGGGCAGTGTAGGGGGTCTTGCTGGGGGTGGTGTTTCAGGGTTTAGGACAGTGGTGTTCGGGCAGTGTAGGGGGTCTTGCTGGGGGTGATGTTTCAGGGGTTAGGGCAGTGCAGTGGTGTTCGGGCAGTGTAGGGGGTCTTGCTGGGGGTAGTGTTTCAGGGTTAAGGGCAGTGCAGTGGTGTTCGTGCAGTGTAGGGGGTTGTGCTGGGGGTGGTGTTTCAGGGATTAGGGCAGTGCAGTAGTGTTCGGGCAGTGTAGGGGGTCGTGCAGGGGGTGGTGTTTCAGGGTTTAGGGCAGTGCAGTGGTGTTTGGGCAGTGTAGGGGGTCGTGCAGGGGTGGTGTTTCAGGGTTTAGGGCAGTGCAGTGGTGTTCGGGCAGTGTAGGGGGTCGTGCTGGGGCTGGTGTTTCAGGGTTTAGGGCAGTGCAGTGGTGTTCGGGCAGTGTAGGGGTCTTGCTGGGAGTGGTGTTTCAGGGTTTAGGGCAGTGGTGTTCGGGCAGTGTAGGGGGTCTTGCTGGGGGTGATGTTTCAGGGTTTAGGGCAGTGCAGTGGTGTTCGGGCAGTGTAGGGGGTCTTGCTGGGTGTAGTGTTTCAGGGTTTAGGGCAGTGCAGTGGTGTTTGTGCAGTGTAGGGGGTCGTGCTGGGGATGGTGTTTCAGGGTTTAGGGCAGTGCAGAAGTGTTCGGGCAGTGTAGGGGGTCGTGCAGGGGTGGTGTTTCAGGGTTTAAGGCAGTGCAGTGGTGTTTGGGCAGTGTAGGGGGTCGTGCTGGGGGTGGTGTTTCAGGGTTTAGGGCAGTGCAGTGGTGTTCAGGCAGTGTAGGGGGTCGTGCTCGGGGTGGTGTTTCAGGGTTTAGTGCAGTGCAGTGGTGTTCGGGCAGTGTAGGGGGTCATGCTGAGGCTGGTGTTTCACGATTTAGGGCAGTGCAGTGGTGTTCGGGCAGTGTAGGGGGTCGTGCTGGGGCTGGTGTTTCAAGGTTTAGGGCAGTGCAGTGGTGTTCGGGCAGTGTAGGGGTCGTGCTGGGGCTGGTGTTTCAGGGTTTTGGACAGAGCAGTGGTGTTCGGGCAGTGTAGGGGGTCGTGCTGGGGGTGATGTTTCAGGGTTTAGGGCAGTGCAGTGGTGTTCGGGCAGTGTAGGGGGTCATGCTGGGGGTGGTGTTTCAGGGTTTAGGGCAGTGGTGTTCGGGCAGTGTAGGGGGTCTTGCTGGGGGTGATGTTTCAGGGTTTAGGGCAGTGCAGTGGTGTTCGGGCAGTGTAGGGGGTCTTGCTGGGGGTAGTGTTTCAGGGTTTAGGGCAGTGCAGGGGTGTTCGGGCAGTGTAGGGGGTCATGCTGGGGGTGGTGTTTCAGGGTTTAGGGCAGTGCAGTGGTGTTCGGGCAGTGTAGGGGGTCGTGAAGGGGGTGGTGTTTCAGGGTTTAGGGCAGTGCAGTGGTGTTCGGGCAGTGTAGGGGGTCGTGCTAGGGGTGGTGTTTCAGGGTTTAGGGCAGTGCAGTGGTGTTCGGGCAGTGCAGGGGGTCGTGCAGGGGCTGGTGTTTCAGGGTTTAGTGCAGTGGTGTTCAGGCAGTGTAGGGGGTCGTGCTGGGGGTAGTGTTTTAGGGTTTAGGGTAGTGCAGTGGTGCTTGTGTAGGGGGTCGTGCTCGGGGTAGTGTTTTAGGGTTTAGGGTAGTGCAGTGGTGTTTGTGTAGTGTAGGGGGTCATGTTTTAGGGTAATGCAGTGGTGTTTGGGTAGTATAGGGGGTCGTGCTGGGGGTAGTGTTTTAGGATTTAGGTTAGTGCAGTTGTGTTTGGGTAGTGTAGGGGGTCGTGCTGGGGGTAGTGTTTTAGGGTAGTGCAGTGGTGTTTGTGTAGTGTAGGGGGTCGTGCTGGGGGTAGTGTTTTAGGGTTTAGGGTAGTGCAGTGGTGCTTGTGTAGTGTAGGGGGTCATGCTGGGGGTAGTGTTTTAGGGTTTAGGGTAGTGCAGTGGTGTTTGTGTACTGTAGGGGGTCATGTTTTAGGGTAGTGCAGTGGTGTTTGGGTAGTGTAGGGGGTCGTGCTGGGGGTATTGTTTTAGGATTTAGGTTAGTTCAGTGGTGTTTGTGTAGTGTATGGGGTCAAGCTGGGGGTAGTGTTTTAGTGTTTAGGGTAGTGCAGTGGTGTTTGTGTAGTGTAGGGAGTCATGCTGAGGGTAGTGTTTTAGGGTTTAGGGTAGTGCAGTGGTGTTTGTGTAGTGTAGGGGGTCGTGCTGGGGGTGGTGTTTTAGAGTTTAGGGTAGTGCAGTGGTGTTTTTGTAGTGTAGGGGGTCATGTTTTAAGATGCAACGCTCCAATACCTGACCAGTCTGCACTACATAAAACTGCAAAAAACTAAAAATAAAAAGTGTTTTGCACACTTTTGTCATTGGGCTATATGTGGGCTACATCTGGGTAATATTTGTGCTACATTTGGGCTCTTTTTTCACTGGTGGCCATCTTGGAAGACTTCTTTGTTATGAAGTTTCCTAATTTCCTCATTTACTGCAGTCTCCTCAGTAGGAAATGCTTTCAGTTTTTTTCTTTGATTCCATCAAGAAGGCATTCAGATGTGTCTCACATTTGCCATAAATTCAGAATGTTAGCACTCTAGTTGCTCATTAGATCACTGCAGTAAAGCTACTGCTCACCAAGGAGTTAACTGGTAGTCTGCTGCTGGTATTGAAAGTGATTGTTTCAGTCTGCATGTCAGAATTTTCTAATGAAATAGAAGAGGATTTGAGATCTCACTTTAAACATGCCCTAATTTTTCTTTCTGCAGCACTAACCATAATTTCTATTTCAAAAAGAATCCCCTCATTTTGTTCCTTTTTAAATTAAATGTTTTAAGTGTTACCGGTTTATTCCAATCAAGATGGCTTCAGGTGTGCCATACTTTTGTCATAAGTAAGGATGTTAGCGCTCTAGTTGTTCTTTAGAACACTCTGGGAAGCTGCAGCAGAACACAAAGGCATCAACTGGCAGGCTGCTCCTGTTGAAATATAACTGGAAGATATTTGAGATCACACTTGAAACATGTCCAAATTTTTCTTTCTACAGCACTAACCATAATTTCTATGACAAAATGAACCCCCTCATTTTGTTCCTTTTTAAATTAAATGTTTTAAGTGTTACCAGTTTATTCCAATCAAGATGGCTTCAGGTGTGCCATACTTTTGTCATAAGTAAGGCTGTTAGCGCTCTAGTTGTTCTTTAGAACACTCTGGAAGGCTGCAGTAGAACACAAAGGCATCAACTGGCAGGCTGCTCCTGTTGAAATATAACAGGAAGATATTTGAGATCACACTTGAAACATGTCCTAATTTTTCTTTCTGCAGCACTAACCATAATTTCTATGACAAAATGAACCCCATCATTTTGTTCCTTTTTAAATTAAATGTTTTAAGTGTTACCAGTTTATTCCGATCAAGATGGCTCCAGGTGTGCCATACTTTTGTCATAAGTAAGGCTGTTAGCACTCTAGTTGTTCTTTAGAACACTCTGGGAAGCTGCAGTAGAACACAAAGGAATCAACTGACAGTCTCTGCCCTTGTTGGATGTACATGTTTTACTGAGAATGTCAGACTTCATTCTCACATGACTGAGAAAGATAATGTGAATTTACAGAAAATATGCTCTCATTTTAGCTTCTGGAGCACCTTCCAAAACTGTATGGGACAAGCATGTGAAAATAGTTTTCTCTCAAACATGATTCATGATATCCCAGCAGAAGGTTTTTCACAGGGTAAAATCATCTTAGAACACACCACAATTCCTGAAATTAGTATGGCACCATCAACAAATGAATTCTAATGTAACTAAAGTTTGTTATCACCCTTTATAGTTCTCCTTTTGGTAACCCTCAAAATCTTCGATTCACTACAATGCATTTCAATAGGGTACTATCATTTATATTGGTCCCAAGATGGCTGCCAGCAATTCCAGGATGAAGTGCTGACAGCCAATCAGATCTCACGATGACATGTGTGGTTAGGCTCCGCCCAGATATATATGTGTTTTTACTTTTGATTTTCTCAGCAACTACTGAACGGATTTACACCATTTAACAAAAGGGTTCTTTCTGAACCAAGAACTACCTCTTTGCCAAATTTGGTGTAATTCCGTTCAGCAGTTCGAGCTGTAGCCTTGCATAAAGTTTCCTATGGGAAATTGATTTTTTGACTCTTATTTTTGTAATGTCTCCGCAACTACTGAACGGATTTACACCATTTAACAAAAAGGGTTCTTTCTGAACCAAGAACTACCTCTTTGCCAAATTTGGTTAATTCTGTTCAGCAGTTCGAGCTGTAGCCGTGTCTAAAGTTTCCTATGGGAAAATGAATGGGGAAAACACGTTTTGGGACCCCCCTTTTTCTCGGCCCCCGCTTGACGAATCACCCCGAGACTTTCAGGGTAGGAGCGGACCGGAGCGGGCCATAAAGTTTGAAAATTTCGCGAAGATTCGTCAACCGGCAAGAGAGTTATTTCAAATAGAATGTCGCGGATTTCCTATGGAAAATAGGTCCTAACTATAACTATCTACTGGCGACCGCCAGTAGATAATATATATATATATATATCACCAATTCCGCGTTTTAACTGAAATTCCTCCTCCAACACGGACACGGACCATCAGATAAGTGCTTTAAAAATTTTATTCGTGCAGTGTCGCCATAACGTTTCGGCTCGTCCGAGCCTTGATCACATGACATTGTACTGGTCTATTGCTCCCATATTTAAAGTGACAAGTGCGCAATCATTAGAATCACGTGAGTGGTGTAACAGTAGACATAAAAAAGTTAGTCAAAGGTTATCTTTACAACAATTATAGAATTATCTGTATACAATACTAGTTTAAATACAAATTTAAATAAGATAAAATACAGGTAAATTACAGGTAAAATACAGCTAAAATATAGGTAAAATGTAGGGAGAGTATTTTACTGGCATAATACTCAGTAAAACATTTAATAATTCTCCAACATAAATGGATCCTGTACATACTCTTGGATCCGGTATTTGTATATCTACAAAATTAGTTTGCCATGATTAATTCCGGATCCTTGACCAATTTATGCCATTGTAATTAATTTGGTTCTCTGTATTGACATTGTATAGAATACACCATTATTGTTGTATAGCTTATAATCACGTGGCTAAATCCACCTAATCTCAGAAATGTATATGTTGTTTCTATATTATTGTCTACTGTAATTTGGTGTGTGTATGTGTGAGAATTATGTATAATGTACTTAACTTAAAGTGTAATCTGTTCAAAATCGTGGTGTTTACGTACCGATAGTGCAAGTTAAACCTTGGATTATTTGAGCTTATGCGCATCATCGTGAGTTAGTCTTAGTATCTGCTATCAGAGAGTATCATATTTATATACTTAATGCCTTTCAGTTTACGCACTGAGCTTAATGCTCCTACATATCTCTTTCGATATAGCATCCTAATACCCCACGGTTTTGCCATCCGTGCATAACACTTTCCTATTGCAACTACTTTATAATCAGTATATCAGGGACTAATTTCTTGTTTAAATAGATAAATATATAAATATATAAATATACATACAAATTTATCAAAACCTTAAAAACTATTTCCCATAAAATTGTATAAAAAATATATTTCATGATGCACCTTATATTGTATGTTGCTAAAATAAGAAAATGTCGGTGTTTAATATGTTATTATATAGATACTACAGTACTAAGATTTTATAAAAAACGGCTCCTAGTGCAAAATATGATACATGATGGTATAGTTACTCATCCTAAGCAAGTGTGCAAATCCTCCGTGACATTTAATCCACCCGGGGTCTTAGAGTCAAACTGTAATATATATCTTGTTTCCAATTTGCGCAGTTTGGATTCTCTATCTCCCCCTCCTGCTGGGTGGAATTGCGTCTATGACAAAATATTTTAATCCCTCATTGTTACTGTTGTGTAAATCCCTGAAATGCCGAGCTACCGGATATGTATTATCCTGATTGGAGATAGCACGGAGATGTTGTAATATGCGTTTATGCACTGCTAACTTAGTACTCCCCACGTATTGGAGGCCACATGTGCACATCAGTACATATATCGCATACTCCGTCTTACATAAAAGGAGTTTTTGGATCTTATGTTCTTGGTCGCTGAAGGGGGTTCTATATGTTTTAGTATTAACCCCATGTTGGCAGGCTTTACAAGTCTTGCATCTAAAAAACCCTTATTTGTCTGCAACCAACTCGTATTTTCCATTACATCTGGGCTAGTGTTCACAAGTGAATCTCTCATTGATGGTGCTCTACTGTGTGTGATGGACACCCTACGTGGTAACGTGGGTCCTATCACCGGATCGTTTAAGACTACAGGCCAGTTCTTGTTAATGATTTTGTGAAGACTATTGTGTTGTCGACTGTATCTCATTATGATTCTAAACTGATTGGTCTCCTACCCCATCTCTCGTCACATTATGTTGTGGTGCTAGTCGTTTATCTTTGATGAGTTCCTCTCTGCATTGCACCATCGATTTGGAGATAGCTTTAGTGATAATACTATCAGAATATCCCCTCTCACGGAATCTCTGTCTGCTACTTTCCTGTGCCTCCCTCAGATCTTGCCCCTTACTGCAAATTCGTCTGAGGTGCAACATCTCACCATATGGAATACTATTTATGAGATGTGTTGGGTGTGCGCTACTTGCATGTAGGGTGGAGTTACCCGAAGTTTCCTTTCTATAGAGTCTAGTTTCTATTGCACTGTTTTGGACATAGACCTCAGTATCTATATATATATCACGATAATTCCCAACAAGCATCCACTTCTCTTGGATAAATGGGCACGGACTCCGTCAGAATATGTGCAACTGCGGAATGAAATATATTGGGAGTACAACATGTATGGTCAAAAAACGTATTCTTGAACACATCCGCACAGTGAAAAATGGAAATATGACTTATGCTACAGCAAAACACATGTCACAATGCCAAAAGGGAGACTGGAGAGCAATGGTCTACTATGGAATTCACATGATTCCCCCAGAAGAATCGGGCGGGACAGAGTAAAGAAATTACGACAAATGGAATCTAGGTACATCATAAGGCTGAGAACGAAATTTCCCAGAGGGATAAATAACGACGAGAAACTTTTTGTGCACCTGGAATAACAAGAAACTTTTAAAGAATTTTTGGTACAGTATTAAAAGTAAAGGAACATTCTGCCACTATATATACTGTATGCAAATTTGGGTACTATACCCTAGTATTTGAAAACTATTTCAAATAATTGTCACAAGTGATAAAATTGTGGACAAAGTTATGGAAAAAAAATCACATAACGGAATGTTTTATTAGAAAAGGGTACTATACCGATGATTTACTGGTAAACTGACCAAAACGCGCCAAAAAATGCAATGCGTTATATAAATGCAAAATTAAATGCTTGTAAATGAATCAAGGGGTACTATACCTTGACTGATAAAATCTAATATATGCTAAGAAAGCATTGCGTGAAAAACGCTTACAAAAATTCACCATGAAATTGCAAATATCCTGACACATGCGCAATTGTCCTTTTGTAAATATGTATAAAGTTATTTGTAATATACGCACTACGAATCCCATAATGCATCATTATGGCAGAGATGGGTATTTAAAGCGTAATGGAAGAAGGACTCACTAACCGTGAAGAAAGCCGTGTGAGGGCTGAAACGCGTTGGTTGAATGGTGTTGTGGTGAAATAGTATCCTGCTTTGGAGTGCCGCGTCATTTGTCGTTTGAAAGAAAAAAATAATATATATATATATATATATATATATTGTAATCCAAGAATGCTCTCAGCATTGAAAGGAGCACTCGACCGTGCCCCCACCATCTGGTATTTGTCACCTCGCTGCTGCCTGTCTCTCGGATGCCAAGCATTATCCTCATGGCCGACGCGTTTCGAGGCAGACGCCTCTTCTTCATGGGCTCAAAAACACACATTGAACAACAGCTTCATTTCCGGTATTTATTTCAAAATTTGCCTAATTGGCTTTTGCTTCGTGCATCATGCTAAGTGCATTATGGATGTTAAAGTCCCGGAATGAGTCTCAATTCAATCCTACAAAGCCCAGAATACACTGCAAACTTACCTACTATAGGAATGCTACTACAGACCAATCAATGATGGGATGTCAATTTAAAAGCAATACGTCAGCATTCCCGCAAATTTTCCAGCACTGCCTTCGAGAAAGAAGCTGAAATGCTTCGAAACGCGTCAGGCAACAGAAACCCTCAGACGCTTTGCCGGTTATGAAAATTAAAAGGTTTGGAAACCAACTTCTTGTAGAGTGCATCCTTGCTGCAGAGCAATTGGATAAAGAAATAAACACGGCGGCTTCAGCCGTGAAGGTTGCACCACCCTGACATTAAGGGGCCGGGGAGCTGGTAACATTCCAGCGCCTGGATGGTACGAGCAGTTTTCATCACAGATAACCGGATTGCTGCCTGTGACCCACTGTGGGTTAAACAAGTGTAATTACTGTGATTATCTGCGAGACTCACGAGAGGAACAATAAATAAAGACTGACGTATACTACAAAGCCCAGAATACACTGCAAACTTACCTACTATAGGAATGCTACTACAGACCAATCAATGATGGGATGTCAATTTAAAAGCAATACATCAGCATTCCCGCAAATTTTCCAGCACTGCCTTCGAGAAAGAAGCTGAAATGCTTGACAGCGTCAGGCAACAGAAACCCTCAGACGCTTTGCCGGTTATGAAAATTAAAAGGTTTGGAAACCAACTTCTTGTAGAGTGCATCCTTGCTGCAGAGCAATTGGATAAAGAAATAAACACGGCGGCTTCAGCCGTGAAGGTTGCACCACCCTGACATTAAGGGGCCGGGGGAGCTGGTAACATTCCAGCGCCTGGATGGTACGAGCAGTTTTCATCACAGATAACCGGATTGCTGCCTGTGACCCACTGTGGGTTAAACAAGTGTAATTACTGTGATTATCTGCGAGACTCACGAGAGGAACAATAAATAAAGACTGACGTATACTACAAAGCCCAGAATACACTGCAAATTTACCTACTATAGGAATGCTACTACAGACCAATCAATGATGGGATGTCAATTTAAAAGCAATACGTCAGCATTCCCGCAAATTTTCCAGCACTGCCTTCGAGAAAGAAGCTGAAATGCTTGAAACGCGTCAGGCAACAGAAACCCTCAGACGCTTTGCCGGTTATGAAAATTAAAAGGTTTGGAAACCAACTTCTTGTAGAGTGCATCCTTGCTGCAGAGCAATTGGATAAAGAAATAAACACGGCGGCTTCAGCCGTGAAGGTTGCACCACCCTGACATTAAGGGGCCGGGGGAGCTGGTAACATTCCAGCGCCTGGATGGTACGAGCAGTTTTCATCACAGATAACCGGATTGCTGCCTGTGACCCACTGTGGGTTAAACAAGTGTAATTACTGTGATTATCTGCGAGACTCACGAGAGGAACAATAAATAAAGACTGACGTATACTACAAAGCCCAGAATACACTGCAAACTTACCTACTATAGGAATGCTACTACAGACCAATCAATGATGGGATGTCAATTTAAAAGCAATACGTCAGCATTCCCGCAAATTTTCCAGCACTGCCTTCGAGAAAGAAGCTGAAATGCTTCGAAACGCGTCAGGCAACAGAAACCCTCAGACGCTTTGCCGGTTATGAAAATTAAAAGGTTTGGAAACCAACTTCTTGTAGAGTGCATCCTTGCTGCAGAGCAATTGGATAAAAAAAAAAAAATATATATATATATATATATATATATTCAGTAGCAAAGCGCTGCACTGAGCCAATCCCTGCCAGCGATGCCGGTGCACGCGACGGTGGAAGCAACCGTCAAATTATTTTCAACCAAGGGGCAATGCAGGAAATCTACTTGACAAAGGCATCGCTGAAACGCGTTGTTCTGTGTGCACAATAAACTTGTGTACAGTCCTCTGGTGTGCCGCTTGGTCCTTGTGTGGATTTCCTGCATTGCCCCTTGGTTGAAAATATATATATATATATATATATCACGATAATTCCCAACAAGCATCCACTTCTCTTGGATAAATGGGCACGGACTCCGTCGGAATATGTGCATATATCTTTTATTTTGCTCGCATCAACTCGCCATTACACGTTTCGGTCACCACACGTGACCTTGATCACATGATGAAACGCTGCAAATCACTGTTTTTAAACCAATCGTGTCATAGTGTCACCTGACATGAATTAATCATAGGCATAGAAAACAGACTTACTCACTATGGAGCTTGAACTACGGTGTACCTAGCATGGAAATAATAAAATACCAAACGTGGTTTCGCATTAGCAATGACAGACGTAAACACTTATATATATATAAAAATATAAATATACAAATATACAAATATTTATATCTCACTCTCTAAGTAATATTATACATGATGTCATTAGCTAACCGCATAGTGCTTGTGGATTGGTTGTCACATCATCAATATCACATTATATATTACCTATCATTTGTTACGCTTATATTTAAACATTGCTTGGTAAATCACGGAAAACCTGCTCGCATTACAACGCTTGATTATATTCCTTTCCTCAAGCCTCATGCGTGAGTAGTGTGCTTATAATTCCCCTGAGTGATTGATTGATTGAAAAGCGCGTGCGGTAGCGCACCACCAGCTGTTAGGATGCACACCAGGACACCGCAACTTTGGATATATATATATTTTAATCTGGGAGGGCAACACAGAGGAATTGGATGCCTTCCTTAAATCTCTAAATACAAACGCATTCCAGCTTGAATTCACGCATAACACCAGTAAAACGGAGATAGATTATCTGGATATTCACATTTACATAAAAGAACAGAAAATATGCACAACACTCTTCTGCAAGCCCACTTCTTGCAACAGTATTTTACTAGCTAACAGTTCCCACCCAAAATGTTTGAAATGGAGTGTCCCCTATGGGGAATTTCTCCGAGCACGAAGGAACTGTTCAGAGGAGCAAGAATTCTGCAAACAGATTGACATAATGTACAAAAGATTCCTTCAGAGAGGTTATCCAATGGAGGTACTGGATGATGCAAAAACAAGGGCTATGAAGAAGAAGAGAGAATTGTTGTTATTTCCAAAGAGCAGCAGGGAGAAACAAAGAGATCAAACAGAAGAGGATGAAATCAGGTATATTACACAATTCAATATCTCTAGTAACCTGATAAGAGATGCTCTGCGAAATCATTGGAAGATATTATCTAAAGACGTGTACATCCAATCATCTCAGTATTTCCTACAAAAAGGCACCATCACTTGGGGACATTCTGACGCACAGCCATTTCCAAAAAACAGAAAAGAGTGGGAGCAAGAGCGAGTGGCTAAGGATTAGTGGCTTCTACAAATGCCCTAAATGTAAGGCGTGCAAACATGGCCAAAATCGTCAGGAGGTTACTAACTTGATAGGAGAGAAAATAAAGATTAAGGAAAGAATTACGTGTGAAACCACACATGTCGTTTATGCCCTCCAATGTGAATGCGGGAAACAGTACATAGGAAGTACAGTGAACAAATTGAAACTGCGTATCCTACAACATCTTAGGGCAAGTAAAAACAAGGATTTGTCCTATGCAATCTCTAAACATGTGTGGAAAGACCATGAAGGCCAGTTTGAGAACCAATCATTTTATGGCATTGAGCACATTCCATTTAACATCAGAGGTGGGGACCAAGACTTGACACTCAGAAAAGCAGAGTCCAAATGGATAGTATTGATGGGAACTGAGATATCATGGGGACTTAATGCCGATGCAGAACTTCACACTTTCTTATAAAATATATTTTTTATAAAAATGCTTTTTATGGGATTTGGTTGTAGTATTGTTTGACAAAAAGAAGTTGACCAATTTGTTCCCCAACTATGGCTACCATGCTGCTGAATTGTACATTTGCAAACACAAGGAGATAACGGACGGAGTGCTGAAACTTTTCAAACACTCACTCCCAGTCACAGATCTGAGTTGAATCCATCATCATTCTTTAGCTCACTTTGCCACCCCAGTTCAGACATAGCCATATCCAAATCAGTCTTGACCCTGTGCCTCATGGGAACAGTCCAGACCGAACTGCCAAGCCATGTCTTCCCTGGACCAGAATCAAGCATCCTGGGACCGGTTTCGGGCTATCAGCCCTCATCAGCCAGGCTAGCTTGTATCGCTTTGGTCGCCCTAAGTTGGCTGGGGTATGCCCAGACGTGGGTCCCTTGCTCACTTTGCCACTGGATTCAAGCAAGCCTGGCTGATGACGGCTGAAATGCCAGAAACCGGTCTTAGGATGCTTGTTTCCGGTCCAGGGAAGACATGGCTTGGCAGTTCGAGCTGGACTGTTCCCATGAGCACAGAGTCAGACTGATTTGCATATGGCCATGTCTGAACTGGGGTGGTGGAGTGAGCTAAAGAATGATGATGGATTAAACCCAGATCAGTTGACTGGGGGTGAGTGTTTGATTGGCTCAAACGTTCCGTCCATCATCCCCCTTTTGTATCGCTTTGGTCGCCCTAAGTTGGCGGGGTATCCCCAGACGTGGGTCCCTTGCTCACTTTGCCACTGGATTCAAGCAAGCCTGGCTGATGATGGCTGAAATGCCAGAAACCGGTCCTAGGATGCTTGTTTCCGGTCCAGGAAGACATGGCTTGGCAGTTCGGGCTGGACTGTTCCCATGAGGCACAGGGTCAGACTGATTTGCATATGGCCATGTCTGAACTGGGGTGGTGGAGTGAGCTAAAGAATGATGATGGATTAAACCCAGATCAGTTGACTGGGGGTGAGTGTTTGATTGGCTCAAGCGTTCCGTCCATCATCCCCTTTTTGTATCGCTTTGGTCGCCCTAAGTTGGCGGGGTATGCCCAGACGTGGGTCCCTTGCTCACTTTGCCACTGGATTCAAGCAAGCCTGGCTGATGACGGCTGAAATGCCAGAAACCGGTCCTAGGATGCTTGTTTCCGGTCCAGGAAGACATGGCTTGGCAGTTCGGGCTGGGCTGTTCCCATGAGGCACAGGGTCAGACTGATTTGCATATGGCCATGTCTGAACTGGGGTGGTGGAGTGAGCTAAAGAATGATGATGGATTAAACCCAGATCAGTTGACTGGGGGTGAGTGTTTGATTGGCTCAAACGTTCCGTCCATCATCCCCTTTTGTATCGCTTTGGTCGCCCTAAGTTGGCGGGGGTATGCCCAGGCGTGGGTCCCTTGCTCACTTTGCCACTGGATTCAAGCAAGCCTGGCTGATGACGGCTGAAATGCCAGAAACCGGTCCTAGGATGCTTGTTTCCGGTCCAGGGAAGACATGGCTTGGCAGTTCGGGCTGGACTGTTCCCATGAGGCACAGGGTCAGACTGATTTGCATATGGCCATGTCTGAACTGGGGTGGTGGAGTGAGATAAAGAATGATGATGGATTAAACCCAGATCAGTTGACTGGGGGTGAGTGTTTGATTGGCTCAAGCGTTCCGTCCATCATCCCCTTTTGTATCGCTTTGGTCACCCTAAGTTGGCGGGGGTATGCCCAGACGTGGGTCCCTTGCTCACTTTGCCACTGGATTCAAGCAAGCCTGGCTGATGACGGCTGAAATGCCAGAAACCGGTCCTAGGATGCTTGTTTCTGGTCCAGGGAAGACATGGCTTGGCAGTTCGGGCTGGACTGTTCCCATGAGGCACAGGGTCAGACTGATTTGCATATGGCCATGTCTGAACTGGGGTGGTGGAGTGAGCTAAAGAATGATGATGGATTAAACCAATCAATCAATCAATCAATCAATCACGGCATTTATAGAGCGCGCTACTCACCCGGGAGGGTCTCAAGGCGCTGGGGGAGGGGGTAAGTTACTGCTCGAACAGCCAGGTCTTGAGCTGCTTCCTGAAGGAGAGATGGTCCTGGGTTCGCCGAAGGTGAGTGGGGAGGGAGTTCCAGGTCTTGGCTGCCAGGTAGGAGAAGGATCTTCCTCCGGCGGTGGTTCTGCGGATGCGTGGTACGGTGGCGAGGGCGTGGCTGGTTGATCGTAGCTGGCGTGTGGGCGTGTAGAAGGTCATGCGGTCATTGAGGTACTTTGGGCCCAGGTCGTGGAGGGCCTTGTGTGCGTGGGTGAGGAGTCTGAACGTGATTCTCTTGCTGACGGGGAGCCAGTGCAGGTCTTTCAGGTGTCCGGTGATGTGGCTGTGTCGGGGGATGTCCAGGATGAGTCGTGCGGAGGCGTTCTGGATGCGCTGGAGTCTTTTTGAAGTTTGGCTGTGGTTCCGGCGTAGAGGGTGTTCCCATAGTCCAGTCGGCTGGTGACGAGTGCCTGGGTGACGGTCTTCCTGGTTTCAGTGGGGATCCATCTGAAGATCTTGCGGAGCATGCGCAGGGTGTTGAAGCATGAAGATGAGACTGCGTTGACTTGTCTGGTCATCGACAGGGAGGAGTCCAGGATGAAGCCCAGGTTGCGTGCGTGGTCCGTTGGCTTGGGCGCGGTGCCCAGGGCCGGGGGCCACCCAGATCAGTTGACTGGGGGTGAGTGTTTGATTGGCTCAAACGTTCTGTCCATCATCCCCTTTTGTATCGCTTTGGTCGCCCTAAGTTGGCGGGGGTATGCCCAGACGTGGGTCCCTTGCTCACTTTGCCACTGGATTCAAGCAAGCCTGGCTGATGACGGCTGAAATGCCAGAAACCGGTCCTAGGATGCTTGTTTCCGGTCCAGGGAAGACATGGCTTGGCAGTTCGGGCTGGACTGTTTCCATGAGGCACAGGGTCAGACTGATTTGCATATGGCCATGTCTGAACTGGGGTGGTGGAGTGAGCTAAAGAATGATGATGGATTAAACCCAGATCAGTTGACTGGGGGTGAGTGTTTGATTGGCTCAAGCGTTCCGTCCATCATCCCCTTTTGTATCGCTTTGGTCGCCCTAAGTTGGCGGGGTATGCCCAGACGTGGGTCCCTTGCTCACTTTGCCACTGGATTCAAGCAAGCCTGGCTGATGACGGCTGAAATGCCAGAAACCGGTCCTAGGATGCTTGTTTCCGGTCCAGGGAAGACATGGCTTGGCAGTTCGGGCTGGACTGTTCCCATGAGGCACAGGGTCAGACTGATTTGCATATGGCCATGTCTGAACTGGGGTGGTGGAGTGAGCTAAAGAATGATGATGGATTAAACCCAGATCAGTTGACTGGGGGTGAGTGTTTGATTGGCTCAAACGTTCCGTCCATCATCCCTTTTGTATCGCTTTGGTCGCCCTAAGTTGGCGGGGGTATGCCCAGACGTGGGTCCCTTGCTCACTTTGCCACTGGATTCAAGCAAGCCTGGCTGATGACGGCTGAAATGCCAGAAACCGGTCCTAGGATGCTTGTTTCCGGTCCAGGAAGACATGGCTTGGCAGTTCGGGCTGGACTGTTCCCATGAGGCACAGGGTCAGACTGATTTGCATATGGCCATGTCTGAACTGGGGTGGTGGAGTGAGCTAAAGAATGATGATGGATTAAACCCAGATCAGTTGACTGGGGGTGAGTGTTTGATTGGCTCAAGCGTTCCGTCCATCATCCCCTTTTGTATCGCTTTGGTCGCCCTAAGTTGGCGGGGGTATGCCCAGACGTGGGTCCCTTGCTCACTTTGCCACTGGATTCAAGCAAGCCTGGCTGATGACGGCTGAAATGCCAGAAACCGGTCCTAGGATGCTTGTTTCCGGTCCAGGGAAGACATGGCTTGGCAGTTCGGGCTGGACTGTTCCCATGAGGCACAGGGTCAGACTGATTTGCATATGGCCATGTCTGAACTGGGGTGGTGGAGTGAGCTAAAGAATGATGATGGATTAAACCCAGATCAGTTGACTGGGGGTGAGTGTTTGATTGGCTCAAGCGTTCCGTCCATCATCCCCTTTTGTATCGCTTTGGTCGCCCTAAGTTGGCGGGGGTATGCCCAGACGTGGGTCCCTTGCTCACTTTGCCACTGGATTCAAGCAAGCCTGGCTGATGACGGCTGAAATGCCAGAAACCGGTCCTAGGATGCTTGTTTCCAGTCCAGGGAAGACATGGCTTGGCAGTTCGGGCTGGACTGTTCCCATGAGGCACAGGGTCAGACTGATTTGCATATGGCCATGTTTGAACTGGGGTGGTGGAGTGAGCTAAAGAATGATGATGGATTAAACCCAGATCAGTTGACTGGGGGTGAGTGTTTGATTGGCTCAAACGTTCCGTCCATCATCCCCTTTTGTATCGAATTGTACATTTGGACATCTATATATTGGAGGGTTGGAAATGAATCAATATTGTTTTAGTTTAGCACTTGCACTTTTTAAGTGTGTAAAGTGGCAGAATTTTAACATGAAATCGTTTTTTGTGAAAACTGACCAATAATGAATGAACTACAGTGTAGGAAGCATAATAGAATTGCCACCGCACTGAATTAGAGAGAAACTATGGGTTTGTAACAGAAATCTGGAGATAATGTGGTGTAGGACTAAATTTGACAAGTTAATTGATGTCTCATGTGCATCAGAGCAAAATACAGATAGTAAGGTAACATTGAGGGACCTTCAGGATCCTTGGACCAAGTTGATCAACTGTGGACAAATCTGCATATGTTATTGCTTATTTACATTAGACATATATAGTATTTTTGCACAGGAATAAGGCCGGGGTGCATTAATAGAACAGGACAGCAATATTACAAAATGAGATGCACTGTTGTGCTATTGTCTATATCTTCTTTGCACTTTATTGCATTTTCTGCACCTGAAAGGGTTTATAAGCACATTTCCCTTGTAATGAAACAGACTTATTACAAAATGGGTACCCTTTTCATTGATGGAATATATTTAGATGGTTTTTAAACGGTATGCACAGCTTTGAAACTTTGTACTTTACTCTAAGCTGGTCAACCGTGTACAAATTTGCATATGTTATTGTTTATTTGCATTAGACACTTTATTGCATTTTTTGCACAGGAGTAAAGCCGTAGTGCATAAACAGGACAGGACAGGAATATTATAAAATGAGATGCACTACATGTGCTAATGTTTACATACACTTTGCACTTTATTGCATTTTTGCACCCGAAGGGGTTTTCAGGTACATTATTTTGCAATGAAACAGATTCATTATGAGATGGATACCCTTATCATCAAAGAAATGGACTTTGACAGTTTTCAAACGGGTTGCATAGCTTCTAACTTTGTACTTTACTTATATTTATGCTTTTGCACGTGGTTTTTATCTGTCTAAAGTTGTTGGTCTGTCTAAAGTCTGACATATGTTTTTAATAGTATCAAAACAGTAATAGATCAACAAAACTGGTACTTACCTTAACAATGTCATGTTGATTAATATGTTTACATTTTTGCTGAATTTGCACAATCAAGGATTCTACAACTGGGTCGCATTTAAGCCATAGAACTTGGAAATATAACCCCAATATATTTTGTATTCATAAGGTGCTGCTAGGGAAACATACATGCAGTGCTCTGTTAACATGGCGTCAGAAACCATCAAATTTGTCAAAATATGGCTTGAACATTTACATTTGTGAAATCTCCTTTTATGTACCCAATGTTAGCCCATTTTTTTGAACAACAGGAGAGCAAAGAATCCAATATAGCTGAAAATGAGACTCGGTTATAAAGGGGTACTTTACCCGAAATCTGCGTTAAAGGCAGATGACATTAGTTGTTAACGATTATTCTGTTTCTGCTTACATTTGTGAAAAAGAGAGGGAAAATAAAAAAATAAAATTTTGGGCACTAGATTTTCACCTAAAGCCAATTCCTGCTGTTTTAGAAGATCTGGTTTTGCATTAAAACCTATAGGTGTATATACTAGCCTGCTTTGTTATGCCCCTATGCATAGATCCTGTTCTGGGGGTCGAAGCTCTGTGATGCATGATCATTTTGGCCCTCATCACGAGTGGCCTCTTAATTCCGCTGGGGTCAGTGACATCAGTTACCTGCCCAGTCAGTCTTATGAATTACAAAGAGACACAGCTCATCTCTTAATTGTCACCCAAAATGAGGAATTACTGGGCATATCTGACCCAGAATTGCCAATTCTTCTCGTAATTCCTCTTTTCTTTGTGGACGCTCAGTCCAACTCCAATGGCATAGATTTTCCCCACACCCTTGGTTGCACCTAGACCACTTTATCAGTAACACTGGAGATGGGAATAATCTGGCCTATTTACTGGGCTACTCATAATAGGAGTCTTTGTGCTGCATGGAAGGAAAGAAGGAAGAAAGAAAGGAAGAGCAAGGAGGAGAGGAGGGGAGGGGAGGGGAGAAGAGGAGAGGAGAGGAGGGGAGGGGAGGAGAGGAGAGGAGAGACAGTTTAAGACATGTACCTTCTTCTTGGTGGTTGTGCTTGGATGGTAGGTTGTGGGCGTTTGTAATCTGACTTACATGAAAAGTGTTACATTTCATGTCGGAAGTTTAGAGGAGTGATCAAATCATGTGACAATGATCTTCTGATGGAGTACGACAATGAGCATCCTCTAATCTGACCTTCTTATGATCATCTGTGATGGAACATCGAGTCTAATGCCACCAAAAATACCTGCAGCTACACCACTCAATAGTCCATATTCCCTTTATACAGCCTCTACATCGAGACTTTTCACCAGCAGAAAGTGGCACTATTTGACAAACAATACCCTTCCCCTGAATCTTGTACAACATAGCCATACAATGAATGCAATGGGTGGCAAAATAGCCAACTCCTTAACCAATTTCGTCACTTGCATTTCTCACAATGACTAACCCACCCCCGCCCCCTACCCCAGGACCCAGTTACTGACCTGTAGAATTGCAGTCGATATTAGGTAACACTGAAACTATATATAAAAATGTTTGATATTATAATGACCACTATCCAAATATTAGCCTGTTTGTGCAGCATATTCAATCCTCAAAATTAGAAATCAACACTTTTAAAATATATATTTTGTATTGTAATTATTAATACTGTAATCATAAATGCAAACTCATTTAACATCTGCAGTTACAGAATTATAAAGAAAACATATTTAAATGCAAGATCTTACTTAAATTTGATAGACATTAGACATCAGTCATATTTCTGAGAGAAAAATCTCAGAGCACAAGATCTCAGGACTCAGCAGTCAATCAACAGACAACATAATGTAGTGTCCAGCCCTGTGCTTATATTAGGAAAAAGAAAGTAACTTAATCTCACAGTAAAATGAAACTCTGCTCAGTTCAAATAGAAATATAGCTACCGAATTGTAATTTCATCCACAAATCTTGGTGAAGCTCTATATTTCCGCTGGTAACTGAGATGAGAAATAGGATCATGGATTAGTTATTTTGCAAATAAGTACTAGACCCTTGATAAGGGGTAGGGAATTCCTTGCCAAGAAGATATTCATACCTCTCAGCAGGTTCTTAAGCTTCGATTGCATTGTAAAAAGTACTGTTTATGCTGCATTAGAATTTGAAACTGGCATTTAACTTGTTTGACTAGTCAATTTTGTAAGCAATATTGTTAGATCAAGAATGGTTCACTTGTTGATGTATATGGATTTTGCTATAGAAAGAGGAAGATATGCTCTGGATGGTAGGATTACTTTGAGTTCTCAGTATATATTTTTACGCTTTAGTAAATGCTTATGGTTTGACTAATTATGCAAGAGATAAAGGGGTGTCCAATGAGGAGATGTGTTTCAGACAAATTAGCACAGATAGTAAAATCTTACCAGTGAAATTTAGAAATTGTGTCTACCAATTGACGTTCTCCATAGAGAGCGCATGAAGTACTGCTTCTACCAATAGACATCATCCAAAGGGGACATATGAAGGTACTGTTCGAGTGTCTGTCATCCATATATTGATGTCTAGTATTGCCATAACCAGGGCCACAGTGCTTCCATGTAGATGTTGCTCCATTCAGAACTGAAATCAAACACTAGGTGACAATAAATTAACCACTATTGAAGAGCTGGCGCATTTGATCCAATAACGTCCCATCACTTAGAGTAGAAGAAGAAAAAACAATTAAAAATGTTTCATTCAAGACCTGTAACCAATTATTATCTTTTCTGCACTAGTACACAGGTGCAGAAGGGGGCCATGCACATGAAAGTTTGCTGTGTACAGCACATACACTAAGGCTCTCACTACAAATCTGCTGGTACTGCAGTGGAGGATACTGTAATTCCCAGGCATGAGAACACCAGGCCTGGCTTTATCAGGTTTGAAAATGCACCGTAAAGAAGTGCAGGTCCACCAGTCAAACACTGTGGTCACAAACATATCTGTGCACCCGCCTTGTCCCCACCAACACTACATGGGGAGCAGACCCAGACCTAAGCTGGCCTTGGTCCTGAAAGTCCTCCCCTACTTCCGAGCTCTTCTCTGCCCTCCCACTGACTTTTATCTCCTTCTCAGAACACATGTTGAATGTCAGCGGAACAGTCCACAGAATTAAGGTAAACAGATTTTTCCTTGTATTCCTGTGCCCGCATAGTTATTCCCCTTGCTAGAGACTATAATTCGGTACGGCTGGATTTAGGTGTAGTTATACTAGCCAGAATCAGAGACTCCAGCCTTTTGATATGCCCAACCTAAATCCGGCCAAATAATAATGAGGTTCTAAGTCAGTAACTCTTGAAGATAATTCCCTGATAAATGGTTCCCAACATACTACCTGCTTTACCAAATTATCTGCTTATGCAGATGATATTCTGGTCTATCTCTCGAATCCTTTAACCTCCCTACCTCCCTTTTTACAGGAGATTGATTTATATTCTAAAGTATCTGGTTATAAACTGAATTTCTCCAAAACTGAAATCTTACCTTTAAAGTCCCCATGTTATCAATTTATGTTTTCTGACACTAGTTTTATGTGGTGTCCATCTAAGATTAAATATCTAGGTGTCTGGTTTTCACCCACCATCTCTCAAACCCTTACTCACAATTTCAACACACTAAAACTTAGTATTCAAAACTTGCTCTCTTCTTGGTCTCCTCTCCACTTGTCCTGGTGGGGGAGATCGGATACCATCAAAATGATGATTACACCTATTATTCTTTTTTTCCTCTCTATGTTATCCTTCAAAGTTCCCAATTACTATTTTAATCAAATTAACTCTCTCTTTATTAAATTTCTTTGGAATGACAAACCCGCTCGTATTGCTTTAACCAAATGAATTAAACCTAATAAAGAGGGAGGCATGCGTTTTCCTAATTTTAAACTGTATCATACTGCTTTTTTAATCAGACAAATTTATGCTCTAGATAGACATTATCAAGACTCCTCTATACCCAGTTGGATTAATTTTGAACGTTCACTACTAAATGGATTTTCCTTTTATGATATTAGTTTTATGTCCAACTGTACTTTCATTTCTAAACACCCTATTTTAAAATATTCCCAGCACTTGTTACATTCTCTGTTCACCTTTGGCTCTAACTTTTATCAAGCTTTCCTTGCATCCTCTATCTGGTACAATAAATTCATTAAGTTTCGACATAAATCATTCTATTTCAAGTACTGGAAAGAAAAGGACATCCTATACGTCCATCAGCTAATATCACAAAATTCTGTTATATCCTTCTAAACGTTACAGGAACAATATGATCTACCCTCCTCTTGTCTTTCCCAATACTCCTAATTGTCACTTCCAACGTTTTTATTGGCCCAAAATTTCCCTGTTGACTCTACCCCGTTTACCCCCTCTACACCTATTTATAACCTTTCTTCCGATTTAAACCCTAAAGCTGCTCTCATATATAAACTCTTATCTGCCCCTATCCCTGATAGACTAAAATCCTCAACTGAAATAGGATGGGAACAAGACCTCTCGATGTCCCTCTCAACTTAACAATGGGATAAATTATGGCATAACATCTTTACTACCTCCAAAGCTGCCAACATTACTCAATCCCTATTTTTTTTTATACAACAGAGCTATTTGCACTCCTGTTTTTGTCCATAAAATTAATCCTTCCACCTCTCCTCTTTGTTGGTCTTGTCTCTCCTCTAATGGCTCATTACTCCATTTATTATACCACTGCCCCAATGTTCTTAATTTTTGGAATACTGTATGGTCTAAATGCATAAAGATATTTAATTGCAACATCCCTCTATCCATTCAAAATGTTTTCCTTGGATCCCTATCTGTTGATTCCCACGTTACTTCATTGAAGTTGAGATTATTTGATCTTTTTATTGCTCTTGCTTTTCAGGTTATTCTTACTTGTTGGAAAGATAACTCTAAAATATGCATGCTAACATGGTGGAATTTTATTTGCGATGAACAAAGAATAGCTACTGTCTCCTCTTCACTGTTATCCCAGAAAATCAAATCTGATTTGCTCTGGTTACCTTTTACTACTTTTCTATCTTTGCACTCCTCCTTATCCTAATTCCTATCTACTTCCTTCCTCCATTTCTCTTATTTGTTGCTATTTTTTTTCCCCTTTTTCTTTCTTTTCTACATAAAAAAATTAAATAATACAAAATATAAATATATAATTATTATTATGATTGGTTCTAAATTTTCTTCTTCACCTACCCTATAGCATAAAATTATATTTTACAGTTTTTATCTAATATCAATGTTATATATTTGTTTTGTATTATATCTTTGGCATGTGTGTTTCTCTAGGATATTGGTATTATTCAATATGATAATTTAATTATATTTTTCCTTCTTATAATACCTGTAATCTCTGTATTCTCTTTTCATTCCCAATAACATCTATTAAAATTTAAAAAAGGCATGAGATGCAGACAGCACAGCTCAGAACATGGAGCAGTAGTTCAGATCCGCAGTTTCTGTACTGTGATGTCTGCAACTCATGCACTAATCTTAAAGTGCAATCGATGGAGTCAACACAACTTTGTGAAATGAACTCATTGGGCCATGCCTTCTACAGTGGCACAGAACTTGATCATCATATGGCCCCTGTAGTTCAGCCAACTCTGTATTTGCTTGTCTGGCTGAAGCTGAACTGAACTTATTATAAGGGAAACCTTAGGCTGCAACTTTATTACCAGTTCAAGCTCTTAAACTTGTGCCTGCAAACTATTGGAAAACCCCAAACTGACAATCAGCATGTAATTCAAGCAAGATAAATGGCTTCAATCAATAAATCAATCAATCAGGGGGTTGGTAAAGTGCAACTACTCACCCTAATGGGTCTCAAGGCGCTGAGGGGGGGGAGGGGTGCGCAGCTCCTGGATGATTCTGGGGTTTTGTCAAAGAGTCAGGTCTTGAGGTCCTTCAAGAACTTGGGGAGTGTAGGTGTCTGTCATAGGTGGAGGGGGAGGGAGATTCATGCCTTGGCCGTGAGGAGGTTGAAGGGTGATGGTTTTCCTGTGTTCGAGGGGGATCCAGTTGAAGGTCTTTTGGAGTATGCGGAGGGTGTGGTAGCAGGAAGGTGAAGGTGTTGGTCTGGCAGTCCATTTTAAGTTCGGAGTCCAGGGTGATTCCGAGATTGCGTTCGTGGTCTGTGGGGAAGGGAGGGTTCCCAAGGGCGGGGGGCCACCAGGTGTTGTTCCAGGCATCAGGGTGTGGACCCATGATGAGGACTTCAGTTGTGTCCATGTTGAGTTGTAAGCAGCTGTTCTTTATCCACCTGGCGACTGCTTCCATTCCTTCTTGAAAGTTGAGCTTGGAGATGTTGGGTTCGTTGGAGAGGGAGAGGATGAGTTGGATGTTGTCTGTGTACGATAGGATGTTGAGTCTGTGTGATCTGACGATGGATACGAGCGGGGCCATGTAGACGTTGAACAGGGTGGGTCTGATGGAGGATCCTTGGGGGACTCCGCAGGTGGTCGGTATGGGTTCTGAGATGAAAGGGGGAGTATGACCCGCTGCGTTCTGCCGGAGAGGATCCAGTTGAGGGCCTTGTTCCAGGTTCCTGCGTCGTGGAGTATGCAGGCTAGGGTACGATGGGAAACAGCGTTTACAACGCTGTAAACACAACACAGTAGTTTACAACACGGTTGTTACAACAACCGCGTTGTTACCAAGCGGGCCATTACATCGCAAGTCGTAACAACTGCTTGCTGTAGGGGCCGTGCAAAACCAGGGAATGTGTTGGATTTTAAATCCAACACCTTCCTTGCTGTTGCACAAACTGGAGTAGGAATAGTAATTAATACTATTCCTAAATCCAGCGCACCCCCTACAGCAAGTCAGTGTTACGACTTGCGATGACGTGTGGTAACAACACGGTCGTTGTAAACTACCGCGTTGTGAATGCACGCGTTGTAACGCGCTATATTCGGGTACGATGTGAGACTGTGTCGAAGGCAGCAGAGAGGTCCAGGAGGATGAGGGCCACAGTCATCTGTCACGGTAGGGAGCAGATGTCATCTGTCGCGGCGAGTAGGGAGGTTTCAGTGCTGTGGTTCTTCCTGAAGCCTGATCGGGAGGAGTCGAGAATGTTGTTTTCTTCTATGTAGGAGGTGAGTTGACTTTTGACGGCTTTTTCCAGGACTTTCGCCGGATACGGGAGTAAGGAGATCGGTCTGAATTTCTTGAGATCGGTGGGGTTCCTCCGAGGTTTTTTTTAGGAGGGGGTTGATCTCTGCGTGTTTCCAGTCTTCGGGACGGAGGTGGTTTCGAAGGTGCCTTTGATGATTCGTTGCAGCTCGGGGGCGAGGATGTCTGAGGTTCTGTGGTTGATGTGGTGGGGGCCAGGGTCTGTGGGGGGCGCCGGAGTGGGTGGTCTTCATAGTCTTTAGGGTGTGTTCGATGCTGAGGGCGGTCCATCTGTCCAGTTTGGCTGCGTGGTGCAGGGAGCAGTGGGGGTGGGTTCTTCGTGGGGGTTGTTGCCGTTGGAGTTGTCAAAGATGGTCTTGATTTTGTGATGGAAGAAGGCGCTGAGTCTGTCCCAGAGGTCCTTGGAGGGTGGGATGTCGGTAGTCTCACTGTTGGGTTGTGCAAACTCTTTGATGATGGAGAAAAGTTCCTTGCTGTTGTGTCGAGTAAGTCAACTTCCCGTTGTTCATTTTAAGCCATATTATGCCTCCCACTGTTCTTTTGCTATTGGCAGTCACAGCTAAAATGGGTAAACGGAAAGTGCATGAAGTTTCAAAAACCCCACTAGCGCAAAAAAGCCAAGGAGACCTGCGAGACCTGCAAGAAAAAAGCCAGTCCCCTACAGCTGTTATTAGGGATTGTACCCTATGCGATATCGATCACCTGATCAAATAAGTAGAGGTAATTCTAAAGACAAACGTATCAGCTACCAGTGGCAGACCAAACTTGACCAAAGTGCCGGCCATGTTTAAAAAGAAACCCCTACTGAACAGTGCACTTTCATCCAGTGACAACACCTGTGCAACTATCCCCAGCATCCAGAGTGCCCCTGGAATCCTAGGAACTGTGGGATAAGCCGGCACTATAGACAGTGGGGTCTCCTCCCCAAAATTACCTGCTGTACCTCGGCTTCCCCTCAGCCTTGAAGTTAACATTCTTCCTAATATTCCCTGCTACAACAGGTTTGCTCCCTTGGCTTTCACAGAGTTGACTTTGGCACCTCATACTGAAGCTCTTGTCTTATTGTCAGCTCAATCTGCAGCACAAGTAAGCAGCAAGTAGGCAAATACTCTACAGATGCCTTTATTTAATGTCGACCATGCTTCACTCCATCTAAAAATGGACAACTTAATAAGGATGTTAGTTTATCTCTCTACGCAAATAACGAGCATGCTGAATAATCAATGCTGCTGCAAGTGCTCATGTTGTAAGGGCTCAGAAGGGCAGCAGTGCAGTTGCAATATTCTTACTGGAAGAGAGCCAGTTTTGAAATCCTTTTTGTTTAATGCGTCGGACCCTGAACATTGTGGTCAATTCAGTCCCCTTTGTCATTCTCCACCGACAAGAGACGTTCAAATTCTTAGCAAATGTTTTCTTGATACAGCTGGTGCCTGAAGGCTCTATTATGATAGCTCAGGTGATCAAGTTTACTCACTAAGCTCCTGATTTCCTCAAGCCTCTTATGTTGGCAGATTCCCCAACAATCGCATCCATGGGGCAAGATACCCCTTAGCCACCAGTACTTGGCATCAGCCTCGTACATGCACTTTGGGGCACTCTCTCCAGCCTAGTGCCATGGGTAACATTAGTAGAATGCTCTACATGACTCAAGTATTCAAGTTAATCTTGTGGTCATTCCAGGATACTGATTCATTGGTCAACAAGGTCACGCACTGGCTCAGGACCAAATGCAACTGCCTTTCTATAGTTAGATCTGACATTGAATCTGCCAAACGTTATAGCTCAGAATCATCATCCTTTGACTTCATTTCTGTGCTAATGAATGATGAGTCACTAAATGACAACCTTATCAATTTCGAGCTGTGCACAAGTCATCTTGAGGGATCAATAAGTCTAACATATGCCTGAAACTGCTCCCTCCCACAAGTAGCTCTACCCTTGGTAACAGGACATGCCTTCGCAACCTCTGCCCTCAGGTGCCTTGTCCAGAAACTCAATCAGAGGTATCTGAATACTAATTACTGACTACTAGACCTGCTTGAGCCTGCTGAGATGGGTGTGTGCCTGGCCCCTGACACTGAAGCTTGTACAAGTATACCTAAGAGGGCTGGGCACGCTGAAACCCTGGGACAACCTCCAGGGGAGACTAAAGTCTATTCTGTCAGCTGTATCCCTGCAGCATCAGCACATTCTTCTGCAGCTCCCCTCCAAGGGGGAGCTTTGCACTTTCGATCATGTTTGTCTATAATCTCTTGGAACCTGGCTGGCATCAAACTTAAGCTTGTAGACTCAGAATGGTTATCTTACATTAGTTACTACGATGTCTGTATGTTTCAGGAGACTTGGGCTAAACTAGTGTGTGTATTAATGTTTTTTCAACTTACAGTGTAAAAGCTCAACGGTGACTTGCACTGCCCTCACTCAGCTTTGACAATAGATTCCTCTGATATAATGGGTGTGTCACTTACATTTCCCTCAGACTTGAAATTGGTACTAATCAGTGTTTATGCTAGAACAACTTCTGCTGGCAGTGAGTCCCCGGTCATCACTCTCTTAGATGAGCTAATCAAAACTAATCAACAGCATGATAAGTTAATAGTGGCAGGTGATTTCAACACCTCTTTTGATCCGTCCCCTTATATTAATGAGCTCGCTGAAGCTGAAGATGAGCAGTGCAATATCCCTCAGTGAGATGGGAAGCAGCAACGTATGTTTTTTTCGTACTGCTCTCCAAATAACTGCGATCGCTGTGGGACGGGGTTTCAGGGCTTGCAACGGTCGGACCAATTCTGACTTTCTTAGGTCGCCCACCTTCAAGCTAGGTTCTTACACAAGCATTATTGACTATGTTTTCTTAGATGTCAGGTTATGGCCCCTACTAGAGGATATGATGGTTGACGCTCGCCTTGATAGTGATCATAATTCTTGCTCTTATCTCTTTCTGGTGAAGTGCTGCAAAGGGGCAACTTTGCTTGCCGCACTGCTGTACCTGAACCCCTACTTGCTAATAATCATAGGAGGGTCACTTGGCCTCACGTAATGTCCAACCAAAAATTGCATACAGAGATAAATGGCTTGCTTGTTTCCTTTTTATCTGGTTTTGAAGATTCCCCCAGCACTTGCATCCCGATTCTTAAGTTTCATAAATAGTTTTTTGCTAAACTGAAAGGCATTTTTTACCAGAAACGTAGCCATAGGCAGTCGTGGAGAAGGAGGTTAAATGGTTTAGCCTGGATTGTAAAAAAGCCAAAACAAGATTAAGGGTGGCTGTCAAAGATCTTGCATCGGGTGAGATAGAAATGTAAAGAAAAGCTGGGATGACAAAATCTTGCAAGATCTACTTCTTGCCATTAACCTGAAGGATAATAGATCTTTCTGGCAAATTCTGTCCCATGGCAGCAGAGATAGCACTAGAATGTACCACCATCAAATTCAACCTGAGAATTGGGTTTCCCACTTTTCAGGATTGTATGCCCCAGAGGACTTTGCTGCTGATGGTGACACCTTTCCAAGCTCTGTGACGTCAACCTTTAGATTTAATGGGGTAGCAGCGGAGATGATGGAAACAGACCCTCTGCATTTTACTTTAGAAGACACTGCTAATGCTATACATCTTCTTAAGCCAGCTAAAGCACCCGGCCCAGACAAAAGTCCAGGTGACCTGTTTAAATCAAAACCCCTATTCTGGACCAGCTACATTAACCTTATTTCCAATGCTGTAGCGGCTGGAGGGGAAATCTCAGGCAACTGCAGGGGAGCTGAAATAATCCCTGTGTATAAAAAGGGTGATCTGTGTATTCCTACAAACTGCAGGCCCATAAGCCTTATCAATAATTTGGAAAAAGTTTTGCCTGGCAGGTCCTTGAAAAATTATTATTATGAGTCAAAGATAACCATGTACTGTCCCCACTCCAAGCCGGTGTTCGACCGAAGACCAGTACGCCTGACAAGGTATTCCGACTGGCTCTTCTTTATTGGAAATATGCATTGCTATTGAAGCGAAAACTGTACTTGGCCTTTGTGGACCTCAGGGCTTCTTTTGACCTCATTTCCAGAGGGAAATTATGGTGTGCTTTGCTCAAGACGGGTGCACCTGGGAACTTGGTCAATGTTCTAGGTAAACTGCATATGGAGAACTATGCCCCAGTCCATTGGGGCAGAAAGGGGGAATTGACTATCTCACGAGGCATACACCAGGGGTGCGTCCTTGCTCCTACTTTATTTACCTTATATATTAACGACGTTGCGCAGGTACTCTAACACTGTCAGAATGACTCGCCTGTTTTAAATTTAAAAAAGGTACCAATCTTACTATTTGCTGATAATTCCCTTCTTATCTCCAAAACACCTATTGGATTGCAGGTATTAGTTAATACATTTCTGGAATTCTGCAAAACTAGAGGTCTGGAATTGAAAGCAACCAAAACCAAGTATATGGTGTTTGGATCAAGGACTGCTAGAAACTGTGTAGTGAGAGCAGGGGACGAACCCTTAGAAAGTGGCCATAGTATAGACTACCAAGGAGTCAGGATTTCAGATAAACTAAGGTGTGAACCCCAACTCAATAAATGGTTCATTCCTCATCCCGCATAGATCCCAGGCTGTTCTGCAGTTACACTAAAAAACGTGCTCTTGGTCGGTGTCTCTTGCATTGGAAGTTTAGCATGCGAAGCCCCAGAGTGCTGCGAAATTTGGCACGGAGGTTTGGGGATATGCCAACACTCAGCAACTGGCCACTGCGGAAAACACCTTTGCGAGTTCACTGCTTGCTTGCCCAGTCAGTACCCCTTCAACCCTGCTCTTTTTTGATTTGGGCATCAATCGAATCCCAAGCCTGATATCACTGAAACTCCTGGTGCATTGGGTCCATCTGTGGACTACGCCAGAAATAAAGGAATACAGGGACTCCCTCAGGGAAATAGTGGTTTCAACAATGTTATGCAAGTCCCCTGGTTCAAATCTGCATTTAATTGGTCCCAGAAGCTTGGTCTTTTAAGATTCTGGGATGATCCTAGCACGATTTGTAAATCAGACACAAGAGGTTTACAATCACATTACTGGGTATATGTCCGTGAACGATGCGTTGCGTATGAGACTAATGGGCGCCTAAATAAAAAAAAAAGACATTTAAGGTCACTTTTTTATTTGAGACATTTCTGGACACTATTACCCCTCTATTCACAAAGAGCCTACATGTGTGCATCCCTCTCAGCTGTCTACCATTCAAATTTTTTACCTGCAGGGGGAAAAAAGACACAGGTTCCAACATGTGTCCTACCTGTGGGATGGCTCCCGAGACTAAGAAGAACATTTGGTTCTTCTGTCCAGATTACCTCTACGCGAGGCACAAATGGATACGCCCAGTATGTTTGTACCTGGCATCCAATGCTACTTCATTGCCCACAGGATTCTGAAAAGCGATACTTCTCATCCTATTGTATTTGCTGTCAGTCCATATTTGGTAGCTGTATGGCCACAACGTGAACTCATTCTGTCAGCTGACTGATGAGTCTGCTTACTTTGAAAACTGTGGGGCAGATTTACGTTCCCTGGCGCATCCCTGCAAATCAGCAGGGATGCGCCAGGGAAGATGCGTGACGCAAGTTTACCCTTGCGCCACCACAGATGCGCCGCATTTACAATGCGGCGCATCATGGCGCAAGGATAAACAGATGCGTGACGCATCTGTCGGCGGAAGGGTGGCGCAGTACTGGAGTTGTGTCTCAAGTGCGACGTAACTCCAGTACTGATCAGGGGTGCCCTATACCTAACATGCTGCGTCACTCCTTACGCCTGCTTGAAGCAGGCGTAAGGATTTGACGCAGCAGGGACGTAAAAGTGACTCCGTGAAATCTTGTAGATTTCACTGCGTCACTTTTACGGGGCTTCCTTGTGCAGGAACGCCCCCCCTGCACCGGCCGCCCACATGAAACCTGACGCAGGTTTCATGTGGCGCAGGGCTTTACAACGTGACGCATCTCCCTAGATGCATCACGTTGTAAATCCCCCGCAGCATGGCGCATGATTTGCGCCGCCGCTGCATCACAAAAGTGACGCAACGGCGGCGCAAAAGTGGCGTAAGGGGCTTGTAAATCTGCCCCTGTGTATTTACTCGGGTGGGTAGCTGGAATCATGCTGCTATTTTGCGTTTTTTCACTCATGCACCTTCTAATTTTGTACTCTGTGATTGCTATATTTAACTCACTCTTATAGCATTGAATCTCAGGGAATTTCTGAGTTTTTACTGTTTTAATCCCGTTTCTTAAAATTATTTTTAGATTTGAAATGCTTTTTAGGCCTGTACCCAGCAATGTGTCGTGTTGCTGTGTGCACAATGGGTTGTCGCTTTGCTGGAACTTAATCACGTGATTTGATTTATCTCAAGGATTGCTGTGTGGGCTTCTTTTTAATGTACTGTTTTGGGTGTAACTTTATTAAAAATACCTTCTAATTTTTTGTCGCGATGGTTTAATTATGAATGTATTTATCTGTACAGTTTGATGCTTTTTTACCGACCGAATAAAGCATTTCTTGATGATGATTTGAAATATGAAAATAAACACACTAAGATGATTCAAACACAGTAAGATCTCACAGCCTCTGTACAAAGAGTATCAGAAAGGAGATAGCTCAAGGAAATCAATCAATCAAGGATTTACAAAGCACGGCAAATCACCCGTGAGGGTCTCAAGGTGCTGGAGTTGCTAAAGAGGTGCTCCTGTTTAATAGGTGTCAGGAAAATAGTTTAAACTTTTCAATAGACATGCAACTGATGCACAATTCAGCATTGCCCATAATGCAATCATGAATTATTTTTTATTCTAAATATTTCATGCCCTATACAACAGGAATGTGTGTCGCATGGAAAAGTATATTCATACATAATCTCGCTGAATTTATGCAAATTATAACTTGAACATTGCATTTTAGCCCATATTGTGCTTGATCAAATAGCATATGGCAATAGTGACTGATCCATTGTAAGTGACCGTGCGGTGGTGACAATATTGCCATTCAAAATCCAGCTAGTAATCTGCATTATTTATATCTGGCTGGTAGCTTTTGTGGCTTGCTCAGGTACATACACCTAAAAAGCATGAAAAATGTGTTACAAGATGGATGGGACCATATCATGTTTGCAAATGGAATTCACAGCATATTTCATCATTACTTCCTTCATTCCATGCACTGCAAGAGTATTCATTGCAATGGTTTGTAAGCATTCAATTTGTCTGGCTTGAGGCTTTTTGATATTTTTTCATGTTCTTCCCACTTGGAATGGAAACCTGGTTTGAGTAGTTGTTGAAATGTGTGTGTAGAGATAAATACGTTCCTGAAAAATATCTCTACATTCTGCAGCTGTCCATTTATTTCAATTTGTTCTGACTTTAAAGATGCATTGGAAACGCAGTTTAAATATATTGGTGGAAAAGTCATTTAATCGTTTTTCGAAAATGCTGAGTAAAATGGACAGGCAATGTAAAATATGTACGAATAAAACGTTAGTTATCTGTCAACAAACAAAGTCGATGTATTTCCATAAAGAATGGTTTTCAAGGGAAATCATGAAAAAAACAGCACTGATGCTAATTGGACAGTTCTCAACTTCAACCTGAACAAGACAAAAAATGAAGCAAAACAAACACAATATGATAGAATGGCGACAATCTAGGCACCCATATCCCTTTCCTCTGTCCTATTCTCTTGTCCTTCCATTTCATGTCCTTTAACTAACTTTTCACTGGATTAGCCACCAACATATCCTTAACTCAGTCCTAGTATTAGCCGCTCCTGCAAGCTTTGCGAACTGATCTTTTGTTGACTACGTGAAGCAAATATCGTCCCTGCTTGTATTAAACCACCACAATAAGATCCTTTTCTGCATATCTGAGTGGACTCGTCAAACCATATACAATGGCTGTTTGTATAATGTCCATTCCTATGAGTCAGTTTCAAAATGGCAATTCCTGCAGGTTGCACCTCTGCTGCTCCTGGTTGGACTCCTCAAACTATATTTATGACTGTTTCTATTACACTCATTCCTATGTGCTAGTTACATAATCCTCACTACTGTTAATTACTGTTAAAGTGCTCCTGGGTGGACTTCTCAGAGCATATACCATAGCAGATTGCGTAATACCCATCTGATGGGCAGCTCCGCTGTTGCTGCTGAATGGAAAGCATAAGACATGGCATGTTCTTTATTAACTTCTAGTGATATGCTTCTAAGCCACCTCTAGATGAGTCACTCAGATAATATACAATATTGGGTTGTATGAATACCCTTCTTTTGGGTTGCTTCTCTGTCATTCCCAGGTAGATTCCACTGAGCATATTCCGTTATTGGATGTATAACCCCATTCCTATGGGCTGGAGGTATAATGCTCATTATTATGGGCTACGTCTATGCTGCTCCCAGATGGACTCCTGCTCCATATGTTAAGGCAGATGCACAGTGGCCTTTCCCATGGGTTTCTCCTCTGCTACTACTGGATGGACTCAAATATAGATTGTCTAGTTGTATCATTACCAATTCCAATGAGTTGCTGGTGCTCCTGAATAGACTCATCATCATATCAAATATACTATTGCTGGTTAAATAGGGTCCATTCATATCAACGTTTTAAAATCAAAAATCTATGAAATTCACCAGTTATAGTTATCTCCTGTAGCTATAACTTGTGCCTTTAAGTACCTATAACTCTCACCTCTGGTGCCAGGCACAGTGTTGTCATCAATGAGGAAATTTCAGATGTGGCAGTCATATTGTCAAAGATGTCATGGGACTTAGCAGTGCATGGCAAGCACCTAAGTTATAGTTACTAAAGTGCTATATGTTTTAAAAGACGTGACCCCAGAGGAGGGGGTCCCCAGGGCCATAATCAGTCTATGGAGATGGGTGGTGCACGCCCTCCCTTATGTTTAAATTTGGGCCTTGGGGGACAGCGACCCCTGAGCCTCAATGAGGCTCGGAGACAGGTGTAGAGCATCCCCCTCCACTTTGATTTTCACGAAGGCCCCTAACTGTTATTTATTTATTTATTTTAATCTACAATCCCATGGGTCTCCTGCGGGATCTCTGCTTTTTTAAAAATGAGAAGTCACTGAGAATGTCATGAGTGATGTAATCTGTGAGGTCATAAGCAGTGCATTGTGGGGGTGTAAGTTATAGTTAGCTCAGGTAACTATAACTGCTGAATTTCTATGGTTTTGTACGAGTGAAATCTGAGTCTAACTATAACATACCTGTAACCTATGCTTTTTCAGTGAACTTCTAAGGCTTTTTACTTCTATTTCCTAACTATAACGTCCCTGTAACCTTTGTTTTTTTAAGTAAATATATATATATATATATATATATATATATATAAAAGTAGCTGTAGTTAGGTTTGTTTTCCATAGAAAGTGCGTATTTGGGTTTGCTAATAACTTTGGCCCTGTTTTACAAATCTTCACACAAGTTTCGAAAACATAAGTTCATCCACCTCACGTACGTCCTGGAAAGTTTCGGGGTGATCCATCAAGTAGGGGGCCAAGAAAAAAAGGGGAGTCCCAAAGGCAAAATCACCATGCATTTTACATAGACTTCTTTAGACAAGGCTACAGCAAAAAAATGCTGAACAGAATTACACCAAATTTGGCAGGAACCTACATCTTGGTCAGCAGATTGTGCTCTTTGTGATTTGGTGTAATCTGTTCAGTGGTTTTTGAGAAATTTAGGATAAAAAACAATTGTATGTTTTGGCCAATGGGTCTGTGAGAGTCTCGAGAGACTCTTGCGGGAGCGCCAGTTGAAAAATAGAGCATTCTGATTGGCTGAAGGGGCTTTATTTCCCTTGGTCCATTTTGATCTCACAGGAGTCAGACTCTCGTGAGAGAAAGTGCCTCTGATTGACTGCCAGCAACTGGGAAAAATGTTGCTGGCAGCCATTACAGGACACAGGGATTTAGTCCCCTGTCCTGAAGTTAAAAAAAAAAAAATCATATAAGGGGGCAGGAACCCAGAGGGACTCTCCTTGGGGCCAAAAAAGAAAAAAAGTGACAAAAAATGTTGTGATCCCACGAGAGTCTTGAAGAAAAAAACAATGGTGGCCTGGATGCATTTATTTACTATAAGCCCAGGGGAGTGCACCTCCGGGACCAAAAACAATGTTTATGGGCAGGGGAACGCATGGCCTCCCTCCCCGAGCCATTAGAGGCCCCAGGGAGCACAACCTCTGGGCAGAACATATTATGTATAGGGAGGGGAGCCCACCCTCAGAGCCAAAATCATTAATGAAGGGGAGCGGGCTCCCGGTCCCCCTGCCTGAGCCATGATAGGTCCCAGGGAGCCCACCCCTATGCGGAAACTGTTGAAAATGGGGGAGAGAGCCATGCGATCCCCCTCCTGAAGCCTCTAAAGGCACTAGGGAGCCCATCGCTGGCAACTTAAAGAGAGGGCGACCACGCGTCTCCTCCCCCTGAGCCATTAATGGCCCTGGGGACCCCACCTTTAAGTTTGAGGGCCCCTGGGGATGGAGCACATGGCCCTTTCCCCTGCAAAATGTAACTGGGCCCCTGAGGGACTCATGCCCTAAGGTAACTATAACTCGCACCCCCGCCATGCACAGTTTTCTAATCTAAAACTTCACTGCAAATGTTGCCCTGATATAATCAGTGATGTCATAGAAGATATCATGAATGATGTAATATGTTGGGTCATTAGCAGTGCAAGGCGAGGGCATGAGATATAGTTACCTTAGGGCATGAGTTATGGGTATTTAAGATAACTATAACTGCTGAATTTCTATGATTTCTATGATTTTGTGTGTGTAAAATCTCAAACTAACTATAACGTCCCTGGAACCTTTATTATTTTCTGTGAATTTCTAAGATTTTTTTAATTCTATTTCCTAACTATAATCTCCTTGTAACCTTTGTTTTTTCTGTGAATTTCTAAGGTTTTTTGATTCTATTTCCTAACTATAACGTCCCTATAACCTTTGGTGTTTTCAGTGAATCTCTACATTTTTTAAATATATTTCCTAACTATAGCACCCCTGCAACCTTTAGTTTTTTAGTGGATTACACTATTTTTTTAAAATAAAAATTGTACTACAATTTGACCCATAGATTTAATTTACTAATATATATTTTCAGAAGTTTATAAATAAATTCTATTCACACATTCATTCGTATTATATATTTTACAACTAATAATGTGAAAATTAAGGTAAGGCAACTTATGTAGTCTTTTTATAAATATAATGCATCAAGTTTTTCTTTTTTTAAATTATTTTATGGACCCGTGGATCTCTCGTGAAAGTCAAATAAGGGGTCTAGCAGTAATATTGTGCACATTCAATACTAAATCAACAACACATTTAATATAAACATTTGCTACTGTCATTTCTATAACTTTATCACTGCCTATGTGTGGGTATAAGAGTGGCTGCGTGAGTGACTTCAGAGAGATTTAGCTTTGTCCAAACGCAAGGGAGCACCCAATAGAAGTCAAAGCAATACCCTTTCAGGGTTAGAGTGCCGCATAACTTATGTAAAAAAGCAGCAGAGAACTCCGGGTAGGTCCCACGTTTAGGTGGAGAGCAGCTCTTGCTTTGACTTCTACTGGGTGCTCCCTTGTGTCTTGACGAAGCTAAACCTCACTGAAGAGCTATAATGATAGTGAAACACATGTCAGGGTTTGCGTTCATTTATTCCCGGTTGGCTTGGATGGTATTTTATCAATCAAAAGCTATAGTACTGTGCCTGGAGTGGTAAAAGGATTTTGTAATTTTACAGCTCGGTATGGATGGCATTGCGCTAAGCCTATGATTAAAGACTTTGCTGCAGAAATGGGAAATTACTTTGTCCCTTTCTAGCTCAGCATGGGTGGCACTGTGCTAATCCTATGCTTAAAAACTTTGCTGGAAAAACAGACATTTAATGTGAGCAGATTCAGGGGGATATTCTCAAGAACGTGCGATAATCTTCGCCAAAATATGTCAACGCAATTTTTCACATCGCCGCCTATCGCGGAAAACTAACTCCGTATTAACGTCGTATTCCCAACACGGCTGTAACATGCGATAGTCTCCCGCCAACGCGTCAAATCTCCGCGATAAAATTACCTGGACGGCGATAAAAATCTAAACCCCAACGTGAAAAAAGTTGCGATGTGCCCAACTGCGATAAAAAATTCTGCGATAAGCAGCGCCAGGCCTGCAAGTCACAGAAGTCAGGGGGGAAAAACCACTATAAAAGCGGCAAACAAAAACACAAACAACCGGGAAGCACCATGGAGGTAGCCGGAGCAAGTACAGAGGACAACCAGAACCCCACAAGCCCCACGGAGGACCAGCCTGGGACCATCATTGGGGAGACGGTGGCAGGATTTGGGGGACCCGACACTGCACAACATGACCTGACCCAACAGCAACAGGGTAAGTAACGACCAGGGACTGGGGGGTTGGGGGGAGATGGGCACAATGGCACACATGCACAATTAAGTATAGCACATCTGCGGACAAACCATGCCCAAGAGTCACAACTCCGAACAAGAGACCAATTTACCCAAGTCCGCAACATCTCAGCACTGTATAAGCACAGAAGTGAAAGGCACACCGCCTGAAAGGGATACCGGCCAGCCAAATCAGAGCTGAAGGGGTAACTCACCCACAATGCAGCACACACACATAAGAATCAGAGCACCTCAACATTGACAACAATGTGGTACAAACTGCAACATTCACACAACAGAACAGAGGACACAACTGCTGCAGCTTGTGTGTAGAAAATGGCCATTCGCATGTGGCATAGCAGGAAATTGTGAGATGATAATGTACAAGTACACCCTCACATCCCTGATGGTGCAGAAATGTCAACTGTCCCACATCAAATTGGCATCTCCTCACAAACAGTCACAATGTACATTGTCATGCAGTCTGTATGTAAACTTGTACAATGCGTGAACATACATGTGAACACAATGTCAATCTGCATCTCCCCTTCACATTGCAGAGGGAGAATCAACACCTCCTGCAGAGCAGACCCAACAACACAGCACTGATGATGAAGAGGACCACACCAACATCTACACCGACGCCCTCCAACAGCTCATGGGCAGTCCGGCACCCCACCTCCAGCAGCAGGGCAGCCTAGCTGCATCGATGAGACCCCACCCCCTGCACAGACCACACAGCAGGAAGCACCCACCACCACGGCTGTCTCCCAGGATCCCCACGACCAACACATGGCATTCCAATGCCGTGTGTATGGGTGCCAGGAGAAGATGGCTGACCAGCTGCGTGTGGGGTCCGAACTCATGTCAGCCAAACTAGATGCCATACGTGGGTGTCTAAGTCCCATCAGGGACAACTTACAGTCCCTAACGGACACCCAATGTCCGCTCCATGCTCTCCAACAATCCATGGCTGACATCGCTGGAGTCATGACTCTGAGCCAAGAACAACTGTCTAGTCAGAGTGGCTCCAGCGATGTCAGCCGGGATTTGGGACACATAAGGAGAATGATGGAGAGCTTGGAGCGGATGCAGGTGGAAAGAATGTTTGCCACGGCTGCACACCAGTCAGATGTAGCTGTGATCCTCCATGCCCTGCAGATCCTCATCATGGCATTGCCACCACAAGGCCTGGCGCGGATGAATGCTGCTGCTACTACTCCATCCACATCTCTGCCCCCTGAAGTGTCAGTGCACACACTGCGGCAGCATTCCACCTACGGCCCCTGATGTGTCACTGCCACACAGTGATGCAGACAAAACACCACCACCCACATGTGAGGCACCGGACACATCAGAGGACGGAGATGATGATGAATCAGGATTTGTGGTAAGAATGAAGTGGTAGCATTCATCTCCGCCATATGGCATGGCCTGTTTCAGCTTGGTTCTGCCCTCTGCATCATGCCCTGGAATAACACCTTCCACTGTCCCCCGATACACTCAGCGACACTCACCTTGGATCTCGACATGGACTGCCATATTTGGTTTGGTTACCAATGACACAGCAAGCACACTGCGGACTGAAGTCTTCCACTCCCGATGAACTTGTCAATCCCTAAAGGACTCCGGCTGGCCCTCCAGGGGGCAACATTGCAAAGTGGGGTTTGCATGGCCCTGTACTGGTCCAGCTTCAACACTCCACTGAATGTGAATAAAACATTCTAATTCACACAGATGTGTCATGGCTATGCTCAATCAAGTATGAAAGTATGGATGAATGTAAAGAAAGTGATTCCACAAAAAGGTACTCCCTGGGTAATGCTGTCATTCAAACCAACACTCATCACAGTTGAATACAAGTGAAGGTGCGTAGACTTTATTAGCATATGCGTGTCAGTACAGGCAAGATTAGTGCCACAACATGCAGACCAATGCAGCAGTATGTCAGAATGAGGAACGTTGCCAAGCGCCGCTGACCACTCCGGGGGAGTGCCTCACCTTTCACAGGTGTGTGTTGTTCGGCGTTGTTGTCCGCTCATGTATTCGGAGTCCAGGCGAATGCAGCCATGTCCACTGTTGTCGTGGGATATGTGACAAGACCTCCAAGATGCAACAAGGTGTTGGGACATGTGCAATGGGTTCCAATCTGTTGTGGGTGCAGGTACGTAGTTACTCATCCATAAAAGCGATTGCAGCTTCGTAGGCTTTCATTTCCAACATGAGCTCGTTGTCGACTTCATCAAACAGGACGGCGAGGCCATCCATTAGCAGGTCCGGACAGATGTGCTGCGTCCACCCCCTTTCACCAATTAGCACTACAGCCCAATAGGGGAGCACTTCAATGTGGTCACTGCACACGAGGAGTTGTGCAATCTCCCAGGTCCAGCTACCAGCATGTATGCCAAGTATCAAGGCATCCCATAAACGTGTATCACGGTGACACTCCTGGTCGTGGGCCAACAGGGGGTGCACACACATGTCAAAATCCAGTTCAGCTACCGTCCTGTTGGATAGGCAGACATCCATGGACCACTCGAATATGCATGATCGACAATGCAACACAGGCTGAACGCAGGTGACGTTGGCAAGGCGGAAGCTTAGCCGGTAACTGATCCGCAGCACTGCCAATGGCAGTACCCCCAGTAAATGCAGCATACGTGCACGGTACAGTTCCACATGCCAGGTGTTGTGCATGTGTCCGGGATGTTCTGCCATTGCGTTAGTGGCTCTGGTTGAAGCGGCACTGTTCTGACCTGCGCCAGTTCTGTGGATGAAATGCCACAGCTCGGATCAATGAGTTGTTTTAGTGTGCAACGGTTGTACACCTGGAATGGTGTGGGAGTAAGTGTGAAGGCCATTCCATGCAAGATAACTTCGAGCAAGGACTTCTGTGTGTGGGGTGTGTATACGTTGGTCTTTCATCGGGCTGTGCGTAGTGTGGGAGTTGACATCAGCTGCTATAGTATCTGTCAGGGGGTGCCGGGCACATGCAATTCCGAGGTCAGTGGTGCAGATGTGCTTCCGCCTGATAGTTCAGACAAAGGAGCTTTCATCCTTTATGTTAGTCTCTCATCTGCTTGCATTCAGGAAATGTGAAGTGGCTTGTTGGGGGTGGGGTGGGAAGTGTGCGACTTTGGAATTCATGTTTGACATGTCTTGCATGTGGCAAATGTGCAGCATCACTGTGTGTTACGTTGCCTCACAGCTGCTCCTCCCTCCCCCGAGCCTATTTACTTGTGCGCGCAGCGAGGTTGCATCACTTGCACTCCTACGGCACACCATTGTCATGCCTGTCTGCGCATGTCCACAAGCCTGACAACCACACTGTGATGTTGTCCGTTGAAGGTGGGCGGCCATGTGAGTGTAGGCCTATGGTAAGGATAGGGCGGACACAGATGTAGAGTCCATGCGTGGCTGAACTCGCGCTGCGAGTAGGTCTAGGCATTTGGCTCTTGCTGGGGCATTACAGATACACACAACACTTGGCATGTATGAGCCAAGACCCCGAGCGGTCTTGCGCTCCTTCATTTCTCCGTTCGTGCGAGCCCGCCCTCAGGGTGCATGCTACATTGCAACATTGTCGATTGTGGGCAGGGTGGCGCCGACACTACAACAGAGACACACGCATTAGTTACTTCCTTGTCCAGGCCAGAACCGAGCCACGCCCGGAGCCCCTGGAAAATCCTTCACACCCCTATGCTGGCCCAGCCCACTCCGCTTACGCTTATGCTTACAGGGGGGGGGGACAGAGCTACGTGTCCAAGGTCTTAGACACTGCCTGAGGTGACATGGTTGCGTCCGCAGTCCACAGCACAAGGTAAGGTGGTAGGACCCTGGCCCATCATGCATACATAATGACCACAAGGACACACTTAGATAGATAGTGGAACTGGCTACGGGCACGTGTGCCCGGCCACTTTTAATTGCCAGGGTCACATGTCCAGTGACGCCTGTGCTGGATGGGTGTGGGGTGAGTGTAAGCCAGCACTCAGGGAGTGGTTGGTGCTGGCAATAACTAGAACAGTGATCTTCGTATTACACACACAGATTCAATCATAAAGGGTCCATGACTTGCAGTGCACTGAGGTAGGGGCACCAGATCTGGAATCACACACAAAATATTCGAACATAAAGGGTCCATGACTTGTGGTGCACTGAGGTCGGGGCACCAGAGATGAGCGTGCTCATGTGAAGTGATTGTTAATCATTGTGTCCCTTCGGGATATTCCCGCTGCAGCTGCTGTGGGGTGTGGGTCACCTGCCTCATCTTCATCATCATCGTCCCAGGTCTTCCCCACTGCCTGAGGCGACATTGTTGCATCAGCTGTCCACAGCACAAAACTCAATCATAAAGGGTACATGTGTTGTGGTGCACTGAGTTGGTGGCACCTGAAGCGCTCAGCGGGTGCGCAGCCTGCAATAATGCATCGTCCGGGCGGGCCACACTGATAGCAATGTCTGTTGCCTACTGGACTGCGCCATTAATAAATCAAGACTCAATTTGAATTGTGAGCCCTGCTGTCTGCAGTGTAGGCCGGAGGCAGTGGTCAGAAAGGGCCCACAGCCACGTGGCGATGACTTGTGGTGCACTGAGTTGGTGGCACCTGAAGCGCTCAGCGGGTGTGCAGCCAGAGATGATGGCGTGTCCTCGGAGGTCAGGATTGGATTTGATTTGAGTGCCCTGCTGACCGCAGTGTAGGCCGGAAGCAGCGGTCAGAAAGGGCCCACAGCCACGTGGCGATGACCTGTGGTGCACTGAGTTGGTGGCACCTGAAGCGCTCAGTGGGTGTGCAGCCAGAGATGATGGCGTGTCCTCGCAGGTCAGGATTGGATTTGATTTGAGCACCCTGCTGACCGCAGTGTAGGCCGCAGACAGTAGTCAGCACACACATAACTCCGCGGTGCTGTGCCGCTGGGGGCCTGTGTCATGGACGCCAGCGATCGGCTGAGGAGGCTGGCGGTAATGGTGGCAGACTCATGGCAGGGTGAGGGGCGCCTCCCTGGCAGATGCGTTGGCCATCCGGGAAGTGAACCATGCCCAGAGCCCCGGCCTATTTATTCGCACTCCTACGCTGGCCTGGCGTACGCCGGCCCAGCCCACTCCGCTTGCGCTTACAGGGGGGACGACAAGGATACATGACCGGTGTCTTCCCCACTGCCTGAGGTAACATGGTTGCGTCCACTGTCCACAACACTACTAACACCAGCAGTATGTGTCCACATGGACATGTCTGAGCTCTGCATACTGTAGTCTGTCCAGCACATCACCACCACACTTGGCATTGTGTACATTCTTATTCATGGGTGACTTGCCTCCTTCACACATAGTTGGTTTCCACCTCTCCCCACATTCTGCAATTGTGTGGCTGAGGAGCCATGCCGTTTTGGGAAGGTCAGCTGTCTTGTTCTGCGCTGCCTCGGTGGTAGTCCGGGGGAGGGTCCTGGGGGTGGTGGCTGTTGTGGCCCTCTTGGGTCTCCGAGCTGCATGGTCAGTAGCTCCATGAAATGTGTGGGTCTTCAGATGTGGCTCTGGGCTGGGCTCCCTTTCATGCTGCAGGTTGTCGTCTTGCTTTACACCAGTACAAGGCAGGTGTTAAATCCCTGCTGCTAAGGCGCCTTATCGCCTGTTTTTGGGTCGCATCGCGGATCTGGCTGGTCGTTGAGAATATCGCGAAGTGGTGTTTTCTTGTGTTTTTGCACTGGAACGCCTACTCTGCATATCATTAGTGTTAGTTGTCGCTCTCATCCGTGGCAATGTTTTTTGCGGAGGATATCGCTGGGAAACTGGCGATATCCGCAGTTTGCACCAGCTTGAGAATAGGGCGATAAGTCTATCGCCATTTTTGCGGCGCTAAAGTGCCGATAAATCGGCGATGACTCCTTGAGAATATGCCCCTCAGAGTGTTGCTGGTGTTGTGGGGTGCCCTATACAGGAGCTGATCTCCACCTAAACTTGGGAACTACCCAGAGTTCTCTGCTTCTTTTTTGTATATGTTATGTGGCACTCTAACCGTATGTGTGTATATATATATATATATATATATATATATATATATATATATATATATATATATATATATTCTCCAAATCCTTCAGAAAGAAGGAAATTAGGGTCGCACTCCCGGATTATGTGTTTAATATTCCTTTATTTTCGTTTTGTCAGGTATTCAAAAGCCACATTGACGCGTTTCGTTCTCCCCTCTCAGGGAGAACGAAGCACGTCGGTGTAGCTTTTGAATACCTGACAAAATGAAAATAAAGGAATATTAAACACATAATCCGGGATGACCTAATCTTCTTTCTGAAAGGATTTGGAGAATGTAGAGTGGCGATGGTTCAGCCAGAGGGGCACGCACTGAGGGAGAAGCGCCGTAAGGGTTCAGCGACCGTGAACCAGTGGTGAAGGATATATATATATATATATATATATACATATATATATATATATATATATATATATATATATATATATATATATATATATATATATATATATAGTCTATCTCTCTATCATTAATCTCTCTCTGTCTCTTCTCCAGCCCCCCCTCTCTCTTGGCCCACAACTTACCTCTCAGGCTAAGTGATTTAATACTCTTACCTTCCCTAGGCCTTCTGTATTGCTGATAATGCTGGTGATCCTTTGAATCCTGTATCACATTTTGGTACTTTGAAAAACATGAAAAGACACAAGAAGAAAGACAAATGGCAATGTTAGTGAATGTTTTGCTTCACACCTCAACAATATTTTAGACACTGCCAAAGGTGATAAGAGTACACTTTTATCTAGTGCTCTGCCTGAGCCAGAGAAACCATGCTTTTCAAATAGCTAGAAAGTAGGCTTAGAATTCAAATGCAACATTAGACATTGGCATGGTGGTGACACACCCTGTACCTTCTGTCTTTAACCACTGTCAACACCAGGACTCATAGAGATCCTATCTTTGGATGGTCTTATTTGCAGTAAGCAAACAGTATCTATTCAATGACCTATGAACATAGGATTATTAAATATATCCTAACATATTCAGGATTGTACCTTTAACTCATGTTATTGGCCTTCTGTGTACAGAGGTGTTCAAATGTATTGCATCTTCACATCTGCCAAACACAAGCAGATGAATCCTGCCTGCTAGATTTGGCCTAATGGATAGGGACTGGCAGATATGCTAGCCTGCATACAATTGGCTTGGACGTGCCACCTAGAGATTGACTCTCCACTAACTCAATATGTTGAACACAGGAGAGCAGAGATGCATTAAATGCCTTGGGCTGATTCCCCACTGGTTTAGGGCCACATCACTGCAGATGTTCATGTTCCTCTGATTGGGATCACTAAAGGTAAAATCTATGCCTGCATTGTGCAGTACACCTTTATGCTGTGGATCCTCCCAACACTCACCATGTGAACAGACATTGCCACACCTCACAGGCACCTCTGCACATCTTATGTTCTTTGGGCAGGGCAGGGAGAGGACCATCAAACTGGGCTTCTCAAGCCTTCTCAGTCCACCCACGGTGCTACAGAGGCACCTATTTAAAGGTTTAGACAGAATTATTAAATCCTTGTCTGCAAAAAAAGAGACTAGTTCACAAATGTATATAACATTGGCAATTCAGTTTAATTTGATTCTATATTAAGCATTTATGACTCTGATATATTTTTCACAAGATAAATACATTTTAAATTACAAAGGGTAGCATAAAATAATGTATTTACCTCCTGAAGGTGTAATACCACTGATCTGCTAATGCACAGATGCAAAGGATTGCCATTATGAGAAACTATGCAAGTTAGCTGTCAGTGCACATAATACGATCCACAAAAATGTGCTGCTTTAATTTGGGAGTTCATAGACCTTGGGTCATAGTAGTAAGAAATAGTTTTTATATATAAGTAGACAGATATCGATTTTTCGCATTGCCAGGTCATACCTGTGCCATGATACTCTCAAATCTGCTCTTACTTGCTAATGTAGGCATTTCGTCTCCCAGCAGACAAATATCAGCCATGGACGTTTTTTTGTGGGAAAACCACTCTGCTGTGGTTGCATTTATCTATCTGAACCTTTTGAAGTAAGCGGAAAGAAAGATAGAAAGAATACTAACATACCTAAGAGAGCTGGCCAAGCGATTTCCTTCTTGTTTTTCTTCGTGCTGGAGAGATGTACAGTAATATGGTTTAGGGTAGGAGCATATTAAGCATGTGTCCAGCACAAAACGTTTGCAGGCAATATACGTAAGCAAATTGCTGGAACTTATCTTAAAGTTTATGTGGCTTTACCCTCTGATCACTTTTATTGTAACTTTTGCCTATAATTACCACTGTAAATTTTTTTTTTTTTTTTTATTTCGTCCTGTGCTTACTCAGATTGTTAATCCCCCTTATATATCTACACTGATACTCCCACCCCTCCTCCTCCTAAGCACTGACTGCTTTCTCTTCCCCCTAGCACTGACCTCCCTCTCTTTATATGCGTCTCTGATTGTTTATCTTTCTCTCTGTCTCTTACCTCACTCACCCACCTGCCCAGCTCTGACCTCCCTCTCTTCCTGTGCCTACTCTGATTGTTAACTTCCTCTCTATTCTCTTACTTGACTCTCCCATGGATCTAGCTCACCCACTTGCCCAGCTCTGACCTCCCTCTCCTCCTGCGCCTACTCTGATTGTTAACTTCCTCTCTTTTCTCTTACCTGACTCTCCCACGGACCTAGCTCACTTACTCCTTTCCCCTCTCCCCTTCCAAGCTTTTCCCTCCCCCCTCGCCCCTCCTCGATACATACCTCCCCCGAACTCTGTCCTCCCTCTCTCCTACCTTTCTTCCACGGATTCCTCACCCCCCCTTACTGCACCCTATCTCGCTATTTACCCCCCTAATACTGACCTCCCGCTACCACCCTGTCTAACACTGTCCTCCCTCTCCTACTCCTCTCCCATGGATTCCTCACCCCCTACCTCACCCTATCTCACTATTTACCCCCCTAATAATACTGACCTCCTGTTTCTTTCCCCTCTCCCCGAGAGGTTCCACCCCCCCTCGCCTCACCCCTCCACATACCGCCGCCCATCACTCTCCTCCCCCTCCATCCGCTACTTTATTGTACTAACATGCCACCCCTCAATCACCCCCCCACCCCCCACGACTCTACCCTCATCAGACATGGCCTCAACTCATGGACCATTCTTTACCCTCCTAATCTCTCGAAAAACGCTAAGAAAAATTTTAAACATAGATTACTGACTCGGCACCCGGAAACCTTAATTGTCGATAACTACCTGAGCCTCTCCTCCCCTATAAAAACCAACTACATCCTCTACTCTAAACGCCCCTCCAAATGGAAAAGCATCTTCCTTCGCCACCTAACAGTATCCAAATCAAGCAAAATTCCGTATGGATTTAAACTGTCTACTACCCCTTCCCCAGCCTTTCTCGGTGAAATAGACATCTCTGTGAGAAGTTGGCCTGGCATATGCTGTCCACTAATTATAGTGGGCACCTTACACCAGTCCAAATCGACTCTTATGGTAGGTAGGTTAAAGACAACCTTATTGAAAGCTATCCTAGTGGTAGCTATGGAGAGCAGCCTTCAGGCTAAGTCTTGAAGGAATGTAAAGCAGCTTGTTTTACCAGTCTATAATCTCTTGAGTGACCAAATGAAAGAGCACCACACCAGGTATATATTCAAAATATATGTATTTATTACTAAACACACCCCTCTAGTCTCTTTATGAGGCTAGAGTTCGAAATACATAGGTTATAAGATCTTAAATCACAGTAATAGCACAAATACACGTTTGGGCCCTAGGGGCGTACCAAACCATATACCAATAAAGTGGTATGCGAACCACGACTGAACTAGACACTAGGCCTAGAGCCTCTAGAAGTGCTTGGACCACAAGGAACCACCCAAGGTAGTGACACAGGGGACCCACGGGAGACGCGTGCAGTGTAAATACACAACCGCGATACGCCGTTAACTTCTATGGAGAAAGTCGGGATCGGGAAAATAGAGGAAAGGGACACTTAAAAGAGGACTAGGACAAAACCCTTTGAGATCTAGGACTTTGAAGAGTCTCTACCCACGGGAGCACTGGAGTACTCGTGTTACCTCACCCAGGGAAGCCGGGTGCATAGGTGCCTTTCGGGGTCGGGTTTCGTCGTCGGTTCTTATGGCGATCTGCTGCAAAGTGCTGAGGCGACCAGGAGGAAAGTGTCCGGGTGGATCCAAGAGTGGATCGGAGTTCTGAAGAACCTGAAAGCAGAGGGGACAGAGTCTGGGTCACTAGCCAGTGACCAGGGAGGCGATGGACAGATGCCCACCGATGTCGAGTGCTTCAGGTTCGATGACGGTCGTCTTGACTCTTCAGCCATGAGGTTCGGGAGGCGTTGTCGGCGACCAGGAGCAGGATTCGGGCTGTTGCTCGATGTCTGTCGAGTGCAGAGGTGTCGGCGACCAGATTGGACCCAACAAGCCTTGGCAACGGCAAGTCTCAAGTAAGATGTAGATCGTCGATGATGCAGACCAGCAAGGTCTGGGGAACTCACCCAGCAAGGGTAAGTGAGGGCAGGCCTGGAGCAACCAGACTGCCAAGTAAAGAAAAGATTGGCCTTCGGTAAGGGCTACTAGCCAACGGGCTAGCGACCGCGAAGGAGCCTCGTTACGCCGCACGTGGAGCTGGCTTACAGGACACTCGTGGAGTGGGGGCCAGTGATCTTCGGTGCAGGTGGTGCTGGAGGCTAGGGCTACTCGGAGCCCAAAGCACGACTTCTTGGGAGACCCAGAAGATGGTGCACTTGCAAGTGTGCTCGGTGTCCAGGGGTCACGGTCTCAAGTCACCCACGATAACCACGGGCCTCAGCTTTGCTGGAGACTCAGGGTAGCCTCGGGGAAGTCTGAGAATCTACCTCTGGTGATGCGATGACTTCGGCATCCGACGGGAGCTTCAGTGATGCGAACCGGACAGATGCTTCTTTGGTGCCTGCCAAGCAGGGGAGTCACTCCTTGACCCCAAGGGAGATTCTTCAGTCCTCTAATCGTGAGTAGAGCGTCGAAGGACCAGGATTCTGTTTCAGAGTTTCGTCCAGGTATAATCTAAAGTCCTAAGGACTGGGTTCCTACCTTTATTCTAAAAATAGGGGATGGACTACTCTGTGGCCCCACCTATGGGTGGGTCAGGGCAGAGGGGTGGCTACACCCCTTTCCCTTTGTCCAGTTCGCGCCAAAGCAGGGGCTGCAAGCCCCTGATCCGGTTTGAACTGGGGTATGCACAGGGACACCAAATGTGCCCCCAGTGCAGGACTTCAAAGCACCCGAAAGTGCTCCCGCCCAGCCCCAATACACATTGTCCTGTCTGGGGAGGTGGTCACACCTCCCTGGGACAGGAAACCTATTGTCCAGGCCTCCCCTGCCGGAGTTTCGTCCAGCAGCAGGAGGCCAGACTCGTGTCTGTGGCAGCAGCATCCATTTTGTGATGCCAGGGCTCTGGAAAGAAGTTACCGGACTCGTCAGAGTTAACATGCCTTTCCCTCTAGAAGGGTGGAATGCTACCCCGCTGCCAGGATTGGCGGGGGGGTAGTATTCCAAGATGTTTGACACCAAACACGACATGTTTAGGTGCAGCCATTCCATAGTTAGCATTTTACCGCGAGGATATAATGCGTTTAAGAGTATATGGTCAGGCTGCACTACAAACAGCATCAGAGATGGTCTCCGAACGCTGCAGAGGGGCCCTGCTCATGCAGGGGCACCCTCTCACATAGGAACCATGCACTCTGCCTTTAGGATTGATAAGGCCTGCCTTAGGAGTGACTTATAGGTTTATATGTGTGTATGCTTTTAGTGATATAGGTAACCTATACCACAGCAAGGGGTGCATGCACCACCTTACCCAGGCTGCAGTAGCAGACCTGTGGTGTCAGTTTGGATGGCCTACCAGGGGTGGCATAATACATGCTGCAGCCCCTGGCAGGCCTCTGAGGTACCTATGCCCTTGGTACATAGTATACCATATACTAGGGACTTACAAGGGCACTCCAGATCCCAATCAGTGATGTGCCTAAGGCACATGGAGACCCTTTTAAAGAGGAAACAGCTAGGCTGGGGTTCTGAATAGCAGGGCCCCAGCCAGACTAATGTCGAAAACCAGTGAAGTATCAGCAAAAAGTGGGGGTACCCCTGTGAAGCAGATCCTACTCTCCTACACAACCCCCCCCAAACGTAGGGACATTAAACTAACCTTGCCCAGTTAAGTCTTCATGTTCTAAGTGGAAATACCTAGAGAGTCCATCTGCATTCGCATGGTTACTCCCAGGCCTATGTTCCACTGTAAAGTCCATCCCCTGTAGGGAAATGAACCACCTAAGCAGTTTGGGGTTTTCACCCTTCATTTGTTTTAGCCATAAGAGGGGCTTATGGTCTGTCTGAACCAGGAAGTGTGTACCAAACAAGTATGGCCTCAACTTCTTCAGAGCCCAGACCACAGCAAAGGCCTCCCTCTCTATGGCTGACCAACGTTTCTCTCTAGGGGTCAGCCTTCTGCTAATAAAAGCTACTGGCTGATCCTGACCTTCTTCATTCAATTGTGACAGTACAGCCCCTACCCCCAATTCAGATGCATCTGTTTGAACAATGAACTTCTTGGAGTAATCAGGACTCTGCAGAATTGGAGCAGTGCACATGGCCTGCTTGAGGTCATCAAATGCCTTTTGACAGCTAACTGTCCACTGAACCTTTTTGGGCATTTTCTTAGAAGTTAAGTCATTCAAGGGTGTCACTATTGATCCATACCCCTTGACAAATCTCCTATAGTACCCAGTCAGGCCTAAGAAGGCTCTCACCTGAGTCTGGGTAGTGGGAGCAGTCCAGTCCATGATGGTCTGGATCTTGCTCTGCAAAGGTTGAACCTGGCCTCCACCCACAAGGTGGCCCAGGTACACAACCTGACTCTGCCCTATCTGGCACTTAGTGGCCTTGATAGTCAGGCCTGCCTTTTGCAGGGCCTGTAAAACATTCCTGAGGTGGACCAGGTGATCCTCCCAGGTGGAGCTAAAGACAGCAATATCATCTAGATAAGCTGCACTATAGGCTTCCAGTCCTGTGAGAACTGTGTTCACCAACCTCTGGAAAGTGGCAGGTGCATTTTTCAGACCAAAGGGCATCACCACAAATTGATAATGCCCACTAGGGGTTGAAAATGCTGTTTTGGGCTTTGCAGTATCAGCTAGTCTGATCTGCCAGTAGCCAGCTGTTAGGTCAAATGTGCTGAGATATTTGGCAGAGGCCAAAGTATCTATGAGCTCATCTGCCCTGGGTATTGGATGGGCATCAGTCCTAGTGACTGCATTGAGGCCCCTGTAGTCTACACAAAACCTCATCTCTCTTTTCCCACCACTGGTGTGAGGTTTAGGTACTAGGACTACTGGACTAGCCCAAGGGCTATCTGAGGGCTCAATCACTCCCAATTCCAACATCTTCTGGACTTCAGTCCTGATACAGTCCCTGACATGGTCAGGTTGCCTATAAATCTTGTTTTTAATAGGCAGACTGTCCCCAGTGTCCACTTCATGAGTGCACCAGGTGGTCTGACTGGGTGTCAGTGAAAACATATGTCTAAACTGATTGAGGACTTGCCTGCAATCAGTTTGTTGCTGGGTAGTGAGGCTGCCTGCCAAGGCTACACCATCAACTGACCCATCGTCAGGGTTCTGTGAGAGCAGGTCAGGGAGTGGGTCACTCTCTTCCTCCTGCCCTTCATCAGTAGCCATGAGCAAGCCCATGTCTGCCCTGTCCACATATGGCTTAAGTCTGTTGACATGGAGAACCCTTTGGGGACTCCTGGGTGTTCCCAGGTCCACTAAGTAAGTGACCTCACCCTTCTGCTCAACAATAGTGTGGGGTCCACTCCATTTGTCTTGGAGAGCTGCTGGGGCCACTGGCTCCAACACCCACACCTTCTGTCCTGGCTGGTAAACAGTCAGAACAGCCTTTTGGTCATGCCAGGCCTTCTGAAGTTCCTGGCTAGCCTCAAGGTTTTTGGTTGCCTTTTTCATGTACTCGGCCATCCTGGAGCGGAGACCAAGTACATAGTCCACTATATCTTGCTTTGGGGGCTTGAGAGGTAACTCCCATCCTTCCTTCACCAAGCACAGTGGACCCCTCACAGGGTGGCCAAACAGAAGTTCAAAAGGGCTGTAACCAACCCCCTTCTGAGGCACCTCCCTATATGCGAATAAAAGGCAGGGCAAGAGTATGTCCCATCTACGCCTAAGCTTTTCTGGGAGCCCTTTAATCATGCCCTTCAAGGTTTTGTTGAATCTCTCAACTAAACCATTGCATTGTGGGTGATAGGGTGTGGTGAACTTATAAGTAACTCCACACTCCTTCCACATTGCTTTTAAGTACCCAGACATGAAGTTTGCACCCCTGTCTGATACTACCTCCTTAGGAAAGCCCACTCTTGAGAAGATTCCCAGGAGGGCCCTTGCCACCACAGGTGCTGTAGTGGTCCTAAGGGGTATAGCCTCTGGATACCTGGTGGCATGATCCACTACCACCAGTATAAATCTGTGCCCAGATGCTGTTTGGGGATCCATGGGACCAACAATGTCAATCCCTACCCTCTCAAAGGGCACCCCCACCACAGGTAGTGGTATCAGGGGGCCTTTGTAGTGCCACCTGCTTTGCCACTGGCTTGGCAGGTTACACAGGAGCGACAAAACTCCTTACTGTCTTCAGACATGTGGGGCCAGTGAAAGTGAGGGACAATTCTGTCCCAAGTCTTGTTCTGGCCCAGGTGTCCTGCTAAGGGAATATCATGGGCTAGGGTCAATAGGAAGCCCCTGAACTTCAAAGGTATTACCAACCTCCTGGTAGCACCAGGCTTGGGGTCTCTACTCTCTGAGTACAGGAGTCCATCATCCCAATACACTGTATGGGGACCACTAGCTTTCCCAGCAGCCTCAGCAGCAGCTTGCTGTCTGAGGGGTTCAAGGGAGGGGCAGCTCTGCTGCTCCTGGCTCAGATCTGCCCTAGAAGGTCCCCCTGTCCCCAAGAACTCAACCTGGTCAGGTTCAAGTTCCTCTGGGACAGTTCCTTCTTCAGGGCTGAGATCATCCCCCTCAAGGGACTGATCTTCCTCCTGAGCCAAGGGGAAGGCACTGCCTTAACCCTACTACTCCTCCTCTTGGAAGGCACTTGGTCCATTCTTCCAGAATCCAAGGCCTGTTCAGTTTTAGACAGTTTAGCTTGTGACCTGGTCACAGCAAACACATCTGCAGGGATCCCCAGCATTTCTGCATGGGTCCTGAGCTCCACTTCTGCCCAAGCAGAAGTCTCTAAGTCATTGCCAAGCAAGCATTCGACTGGTAGGTTTGCACTTACCACAACCTTCTTAAGGCCAGTTACCCCTCCCCAGGAGAAGTTAACAACTGCCAGAGTATGGTCTGTTCTGACATTGCTAGCATTGGTCACTTGGTACATCTCACCAAGCATAACTTGCCCAGGTAGCACAAGGTCTTGTGTCACCATTGTGACACTTGCCCCTGTGTCCCTAAATGCCAAAGCCTCTCGTCCATTGATTAAAGGCTGTTGTCTGTACTTGCCCAGATTACTGGGACTCACAGTGGAGGTCACATCCATGCCTCCATCACAGACTAGCACAGCCTGAGTCAGTTCCCTGACTAAGTCAGAGCCCAACTCAGTTCCCAGGGTGAACCCTACTAAACCCTTTGCTGGAGCACTTCCACCAACTGTACTAGGGGGAACAGGTGCCTTAGGGGCATTGGTGGGTGCTGGACTGGAGTCTTTGGACTTGGTGCAATCACTGGTCCAGTGGGTCTTTTGCTTACAGACCTTGCACCATGGTTTTCTTTGGCCTTTACCCTTGGTAGACTGGGAATCCCCACCAGAAGAAGATTTTTGGGGGCCTGATGAAGACTTTTGATCTTTACCCTTCTCCCCACCCTTGTCAGAGTTCTTAGCATCTTGCTTCTTGGTTTCCCCACCTTGGTTCTGTACCTTCTGCTTCACCCTGGTTCTGACCCATTTGTCTGCCTTCTTTCCCAATTCTTGGGGAGAGGTCAGATCAGAGTCAACCAGGTACTGATGCAACAGCTGGTTTTGACAGTTAGTAAGAATCTGCTCCCTCATTATCAGATTATACAATCCTGAGAAGTCACACACCTTACTGCCCATCAACCAGCCTTCCAGAGCCTTGGCAGAACAATCCACATAGTCTACCCAGTCTTGAGTCTGTGCTTTTTGGGTGTCTCTGAACTTCAACCTGTACTGTTCAGTGGTTAGGCCAAACCCATCAATAAGAGCACTCTTCAAGACCTTGTAATTGTCAGCATCCTCCTCTCTAACAGTGAGGAGCTTGTCTCTACCTTTGTCAGCAAAGGAGAGCCACAAGATTGCTGCCCACTGCTCCTGAGGGACCTTCTGTACTTTACAGGCCCTCTCTAAAGCAGTTATCCATTTGTGGATATCATCCCCACTCTGGTAGGGAGGGACAATCTTGCTCAGGTTCCTATGGTCATAGGACCTTTCCCTATCTCTAGGGACATGGCTGCCACCATGGGACTCTAGTCCCAACTTTCTTCTCTCTTTAAGGAGATCTAGGGATTCTCTATCTAAAGCCAATTGCTTCTTCCTGATCTCTAGTTGAGTTTCCTCATACTGGACCAGTCTCTTTCTTCTCTCATGAGAGGATTCCCTCCTGTGAGAAGAAACAGAGCTCCCTATTGAGGTGCCAGAGTGGTTAGACTCCTGAGAAGGAGACCTAGACTTTCTGAGCACACTCATAATCCTTCCTGGGGGGACAAAGGTGTGGTTCTCAAGATCCTCATCTTCATCTTCCCCAGAAGGGATTGGGTTTTCCAGGTCAGGGTCATTGTCACCCTCCTGGTCAGTTTCAGAGGGGGGCTGGGGGTAGTAGTACCCCTGGCCCCTTCCTCATCTGCTGGCCCACCCTCTGCTCCTACCCCTTCAGTCTCTGAGGACTTACTAAGATCATAAGCCACCAACAACTCCTGGAGGTGTTGGGTGGTGGGACTTTGGCCTGTCCTTAATTTCCTCACGTTACACAAAGCTCTCAGTTCCAAGAATGGGAGTGTGTCATACTTGGAGGGGAAGCTCAATGGCTTCCTGCAGGGCATCTTTGGATCCTGCTTTTAAAGACATTACTAGTGTGGTGTGGTGTATGCACTACCTACTCTAGTGTGGCCTACTAAACTCTCTTGAGTTGTAGAAAGGGTTGTGCTATCCCTTAACACACAACTCTAAGTTCAGTAGAACTTACTGATATTCTAAGCTTAAATTATATGTACCTTAGGTACCTTTAGTGGTTTTCAGTTGATCAATTCAATTGAGATTATCTGGTAAAACAATAGCAAGCTGGAATCCCACCGCTGCACACCAATGTGAGAAGTTGGCCTGGCATATGCTGTCCACTAATTATAGTGGGCACCTTGCACCAGTCCAAATCGACTCTTATGGTAGGTAGGTTAAAGACAACCTTATTGAAAGCTATCCTAGTGGTAGCTATGGAGAGCAGCCTTCAGGCTAAGTCTTGAAGGAATGTAAAGCAGCTTGTTTTACCAGTCTATAATCTCTTGAGTGACCAAATGAAAGAGCACCACACCAGGTATATATTCAAAATATATGTATTTATTACTAAACACACCCCTCTAGTCTCTTTATGAGGCTAGAGTTTGAAATACATAGGTTATAAGATCTTAAATCACAGTAATAGCACAAATACACGTTTGGGCCCTAGGGGCGTACCAAACCATATACCAATAAAGTGGTATGCGAACCACGACTGAACTAGACACTAGGCCTAGAGCCTCTAGAAGTGCTTGGACCACAAGGAACCACCCAAGGTAGTGACACAGGGGACCCACGGGAGACGCGTGCAGTGTAAATACACAACCGCGATACACCGTTAACTTCTATGGAGAAAGTCGGGATCGGGAAAATAGAGGAAAGGGACACTTAAAAGAGGACTAGGACAAAACCCTTTGAGATCTAGGACTTTGAAGAGTCTCTACCCACGGGAGCACCAGAGTACTCGTGTTACCTCACCCAGGGAAGCCGGGTGCATAGGTGCCTTTCGGGGTCGGGTTTCGTCGTCGGTTCTTATGGCGATCTGCTGCAAAGTGCTGCTGGCGACCAGGAGAAAAGTGTCCGGGTGGATCCAAGAGTGGATCGGAGTTCTGAAGAACCTGAAAGCAGAGGGGACAGAGTCTGGGTCACTAGCCAGTGACCAGGGAGGCGATGGACAGATGCCCACCGATGTCGAGTGCTTCAGGTTCGATGACGGTCATCTTGACTCTTCAGCCACGAGGTCCGGGAGGCGTTGTCGGTGACCAGGAGCAGGATTCGGGCTGTTGCTCGATGTCTGTCGAGTGCAGAGGTGTCGGCGACCAGATTGGACCCAACAAGCCTTGGCAACGGCAAGTCTTGAGTAAGATGTAGATCGTCGATGATGCAGACCAGCAAGGTCTGGGGAACTCACCCAGCAAGGGTAAGTGAGGGCAGGCCTGGAGCAACCAGACTGCCAAGTAAAGAAAAGATTGGCTTTCGGTAAGGGCTACTAGCCAACGGGCTAGCGACCGCGAAGGAGCCTCATGACGCCGCACGTGGAGCTGGCTTACAGGACACTCGTGGAGTGGGGGCCAGTGATCTTCGGTGCAGGTGGTGCTGGAGGCTAGGGCTACTCGGAGCCCAAAGCACGACTTCTTGGGAGACCCAGAAGATGGTGCACTTGCAAGTGTGCTCGGTGTCCAGGGGTCACGGTCTCAAGTCACCCACGATAGCCACGGGCCTCAGCTTTGCTGGGGACTCAGGGTAGCCTCGGGGAAGTCTGAGAATCCACCTCTGGTGATGCGATGACTTCGGCGTCCGACGGGAGCTTCAGTGATGCGAACCGGACAGATGCTTCTTTGGTGCCTGCCAAGCAGGGGAGTCACTCCTTGACCCCAAGGGAGATTCTTCAGTCCTCTAATCATGAGTAGAGCGTCGAAGGTCCAGGATTCTGTTTCAGAGTTTCGTCCAGGTATAATCTAAAGTCCTAAGGACTGGGTTCCTACCTTTATTCTAAAAATAGGAGATGGACTACTCTGTGGCCCCACCTATGGGTGGGTCAGGGCAGAGGGGTGGCTACACCCCTTTCCCTTTGTCCAGTTCGCGCCAAAGCAGGGGCTGCAAGCCCCTGATCCGGTTTGAACTGGGGTATGCACAGGGACACCAAATGTGCCCCCAGTGCAGGACTTCAAAGCACCCGAAAGTGCTCCCGCCCAGCCCCAATACACATTGTCCTGTCTGGGGAGGTGGTCACACCTCCCTGGGACAGGAAACCTATTGTCCAGGCCTCCCCTGCCGGAGTTTCGTCCAGCAGCAGGAGGCCAGACTCGTGTCTGTGGCAGCAGCATCCATTTTGTGATGCCAGGGCTCTGGAAAGAAGTTACCGGACTCGTCAGAGTTAACATGCCTTTCCCTCTAGAAGGGTGGAATGCTACCCCCGCCGCCAGGATTGGCGGGGGGTAGTATTCCAAGATGTTTGACACCAAACACGACATGTTTAGGTGCAGCCATTCCATAGTTAGCATTTTACCGCGAGGATATAATGCGTTTAAGAGTATATGGTCAGGCTGCACTACAAACAGCATCAGAGATGGTCTCCGAACGCTGCAGAGGGGCCCTGCTCATGCAGGGGCACCCTCTCACATAGGAACCATGCACTCTGCCTTTAGGATTGATAAGGCCTGCCTTAGGAGTGACTTATAGGTTTATATGTGTGTATGCTTTTAGTGATATAGGTAACCTATACCACAGCAAGGGGTGCATGCACCACCTTACCCAGGCTGCAGTAGCAGACCTGTGGTGTCAGTTTGGATGGCCTACCAGGGATGGCATAATACATGCTGCAGCCCCTGGCAGGCCTCTGAGGTACCTATGCCCTTGGTACATAGTATACCATATACTAGGGACTTACAAGGGCACTCCAGATCCCAATCAGTGATGTGCCTAAGGCACATGGAGACCCTTTTAAAGAGGAAACAGCTAGGCTGGGGTTCTGAATAGCAGGGCCCCAGCCAGACTAATGTCGAAAACCAGTGAAGTATCAGCAAAAAGTGGGGGTACCCCTGTGAAGCAGATCCTACTCTCCTACAATCTCCATATTCAAAACTGGTAATATTCTCATCCAAGCCTCAGAACACCACCTCTCCATCTTTGAGCACCATTTCAATACCTTGTCCTTCCTACTATCCAAACCTTCTCCTAACTCCTCATCTTCCCAACCTCTCGATGCCCTTTTGCTCTCCCCCTCCCCCTTGACCCCATCCCTCCCTCCCCGAGACGTCCCAACTACGAATGCTGTCTCCCAAAACTGGACCTCCAACCACCCACTCTCTCGCGAGTCCCTCCCTCCTCCTGACATCTCAACAACACACTCCGTCTCCCAGAATCACACGTTCTCCAATGACCAACTCCCTCCTACCCCTGGCCACACTTCTAACGCCTGGCACCCCCCCTGGAACCCTCTAGAGCTCCCCTCCTGGCCCAAATATCTCCCTCTCTGAACGACATTCAACCCTCTAAACCTGCTGTTGTCTATCCCCACTCCCCTCACGCCCTCCTACCATCTCAAACCACATCTCTTAACTCTAGGAAAGTCCCATCCTTGCCCCCGGCCCTCCCCTCATCCCACAGCCTGAGCACACCTCGTATCCCCCCTCCCGGCCTCTCTCCCCCTCCTCACATCAGACTTCCTCCCACGATCAATACTGAACATACCCAAACTCCCACCCCTTTCTTTACCGCACTCCCCTCACTCTTTTAACCCAAACACTGCCCAACATTGAACGCAATCTCTCAACCATGACGACAGAAATCACAAGACTGAAAAAAGATTTTAACTCCCTCAATTCCAGTTCCCTCATTAACCATCCCAACTACCCCGCTCCTGGCTTACAACGCATCGCTAAACCTAAACCTTGGAGCACTACGCCCCTCTACTGCCGTAACCATAGGCCCCGCCGCGCTTCGAGCTATCTCTCCTCCTCTGACCTCCTTGACCTTTGCAACTCTTACCCTCCAAACTCCTTGATGAACGATCCACCCCCCATCACAGCATTCCTGTTATCGTGGGGACCTGTAGACTCCCCTCCTCTCCTGTCTCCCCCAGAGCCCCACCCCAACTTACCTCCATCCATCCGTGCTCTTCCCCTAAAGACAACCCTAAACCCCTCGCCTGCATGCTTGTGAACTGCTGTTCGGCTGTCCGACATGCGATCGAAATATCTGAAAATATCCTTAGTGAAGCTATTGACATCGCCTTCCTCACGGAAACCTGGCTCAATGACCACTCAACCGCTAGCCTGGACTTATTCGCTCCCCCCGGTTACTCTATCATCAGAAAAGACAGAATTGAGAGAATAGGGGGTGGATTAGCTATAATCTTTAAAAATGAACTTCATCTTTCCCTTGTCAAGAACTCTGACCGCGCAACCTTTGACTACCTTGAAGCCGAACCTAAGCTTCAAGGATCTCCCCCAATTCGACTACATAATATCTACCACCCTCCTGGTGATCCTCTTCCCTTCACTGAGGAACTATCTGAACTTCTTACTCAATCCTCACTTTCTAACTCAAAAAATCTCTTCCTAGGAGATTTTAACCTCCACTGGAATGAGAACAAGGACCCCACAGTCGACCTCCTCACCAATCTTCTAGAGATCAGCGACCTCAAACAACTTTGCCATTCTCCAACCCACACCAAAGGGGCCACTCTTAATGTCATCATTGCCAACAATGACTTGGCCTCCCTTTCTAACATCATCCCCATCGACTGGTCTGTCCACCACCTCATTCTGTTCTCAATCACCACCACGGCCCCACCCCATCCCACCAAAAACATCAAAACTAAGAAATGGACCAGAAACCTGAATCATATACCACCTGGTGAACTGGAGTCTAAACTCCTAGCAAAACTTCTTCTCACCCCTCTCTCCCAAAATGCTAACAAACTCACCGAGTATTATAACAAATGTCACCGATGTCTTAGACCAAATTGCCCCGTCCAAACTAAAAACTCAAAGAAATATACCATCCAAATCTTGGTTCAATTCCAATCTCAACAACGAAAGACGTGCACTTAGACGAGCAGAAAGAACGTGGAGACAACTCCCAACTCCCCCCCATCTTGCCCTCCTCAGATCTGCTAGATCTACGTACAAGAAACACATTTTCACTGAAAAGGCTTCCTTCTTCCGCACACAACTGGATCGGGCCAAAAATAGACCCAGAGAGCTGTTCAACATAGTTCGAACCCAAACATCCTCTGCCCCACCCATGCTGACGGACACAACTGATAGATGCGAAGAAATTGCAAACTTCTTCTCTGATAAAATCGCCAAAATAGAGCAATCCTTCCTTGTACTTCATATCCCTCCCAACCCCCTCCCTACCGCTGATTCTGCTACTATATCACCCTCCTCATCTACCCCCCCTGATTCCTCCTCCCACTTATGTGCTACTTCACCACCTGATAACAGCCTTCCTAATCCACAGCTTAAAAATAATGCCTCCTGGCATAATTTCCACCCCGTAACTGAGCTTGAAGTCTCTAACATCATTTCCACCCTCAAACCGTCCTCACACACTAAAGACCCTCTCCCTTCCAAACTTGTCTTTGAACTTAAGCACATCATCGCCCCTTATTGGACCACTATCAACTCTTCCCTTACCACGGGATGTGTCCCTGCCTCCCTCCAACTCGGACAAATCACACCCATCCTTAAAAAACCCATTGCCGACCCTAATGACCCTAACAATCTCCGCCCTATCTCCAACCTTCCCCTGCTCTCCAAAGCCCTTGAAAAATGTGCCCTGGTCCACCTGGATAAACACATTGACACTTTTAACCTACTGGATCCCTTACAATCCGGCTTCCGAAAAGGCTGCAGTACTGAAACCGCCATGCTTAATGTTGTGGATGACATCCACCACTCCCTTGATAATTGCCTACTTATTCAACTCGACCTCTCTGCCGCGTTTGATACTGTTAACCACCCTGCCTTACTCAACGCGCTCAAAGTTCGTTTTGGCCTCAATGGTCCTGTCCTCAAATGGTTCTCCTCCTACCTCCAACACAGAACACAACAAATCAAAATCCTTAACTGCCTCTCAAACCTTACACCGGTCTCCCTGGGTGTCCCTCAGGGATCTATTCTCTCCCCCGCTCTCTTTAACCTCTTTATGGAACCCCTTACCCTCATCCTAAAACAAGCTGGAATCAACTACCACCTCTATGCTGACGACACCCAACTTTACTACAAGATTAAATCCCACTCTGATATTCTGCACCTTAACAACACCCTGACCAAAATCCAATCCTGGTTCCACTCCAATCATCTCAAACTCAACCCTAAAAAAACTGAAATCATTCTCTTCTCTCCAAAAAACAACACGCTTCCTATCCAAACATGGATCTCCGACCTTAACCCCTTGACCGCGATCGGAATTCCGCCCAGGTGCTGGACATTCCGATCGCGGGTGTGGTCGTGACGAGCTCAGCTCGTCATGCGCACAGCGCGACCGCGCAGCATGACGAGCTGAGCTCGTCACGAGCATCGAAGGGGTTAATGCCCTCAACTGTCCGCTCTCCTTATCCAACTCAGTAAAATCCCTTGGTCTCACCCTTGACAATAGCCTAACCCTTCAGACCCACATAAAAAACTCGGCCAAAGGAGCGCTCTTCACTCTCCGTCCTCTCAAGAAACTTAAACCCTTCATTCCAGCTGACGACTTTAAAGCGGTTGTCCAATCTCTAGTCCTCTCGAGAATTGACCACGGTAACGCTATCCTCTCCGGAACCCCAAAAGTTCACCTAGCCCCACTCAAATCTGTGCTCAACCTAGGGGCCAGGCTAATCACCGACTGCAAACGCTTTGATCACATCTCCCCAGCCCTTAAGGCCCTTAAATGGCTGCCCATCGAAGGCCGTTCCACCTACAAGATTGCATGCATTACGCACAAAGCCCTTCATCAAAAGACCCCGCTGTATCTCACTTGTAAACTCAACAAAGCGGGCTGCTCCCGACCATTAAGAAGCACCAACGCTCTCCTCCTTGTCCCACCTCTGACAAAAAAGAAAACCACTCAATCCCGCTCTTTCTCCGGAAATGCCCCTAACATCTGGAATGCCCTCCCTAAAGACTTGCGCTGCAACCCCTCCTACAACAGCTTTAAAAAAGACCTCAAACTGCATCTGCTCAACAAATATTGGGGTCCTTAATCCTTCTCGCCCTCCAATCTTTCCTTCTCTCTCCCTTTCCCCTCCTTTCCCCTCCCCACCTCCGCCTTTTTCTTTCCCTCCTCCCTCCTCCCTCCATACTCCCTCCCCTTAGCTACTTCCTCCCCTTCCTTTGTCTATTTTCTCTCCCCCTATTCACGCCTCCCCACCCACCAGCCACCTACCTCCCAGCCTCCCTCCATCTCATGTTACTGTATATAATTTGACTATATGTATCCATTTTTATTTATGTTAATATTTCTCTTCAGATCTGACACCTGTTTTCTGTTTCATGCCTACTCTACTTTGTAACCCAACCTGCGTGAATTCCATGTTATGAACAATTGTGTTTACCTGTACAATACTCACTCATGTAAAGCGCTCTGATACCCCCGGGTCCAGCCAGCGCTATATAAAACCTTTTAAATTTACTGTTAAAGATTGCATGGCACTTGTCACATACTGAGATAGTCAGCAAACCAGCACAAAGGTTTAGTAAATTGAACACTCACCACAAATATGGTGATTTGAAGACCACCTTACCACAGTCGCTCTTACCCTTGTGTAGTGCTAGAGGCTCTCCTATGGTTTGAAACCACGTGATGACCTTTGACTACCATGATTATAATTGACTTTTGGTGTTTTATTTTACCCTAGCCTGAATGTACGACATTTTTTCCTGAATGTGCTTTTTTCCTTGAAGAGTTCTTTTGTATCTCTTGTAGTTTTAAAGTGGGAGCTGTCACAGAGTAGAACAGCTTGCCAAGAACAGAACGTGTGGAATGTGTATTTGAAAGCATGAGAGAGAGAGGTGTGGAATATACTTTTTGGTCTCGAAGTGCAGTGTTATGAGCAGTGGTGCTCAAATATACATTATGTTGTACCTTGGCAGATGAGGTGTGCAGTGCTATAGGCAGTGGTGCACAAATGAGCATTGGGTTGTACATTGGGAAGTATTATGAAGTTCTTACTATTGGCTTTGACATGCCCTCATGTCATCTTGAATTCTGACTCTTTCTTGCTTGAGCATTTTGCGCGCACAGGCAGGCCCTCAGATTACTCAAGTTGTTTAAGTTATTCACGTTCAAGGTTGCTTTGTTTTTTGGAGATTGTTGAATGTACTGCCTTAGACTTTCGTAAGCTTCGTTAAGGTAAAGGCTGGAACATGTGAGAATGCAGAAGGAATGTAAGAACTCCTTTGCCTTTGGAATGCGTGCATGGAAGGTGGTCAATTCCAGTAAGTTTCCTTGGCTCAGAGGGAACGCCTCTCCCAACCTTCTAGTGTGTTTTGAGAATATAATGCAGGGGTTTGTTAATTAGAAACCGGGATTGTTTGAGCCTGAACTGTGGACAGATAGTCAGTGCAGGCATCTGGTTGCTGAGTCTCTTGACCCCGGCTGTGAATCCCTCAGTCTGGAGTGGGCCAGGATGAAGTTTGCACCAGGTGAAGTGTTTGATTTTTGATTGTTGCCATTGTGATTTGTGGCGGTTTGTGTGCATATTCAGTTTCCAGTGGCTATAATCATCTGAGGTGTTTTCTTTGAGCATTGACTTTGTGATGTGTGTGGGAGTCTGTGTGCACATCCAAGGTAATCATTTGAAGTATTTAGTGTATATATCTTTCTGATTTCTTGCAGGACGTCCAGTATAATTTGCTTGTGTTTTATTCCTGCTTGTGTTCATTTTATTATATTATTATCCAGGCATTTAACAGTTGCATTTGCCAAGTGTGTTATTATTGCTTGCATATACATATATATCTCTATATACATTTGAATGTTGTTCATTTGAAAACTGGGCAAGCCTTTCTGTTAGAGAGCATTGCATGAATAAAACCCTGAGCCTTATTCTGAGAACAGTCTTTGATGTGCTTCATTTTATAAAGTGAAATCCCTTTCCAGGTGGTGTTGTGTTGTGTGTATTGCTTCATCGTGTTTGGGCCTCTGTGTGGGAGAGTAGTATTCCCTATTATCTGACTAAGTGCAAAGCAGTACACCCTGGTGTATCTATCCTACAGGACTCCTTCAGTCTATTATTTCTAGATCTTTTTAGTCAACTTTGGTGCTTTACCATATTCCAGACCACCACTTATAAACATCATCTTTTTCAATGCATTCATAGGCACCATTTGATTCAACCATTACCCTTATTCATGGCTTTTCAATTAGCATTGTATTGATTATGACCCGCACACTTGGCTAGGGTTGAAACACTGTTGACTTGATTTTATTGTGAACCAGGGATTGAACCTCATAGACCTACTGGATCAGTGCTGTATGCCTTCATTCATGATGACCAGCCTTTGCCCTATTGGCCTAATCTTTTATTCACACTATTGTTGATGAATTTTTTAACATATCAAATTTGAATCACAACCTTACTAAGAGAACCAAGCACTTCTAGAATTATTTTCATTTCCCCTTCAAGCATGATGTTGAGATGCAACTAATGAATATGATTGATTAGGTTTTGCTGCCTACTTGTTTATACTGTGCATTTGATACACCATACACTTTGATTGATTTTCAAACTTTTTTGTGAGTACCTGAATTATTCAGAATCCCTTACTAAATGTATTCTCCTAGAGAAACCATTGTCTTCTTTCATATATAAAATACAAGTTAGACAAAACATTGCACTCACATCCAGCTTACCACAGATAATCCATAGAGTTGGGGTAGCATAGTGCTCATAACGCCATGTATATCTAATCATACACCGTTCACATACCATCCAACTGTACTCAGTAGTCTGAAAGATAAACACATCCAACATCACAGTTATAGTTTGTGAGAAAGACCTTCTTTTGGCCCTGATCAACCCCAATTTTTAGCTTGACACTGGTAGTAACTGACTCTGATTGTGCCCTGGGCTCTGCTTACCAGACCCAGGGACAGTGCTCTGCTCTAAAGGTATATGGTGGGTAGGTGTAATTACAATTGGCAATGACAGACCCCTGTAACTCCCTAGTATATAATAGGGCAGGGAGGGTTAGAGGCCCAGTAGATCTCCTGCACTAGAGTGTGCACCACTGTTTTGCCTGCTGTCATTTTAAAGACAGCCCTGCTTTGCAGACTGTCTTTAAAATTAAATTATATGCAAATTCGACTTTGGAATTAAAGGTACTTCCGTAGTAGTAATCTACCTTAATTTTTACATATAAGCCCCCCCTACGGTCTCCCCCAGGTTCCCCAAGGCTAGGGTGCCATGTACCTATACGCAGGGACATAATAAAAATGTTTTACAAGCCCTGGTTAGGGAATAACCGCCAAATTTGTATTTCCTCATTGTAGATAATTAGCTCCATAGGCTAACAATGGAATGTTTTATAAAAGTATAAATATTGACAGGAGCGACATAAAATATCATTCAAGGTATCAGAATGTTAGTTATGATAAATCCAACAACTTGCCACTGTTAGATGTATAATAACTATCACAGAAAATGTTAGTAAACTTCCTTTTCTGTATGCCAAATTCCAGCCTTCCAGCTACTCCCTCCTGATTTGGCTAGCCTCTGCCAGTCTGAGCTACGCTGTCTTAATGAGTTGTGAAGTAGCCTGCTAGAGAGACAATGGGTTTTCTGTGGGAGAAGAACTGAATCTGCAGAAGGCAGGAGGGAGGATGGGTGGCCAAACTGGTCTTCAAAGTGAGAATTACATATTAGGACAGCACAGGCTCTCCCTCACATCCTGCCACCCCAGCCATGTAGGAGCCCCTGAAATTAGATTAAGGAGAGGGATGGAAGTGGAGTTTTAGGGAATATTAGCCTCGCCATTGGGTTGACTTAGCCTGGTCTAGCCACCAAGGAGAGAATTTCTCCATGTTGAATTTTGAGAGAATAGTGCTTTCTGGGACAAGAATTTGCCACACTTTGGAGGAAGTGGGCATACACCTGGGTGGCACCCTGCATCCCATCAGTCATCCCTTAGGACTTTGCCTTGCTTCAATAAGGATTAAGGAGTGGACTCCCTGGTCAAACGTGACCAGGTGTCCCAATTGGGTGCTATAGGTTTTTAAGCACTAGAAGGTGTTTATTTTTTAAAAATTCATAACTCTGATTCCCTACATTGGATTTTTGTCATTTTGATGTCTATTTGTTCATAAAACTATAACCTATTTTTATAAATTGGAGTTGGATTTTGTATTGTGTGTTGTGTCTTACTTATTTAATGTATTGGTGATTTTAAATGCTTTACACACCAGTCTCCTAAGTTACGCCTGCTTACTCGTTGCCAGCTGCCAAGGAGTGAGCAAGGGAATAATTTATTGAGACCCTGACTGGCCCTTTTATTGTGTTTGTGGCCTTATTACTATTGGTACATCACTAATTAGCACTACTAATATACCACTTTCCAACATAGTTGGATCTCAAAGTGCTCAGAGCCTTTTTATTTGGTGGACTCCACACCTTGCATGCCATATTTTAATTATGATATATAAAACTCATCCCAATCAGTTAGACTGAGTATGTGAGTCCTACAGGGTTGGGACAAGCACCTATAGCATTGTTCATACACCACTGACTTAACAACCTGAAAGAGTCTAAGAGAAGTATGACGTGCTCCCCCAGAGATTCCTGGATGGCATTTTTAAAACACTTTTTTAGCCCTGATATATAACCAGCCAGTGGCAATATACTGTTCTGTCACTGGACTCCCTCATGATCTTGATAATAATAATAGTATCTTATTACTGTAAGGCATTTAAACAACTGGGCATTTTCCGTCAAATGGTGAAATCGTCATGGAACCAAATAACTCCTCAATGACTATGCAATGCAGCCAAACAATATTGTTTGCGGACCTCTCTAGCAATGGCGCAAAAGATGCCCAAAAGGGGCCCACGTCTTCACTCTAGCTGTGTTCCTACATAGCATATCCATTAGTAGTATTGGAGGCAATGCTTAAGGGCATTTAAAACAGATTTGCACTGCCACTAAGAATAATACCACCGTCTGTGAAAGCAGGTCCTGGTTCTACCTGTCATTAACCTTCTCTAGGAACATGAATTCATTTGAACCCACCACCACCGTCACTGTGATCTTAGTGATTATTTGAAGTATTCCAAGCTAAAACTGTCTAATCCCTGGACAGATCAGAAAGAAGTGTATGTCAGCTGTATCAGGAAATTTACATCTCGTGCAATAAGCCACGGTTTGAGGATCCCACTTTGTCCTTTTTGCCAGGGTCTAAAATAACTTGTTTGAGGTATCAAATATGTGCCTTTTTAAAAGGAGCTGACTGTATCAGAGAATGTACTAATTTCCCCTGAAAGATCCTGGTTAAACCTTTGCAGATCCATCCAAGCAGATAATTTCTTTCTCAAGAAAAAATGTCAATCCACCCAGCGCCAAGAGACCTGTTGGTGTACATGCGCTTTATAAATGCCCCTTAACATAACATAACATGTACGCCAGGGAGTACTTTATCCCAAATAAAACATGGTCACATCATCACCTTTCCCAATAAAACATCTTAATACCTTGGTGCGTAGCTCTTTCATATGAAAGAACAAACCTGTCAGATATTTGTTGCAAACAGATATTAGAAACAGTCCAATACAAGTCAGTTTTAGAAGAAAAAAACCTGCAGTAGCTCGGAACGTTTACAATCATGCAGAAAGAGTCTATCTAAAGAGTGCAACAAATAAACATATTATCTCTGCTTGTCATTGTAAGCTATTAGAATAGAGCAGAAGAAAGAAAAGTTTGTTGCTTAAAACAGCTGCTTTAATTATGCTCCATGACTTGACCTGCTTTTTACCTGGCTCTGGCGTCAGAACTCGACAGTAATAACCTTATAATAGTTGAGTTTTGATGTCTTTTCTTCAGAATCGGCAACTTTATGCATCACTAGTTGCCAATTATAAAGAAATAAGGGGCATATTAGCAAGGGCTGGAGATAATATTATCGCCGCTTTAGCGTCCGTTTTCGGGCGAAAAGCGGCGATAATATTATCGCTCTATCTACAAGGACACGCTAGCGCGTGTTTCCTTGCATTAGCGCCCGGTTTCTTGCCGCCTCGCATCCCTAATGAGATGCAAGGTGGGTGTGCCTCGTGAAACTTCATTGTGAGATATCGCTAAAGGGGCTTCGCGATATTAACAACGCAGCCCCGTCCGGCGTAGCGATATGCTTTTCAGCGCTAACTCGCCCTTAACGCTGCTTCCAGATGTCTGCAAAAAACATGAGTTATGTATGTTTTACATTGGGGGTGGATTATGGTGATACGACCACAGGGTCGTATCAGCAAGGTTATCGCCGTATTCAGGAGATCAACGCTGGTTTTCCAGCGATGTTTTTGCCATTTCCCCCCTATCGCTGGAATTTTATCGCCCTGGAGAAACGCGTTGTTAATAACGCGCTAACCGGGCGATAAATTCCAGTGATAGACGGCGATAAATAAAAAAGCGCTAAGCACGCTTTGCGATATTTATCGCCGTCTGTTGTTGATATGCCCCAGAGTTTCACTGAGAACTGTGTTCAGACCAAACCAGTTTGTGTTTATTAAGTTGATAAGGGTAACCCTTTCCAAAATTAATAATTCACTTTCTGACTGTTATTCAAATATTTTTTATATTTTGATTCTTCTTGCTTATTTATGTTTGCATATTTGACAGATATTATTTCACTTGTAATTTTGTCCCCCTTGTTGACTACTTCTGTTTTCTGAAACAAATTGTATCATGTAACTTTTGCCTATGTAAAGCGCTCGGATATCTCGTTGGCCATAGTTGTACTGTATAAAACTTCATAAGTGTATGACATGGCTTCCAAATGTAATAAGTATGTCTATACTGATTCTAACCTCTCCTGTTTGTAAGCAGTCACATAAGTATAATCCAATTCGATTCGACAAAACGTGTTTATATTTAAAAAAAATAAAATAATAATAAGATACTTTATCCCAGATGATGATATTAGGAAAACCTTAACTTTTTGTCCAAGGATTGGGTTGATTACAGTAATACATACGCTTAAAATAAAAAAAAAATACCAGAAGGGTTAAGGAGAAAAAAATAAATCAACCATCAAACTACGCGACATACCAGACGAATCGAATGGTGAGCTCTGCTGCTTTAAACAAATTACATTTGCAAATAAAAAAATTAAAAACACCAGCCAAGAATTCTGCTCTCTGTTTAAAACTTATTTCCAGGTGTTCGAAACCATTCCAGATGGAAGGATGGTTTGGAATGGCACCGCGCCTCAGTGTGTGCAACATCTCTTCCGCACAACACTGCAGACATCAGCAAAGGCTTCATTACACCTAACCCCTATCTTGTGAAACTCAGCTACGTGTTGTATTTCTTGATGCTACACGCACACAAGTGCTAACACATCATGTTTTGCCAATTTACCTGGCCTGACCTTTTTCTCTTTGATGAGCCCAGTAAAAGGCATGTTTTCGCTGCCGGGGTTAACAGCAGGAAATCCGTCGGTATGTTACTGAATCTTCTGTCGCAGATGTTACTTCCACATTTATGCACACACTGTGTGTGGTTCCTTGAAGAGAAAAAATACGGGAAGAAGAAACTGACATTACTTTTTATGAAACAAGAAAATGTGTCACCTGGAAATATACCGTAATTAAAAAATAAAACTGCGTTTTTAAAGCGTTTGCAGATGGTGAACACATTTTCGCATTTCCATAAAAGCTTTTGAAATAGTTAACTTCTAATGTTTACAATGGTGAGGCGATGTGCAGATTTTACAAAAAAAAAATGTTGGCACAGTTTTCCCATAAATGGGCAGGCATCCCTTCAATACTTGCCCCTCATTTTAGTACAATAGATATGGAAAAAATGTCTCGTCATTTTTTTCAAAATATTTATTTTAAAAAATGGAGATTGTTAAAGATATTGGAAAGAAATATCGATAGTTATTTGAAGTGCATAAGGCAATAGACTGGTAGCGAAGAAAAAAATATTAGTTATATTCAGGGTTAGATTGGGAAGGCAGGCAATGGGGCATTGGGCGATGGGCCGGTGCCTCAGGGTAATCTGTGGGCCGGTTTTTTAGGGCTTCTGTATACGGACCCACAGAGACTTACTGTCTTCCCCGCCACTCCCCTGCCATGCTGTCAATCTGAGGGCATGGTGGAGGAGGTAAGAGAAGTGGCCTTGTTATGGGCCAGGTGTTGTCACCTCGGTCCCAATGTCTATTTGGTCTTGGCGGAGGAGTGGGGGAGCATTTGCATAGGCCTTGCTGTGAGGTTACCGTTCCCAGAGGGAAAAAAAAACATAGGGGCAGATTTACAAGCCCCTTGTGCCACTTTTGCGTCATTTTTAACATGGGAAAAATGACGCAAAAGTGGCGCAAGGGGCTTGTAAATCTGCCCCATAGGATGTAGCGGTATGGTCTCAGAGCTGCTGACATTGGAACTGGGGAAGTACTTCGAGTTCTGGCGTCAGCTCATCATCTAGTGATGTAATCTCCCTAACTAAAATGAAAATGATTTTGATTTTGTGCAATGTAGCTGTGCTCATGGTAATTGCTCCAATGCATTTCAGTTCACACTACATAAGGATGCAACAAAAAAAAATACTAACCATTAGGAAATGTGGGCCACTTTTTTTTGTGGAGTGCGCGGGTCTCATTGTGATCCCAAACCGACCCTGGTTATATGTATTCCTTTTACAGCTGACAACGGGAAAGATATTTTAATTGCACCCAAAAGTATTTCGACCCAGAGGTCCTGCTGATTTTCTGCATGACTAAAATCAAATGTCCTTGGTAATCATGTTCCCCTCAACTTGAGAAAACTAAAAAACTGATTACAAGTATACCTATAAATGACTTGATCAAGCACTCTCAGAGCACCACTGGAAGAAATCCTTGACTGAGGAAGACAAGTCACGATGCAAAAGAAGCACGAAGGACTACTACAAAGCAGTTATAAAAAACACAAAAGACAACTGTGGCAAAATAGATTTATAAAGCATCGATCTTGACATCAGCATTGGCAGAATTCTCACAAAGTTAAATAATTCTCTGCTAAAACGAGCTATAATTCTTCCTTAGTTAAAAAGACTAGTTCTTATCCGATAATTTTATCGAATTTTCTGTTCATAACTCTTTTATTGCTGCAGGTCAAAGTCATGGAAAAGGCTTCTAATACTCAGCTCTCTGACTTCTGGTCCACTTCCAGGTTAGAACTAAGGGTGGGCGGAATTTGCGTAGTCGCGTTACGCAAATCTCCGCGAAATTGCTAAAAAATTCCGCGAGCACGCGGAAATTCCGCGAAATCGCGGAATTGCTGGTCCCGTCCGTTCGCGATGTGTTTTTGCGTGCTCGCGGGGAAATATATCGCTAACTTGCCCATGCGGTCGCTAACGGGCGCGGCCATCTTGTTTTCACTTGTCCCGCCCGCTCGCGATGGTATTTCCTGTTCCGGGTCGCGTATTGCATGCTCCCGCCCGCTTGCGATGCTTATTTCCAGTTCCGGGTCGCGTATTGCATGCTCCTGCCCGTTCGCGATAAGGGTTTCCTGTTCGGGAACGCGCATTACGTGTTCGCGACGCTTTTTGCGTGCTCGGGGGGGAAATATCGTGCAAACTTGCCCATGCGGTCGCAATGGGCGCGGCCATCTTGTTTTTCACTCTATTGCTATGGTTCTGGGCCTGCTTTTCAATCCTCCCTCTATCTTTTCAATCCTTTGTTTCTGTAAACTTTTTTGGGTCTTTTTTATTTATCATCTATCTCTCTATTTTCCTGATTCTATATTTTGAGTTTTTTTCTACTTTTTGTGTGTTTTTAACTACTTTTTCACACTTTTTCTATTACCTGCTTTTTCATTTCTTTTACTTACTTTTTTAAATTCCTACCTTTTCTTTTCCATCCCCCGCCTACCCAGAACCATGGCAAAGGGCCACAGCCACAGGGCTCGAAGTCGGAGCCAGAGCCGCGACCGCCTTCCTTGCGGAAGGCGGCGCCAAAGAGGGGTGCAGGCACGGGCCTTATTCAATGAGTCGAAGGTGGCCGCTCTGGTTTTTTGTTCAGCGCCACCTCCCCTTAACCCTGGCAGCAGGCGGCAGGCCTGGGTCCGGGCTCCGGGAGCGTCGGCAGCGGTGGGGCAAGGTGCGTCGGGCAGTGTTTCGCTGCTCTGGTGTCCGGCGCACCAATAATCAGCTGACGCACCGGTGGTCCGATATTCTGGACCGGGAGCAGGACCTGCTGGACCTGCTAGGAGTGGAGGTCCCAGGGCTTGGTGAGTAGCTATTTAATATTACTACTTTGTGTTCTTCTGCTCTGTGTTATATATTGCGAATATTTTTTTTTTCGACCAGCAAGAATGCTGCTGCTTACATTGCAGGTAAATTACGTTTAAAAATCTGTGATTGGTGACACAGGCGCTCGGCGCTACTAATCTTACTTGTTTGCAACTTTGCGTTCGCTTGGCCTGATGATTATGTAAGAGTTTACTTTAGAGAACTTAAGTGATGTAATGCTAGAGAGAGTAGTCCTTCCTTTGTCCTCCTGCCACTAAGAAGGGATAGTGGTGGATTGATAGGTTTAGTTACTTATTAGTTGGTAATTTGTAAGTGGTGTGCGTGACGCATCCTCTGTCACGTCACATGCTGCTGAGTGCTGCTAACCCCAGTCCTTCGCAGAACCTTTTGTAGTTTGTTTTCTGAGTGTTAATAGGCTTATATCATCACTAGCAGAACATCAGCAGCAACCAGCCAACAATTTGGTGTATGCAAAAATGTATGCATGTGTCCTCCATCTATGCATTTTTGAGGACTAAAATAAATGGAAATGCAGACTTACTGAACAATTGGCCCGTCTGGATTGGAATAGGTGGGCTAGGTCAGGTGGTAGTTAGGCTTGCTAGCCGGTCCGTGAATCTCGCAATACTACCAGTCGATCAGATAGGTCAATTTTATTGCAATTGTTGTTACCCAAAAAGTTTTTGGTGCGTATTTTAAAATATTTTATTTATTTCACACCAAACTTTAATTTTTGTCTCTTTCTTTATGAAATCTTACATGATCAGCAGCACCCAGGGGCAAGAAGACGTGGTCGCAGGCGGTGGGCCAAGAAGATCTACAAGATGCCTCCCAGGGACAGGACCGCTCCTCTATCGAGAGCTCTGCTGCTGGCCCCAGTAAGTCCTCCAGTGGTTAATATTAATAATTATATTTCCCAAACTTTTCCTGCACCTTATTTTTTCCGAACTATTATTTCGGTATCCTCCTAATTCGAATTTTTACAAAATCTTCTTTGCTCTATACTATCTGTTTCTAAATTCTTGTTATCCCTGCCTCTAACTGCGTCTGCTATGACTCTCTGTACTACTACTATTAGTCTGTTCGTAGCTAAGCTTGCCCAGTTGCCCACTCTTTATTTAAAATATTTTAAATAAAACTCATATTCACCAATAGCTATAGCCATTGAGTCCAGTCCTTTGGGTTGTCCTCTTCTACTACTTCTAGTCTTCTTAATCTTGAGGCTTTTCGACAATTCCCACCAAGAAAATGCCCAATTACATTTTAGAATTTTAGATAGGATAGGACATACTACTACTGTTGTAGGGATTCTGCACATACAGAACTTTGCACAAGAAAATAGGACGTTGGTGATGGGAGGTTGGACCTTCCTCACACCTCAATCAGAAGCCACCACAATCCCCTGACCGACTAGTTATAGTGTCTCATTACTCCGAAACGCCCCCCCAAAAATACCCAATGAGTAGACAACCCAGACAACATAACACTCCCAACCTCTGTCGCGGAAGCAATGCACACCCTTTTGCTCACTCTCTCGTGTAAGTCCACACCAAATACCACCGAGTCTATGTAAGTTCAAAAGGATTATTTTTAGTTCCAACTGACAAGCTCTGTAAGTTGTATAATGCAGCAGCAACAGCAAAATGCATAAGATTAAAACAATAAACATTGTTACACTTAGTTAGACTTACAAGTTACTTACAACTACAAGTCCATAGAAGCCAAAAGGCGAGATCATGATAACTGAACAGTGGTGGAAGAACCACCCTCCCCTTGGTAGGAATCTAGTTTATATAAAATTTTAAATGGAGATTTGAGAATTCTGGGTAGCCCTCACCTTAGAAGAACCTAGTACTGGTTACATCATAAGGTCTGCAAAGCTCTGGTTCTTCGTATAAGGGAATCTTCCGTCTGTAATGAGAAAAATGGTGCACGTTAGTATAGTGCAAGCATTTCTCAGTCGTGCCAAAACGTGCTGGTTTTTTTATGGATAAGCAATATGGACTAACACCAGAACTCCATAACAAAGTCGCTTGTTTTTCGACCTTGTACGCAGCGCTCAGACAGTAGCAGTATGAGCTCATGTGGGCTCAAAGGCGTCTTTCACAACAAGCTGCGAGGTAACTTGCGCAAAAATAAAAGACAGAGCTAAAATGGTTTCATGGCTCGGGGTAACTTAGCAAAGACTCGAATGACCCTAGGGACCATATAACACTACCAGTGTCTACTCTACTACCTGATTATTATACTGTCTTGTGGATTGTTACCTGCCTTGTTATGTTGGCCTAGGCCTGGCTGCCATGCTGTTTTTCTTTGCGCACGTTACACTGAGCCGGGCCTTCCTCGCCCTTTGCTCGTGCCAAGTTCTTTTGCACTGTCTGCATTTTCTGTTGTTCACCTTTTTGGGCTCAGTCTGCACAAACATGTACAAGGTCGCATAACAATGTATTCTGGTTCTTCCTGATATGGCCAGTCTCGCGCACCCAGACATAACATTATGTGCAATTGCCATGAAGAATTTGGTATGCTTTTTATACTGTGGTTTACTAGCGCTTCACACACTTGGAGAAATCCCTTTCAGTGAGAAGAGCTATGATGTCCTGCTGATGTAATTCTGCATCTAGAGACTGAGGTATGGGGGTTCGCTAGTCAAAGCCCAGAGGTCTTCTATTACTATAATAAACTATCTTACTGCAAGGGGAGGGTGGTAATGTTATTTATACGTTTATCCACTGAGCTCTGAGATGCTTTCCCCGTTTGTATTCTATGGAATTGTAACCATGCTGCTTATATTAGTAATATGCATTATGCTATTAGTACTGACACGTGTACTGTACATTAGAGCACGTAAGTTGGAATAAACATTTTAACCTATCCAGTGTCTCTTCCTACGCATCTTGTGGACAAGTACGAGTGAGTGACGAAAGAGTGTTCTTGCTTCTGCGAGTCCTGAGATAAAGATACCGTGTTCTGGGTTGTCCAAACATTAGTACTTGGGTGCTAATGGGATGCTAAGCTAGTTGGGTTGGGGTTTTTGGGTGCTACGGTATATGGTGGCAGACCACTGTATTCCGGGGTCCCATTTTCCTGTGCATAGCTCTGTGTATGTGCAGAAACCTTATGACATGGCGCGACCACCGTGGGGCAGCTTATCTGCGAGACGCTTGAGTAGTACTTGTGCTTGTCCACAAACCCCTCGCGTACGCTTCCGGAGGCGTATGTGACGGTGATACCTCCTATATTGAATGTTTTATAGGTTCTTTCAAGCTTGATGTTATTAAAAAGGTTAGTTAACAGACCCATTTTTGTGCTCCCTGTTAGGTTGTCGAATATAATTGTTTAGTCATGGCTGGTGTGGCGATAGCTGCACATAGTCGAGGAGCACTCCGAGACCACTTAGCTGTGTATGGAGTGCCCGATACAGGGGTCGAGTTGGTCTTTGTGGTTCAAGCCGATCCGGCTTATCACTTTGAAGTGTTTTACACTTGGATCACTTTTGAAGCGGTGGATGCAGGTGATAAGCTGTTTCATGAATATAAACCCACCGCTATTCCTGCTGCCTATCGACCCTATACCACTCTTGAAGTACCTCTCACGGCTTGGCAGCACCGTGTTTGGTTTAATGGCGCCCTACCACAACCAACTACCGCAGTTCGTTTAGGCCCCTTGTCAATTCAGGGGGCCACTTGGCCTGTATTGGCCGGGTATACCCCGCATCCAAATTATCTGGCATTACCGCTTGCGGAACTGCGCACTATGCATACCGAATTGGTGCGAGTGCATCGAGCCTTGGTGACATACGTTACAGGTAGCCTCCATGGAGCTGCTCCTGTAGTCGCAGGCCAACCAGCTATTGCAGCTGGAGTGACTATAAGTCCTGTCATGGTAAATTCTGTGATGGGCAAACGTCCACAAAATAAGGACGACTATCCTTACTGGCTTGCAGAAAAGTTCGATCAGATAGAAGCAGTGTTTCCCCATACATCCCCAGTAGATAAACACCGCATCCTCACGATAAGTTTGCCAAAAGACATAATCCCCGATTTGACATCATGTGAAAACTGGGGTAAGGTATTCGCAGCAGTTTATTCAAAATGTTTTGGAACTCCTTCCATGACGGTTCTACCCTCTGTAATTAAAAAAGTACAGGATGAACATGGCCCTGAAGCGGCTGTGGAATTAGGGATGAGACTAGTGGGAGTGTTTGATGTAGTAGCTGAGCTGATCCTTGGAAATGTCAAGGGCGATGCTATGAACTTTCAAGTAGCGAATGCTTTGGCTTTGGTCCCAGAGTTGGACAGGCCTCGCGAATTACCGAAAATAATAGCCCGGGCTTATAAAACAATTGGAAGAAATAGCCTAGGCAACAAGCCTTTTGTAAAAATGCAAACTCAATCGCAAACACAAGTTATACAAACAAAAAGTGCATCTGAGAAAGATGATAAACCGGTCTTCACTAAAAAGAGTTGGAGACAGAAAAAGCAGGGTAAGCAACAAAAGAAGCCGGGGTCGAGAGGCGCTTCCCCAGTTTCGGTTTCTTCTGAACGTACTTATGATTTACGTGATAGGTCAAGGATTAAATCACCAGAAAGGTTTCAGAGCTCTGATACGCGTTCTCCTCGTTCTTCACAGGCCCAGACGTCGTCACAGGCTGGTGGAGGAGGACGGCAAGATAGAGGAAGGGGCCGAGAGGCTCCCCAGGAGCGAGACCAACCTCGACAACAAGTCAGAGGTAAAGCAGAAGACTTTCATCTTCCTCGACCGCAATTTCAGAAGAAAAAGGTTGCCGCTGTTACAGCGAAATATGCCTCAGACCGTGAGAACGAGACTCCAGAATTGGACGTGGGCAGTGACCCTCCTAGACAGCGCCGCGGAAGTTACCATAGTGCGGGAGGCGCTACGTCCTCATATGGAGGCGACAGCAACTGAAACATTCGTTACTGTAGAGACAGCTGACACGAGAGTGGCACCCCTGACAGACTATATAATATAGTTATACAAATCGAAGGTGACATACCGCGTGAAATAAAAGGGATTTTTTGGGAAAATCTAACCTCTTCATATGACATTTTGTTAGCAGAGGTGGATTGGCCACCCCCATTCGTTTTAGCTGCACATAAAGGAGAGGAGGTAATCCTTCCAAGCTTTTCAAGGCATGTCCCAAAAGACAAAGCTGAAGCACTTGCAGCTGAGTGGGCTGTGTACCTGGCACCAGCGTTATACCGCAACCATGTGGGATGGGATGAAGAGTCACCTCCCCATGCAATACCTTTGCGGTCACTACCGCAGCCACAACCCCAATATCCCATCAAACGGCAGGCAAAAGGCCCCGTCTCCGAAATTCTGACACAGTTGGAATATCAGGGAGTAATTGAACCATGCGTATCACCTATGAACAATCCCCTTTTCGTGGTTTCTAAACCCGATGGATCGTACCGCTTAGTTTTGGATTACCGGCATTTAAATACTCATTGTCGGAACTTTGCGGTGCAAAATACACACAGTTCTGCGCTTGTAGACAGTCTTGTTCGTAAAAAATACAAAACGACACTTGACCTTTCAAACGGTTTCTACACGCACAACCTAGCCCCGGAGAGTGGTCAATGGACCGCATTCACGTCCGGTGGTAAATTATTCCAGTTCCGGCGATTACCCATGGGCTATAAAAATAGTCCGGGTATATTCGCCGCCCGTGTTGTTTCTTTGCTAAATGACATTGATCAAGACGCATGTTCGTACGTTGATGACATCTATCTGACAGACGACGAGTTATATCAGCGTCTGTCCCGTGTGGACCGCATTATTCTTGAATTTGCGGAGCAGGGTTACAAATTTAACTTTGCTAAGTCACACATTGCTGAATTTACCGTTCTGTTCTTGGGCTATGAGCTCAATAACGAAGGTAAGGGCTTAGCCCCCCATTTCTTGGAAAAATGTGCACATTTGTGCCCCCAAATACTCTGAAGAAGCTTCAGTCTTTGCTGGGTTTCCTGAACTTCGGGCGTACTTACATTCCCGAATATGCCCAGCGTATCAAGCCTTTGTATGCTTTGATACAACCTACTTATTCAAGGTCTTGCTGGCTGCCTGAGCATACCTCAATACTGCAGTCTTTGCAGACAGACCTTTTGGAGTCTAAATATCTTTTGACTCGTGATAACCACACAAACCTGGTGATTAGAATAATTCCGGGGGCGGTGGGATTCACCTATTTAACCTTTAATGAAGGTGATACAGTACCTATCGCATACAAGTCACATCTGTACACTTCCGCTGAATTGCGCTTTACATCTGTTGAAAAAGTTCTGACTGCGGTGCAAATGGCGATTCTAAAAGAACGCGCACTGGCACAGGGTAAGCGGATTCTGGTGGTAACACCCTGTCCTGCCCTGGAGGCAGTAACAAAGGCAAGTGTACCGAACTCAAAAGCAATGCATCCCCGTTGGATACAATGGGCTACATCTTTGACGTCTTCGGACGTCACTTTTGTTTTTGATTCTTCTCTTCAGACTCAGGAGTTTTTGCAGTATGAATTCGTTCATCCTCCTCCTTTGTTTTTACTACCGCTTGAGGATTACAAATGTGTGATCTACACCGATGGTTCGGCGCAACCGGCCACTGGGTCCAAGCACGCTTATTCAGCTGCATGTGCTATTGTTGCGGGTTCCTTTGTGAATGGAACGTTCAAATCCTCTGTAGTGCACACTCGCACACTTGGAGATAGTACCGCACAATTGGCCGAGCTGCATGCATTGATACTTGCACTTGAGTTCGCTTCACAGGATGAGACCACTCTTATTGTATGTGATTCTTTTTACTGTGTACAATCTTACAATGACAATCTGTTTTTCTGGTTGAAAAACGACTACAAGGACGCAAAAGGGAGCACAATTAAGCATAAAATGCTTTGGGTTCGAGTGGCAGAATTGCAACAACGTCTGCCCCTCACACAGGTGGTTCACACCTTAGGCCATCAGCGGGTGGGCGCACACGCTATTGGTAACGATCTGGCAGATGAAGCTGCCCGTTCAGCAGTAGTCACGTGTTCAGTAGCAGCGGTTACCAGGTCCATGTCTAAAATAGACCCTGTTATTTTAGCAGCTATTGCTGCAACCAAGGAAGGTGATAATTACCCTACAGGTTTCCCTTCCAAGTATTCTTACAAATTAAGTCCCGATCAGGTTCCTTATGTAACTATACCTGACGTTGGAGATCGGCTGATCCCCAACGCGGACCGCAGGAGTGCCTTGATATTAGCTGCACACGAAGGCATGGCTTCGGCACATGCAGGTGTGTCAGCTACGGTTTCCATCTTGCAGCAGCGTTATTGGTGGCGTGGGTTATATAAAGACACCCGTGCTTTTGTGCTTTCTTGCGACGTTTGTCAACAGATTAAGCCTTCCACGGTAACACGTCCACCACAAACACCGCTCTGCATTGCTAACAGACCCTTTGGGTGTGTTTACTTGGATCACTGCGGTCCATTCTCATCAGACACTGCTTATAAATACATCTTAGTGGCAGTGGACTCGTGCACACGGTTTCTCTGGGTCTGGCCACAACGGAGTGCTGACGCCCGAAATGTAATCAGGGATTTGCGTGTCTTTGTGGGAATTTTAGCATGCGGCACCTTCCATTCGGACCAAGGTCCAGCGTTTGCCTCTAGGGCTTACAAGGATGCAATGGCTTCGCTTGGGGTGCGGGTGAAATTTTCGTCTCCGTATAGGCCTGAGGGCAACTCTATCGTTGAACGAATGAACCGTGACTTAAAGCAATCCTTAACAGCTAGGGTTTTAGGTACTGGCAGGAACTGGCTGGCCCATTTGTATACCGTTCAGCGTGCACTTAATAATCTCCCTAGAAGACCTCTGGGTGGGCGGACCCCATACGAAATGCTCTTTGGCATAAGAATGTTTGTGCCTGACCTTGAGGGTCCAGACATCGCGGCGCAATCCGCCAAGTTTGATGTAGATAACCATTCTGCTATGTTACAGGACTTACAAGAAGCCCGAGACAAACTTGCAACTACACATTTACCTTCAGCCACAGACCCTGCGTTGCAGATTCCGGTAGCCGGCTGGCTTCCGAAAATTGGAGAACTGGTTCGAGAGAAGGTTGAAAACAAAAAGGAATTTGGCCCCTCTTTTCGTGCACCGGTTCCAGTTCTGGGCTTGAAGGGAACACGTACAGTCATTTTACCACCGCTTCCTGGTCGCAAGGAGAACAGATTCATCTCAGTGGAAAATGTCAAGCTACAGCGCCTGGCCGATCCTGAATAGTGTCACACCAGCGGTCTCTTGTCCTGCCATTTATCGGACATATGTTCGTGGCCCATCTACACGAACGGTCGCTGATGCTGTAATTGAGATGGTCGATTTGCCTGAATCCTCTATTTTGCCTGAAACTATAATTGATCCCCAACTCTCCACCAACATCGACGAGGACGAGTATACTTATCCTGCATCTGAATCGGTGGCACATCAACCAACAACGCCACTTGGCCCGACTCGTTATTCTTTTGATTCGGATTCCACCTCTTCAAAAGTCCCATCCAAGTTCAGTATTTTTGTATCCTGGTTTAGAGACAATTTTTTGATTCCACCCTGGACATACCTCTGGTTGGTACTTTTCTTGATATTTTTGTTCATGTCCATTGGCTTTGTCACAGTGTTTTTTCTACTAATTAATGGTCACTATTTACCTGAACGCTCTGCTGTAGACTCTGTTTCTGGAACTTTGGCTCCTCATTCCTCGTCTCACATCATGAAGCGTGACCACACATTTGTGAACATTTCAGCCTTCCCAGTTGCTGATGGCATCGTATGGGATGCAGTGAACTATCAAATCCATGGTCCGACGGAAATTATTAATGTACCTAATGTCCTTCGTGTTTCAATGGGTGATGTAGTACAAAATAATATTCATTCTGATGATTGGGATGTGCATGCCGTTGAAGCATTGTTTGCCGATTTAAAATATTATGCATCTTTTAATGCTGAAGATCTATATATGAATTCTGCTAATTATGCCGATTTGTATTGTTACCAACATTGGGGTAATCATTTTCTTCATAAGCCCAGTGCCCTGCGAAGTTCTGTTAACTTCACCCAATGGGAACATTGTCCAAACCCCTTGCCAGGTAGCTCTCAAACTCTTCGGAATAAGTTTAATTATTTTACTGATTTTAATCGGTCGAACCCTGCATCCTATTATTTTAGACTTAATAACACATCAACTCAGAAAATTATGTTGACACACACCAAATTGCTTTATTCAGGTTCCTTTCTGAGTGCCCTAGCTGTGGGTGGTTATGAGTACTGGGATAATACAGTGGATTTAAAATCTATTTGGGGCTCCAAGCCATGGCAGGTACAGGGAACCGAGGCGTTGCATCGTGCTTGCCTCATCCCTACCCAAATTATGTTCCTAAATGCTTCCATCTATCAGACTACATGTTGGGGCTTAGCAACCACTAAACAATTGAATACGCCATCAATACCATCCCTGTCGAGTTTTCCAAATGAAAGCTCACGATTCAATATGTCCCTCGTGTCCCTGCAGGCAATGTTACAAAATAATTTGTTTAATGTTTCTGAGCTGGTTCAGTCACCCTGGTTAGTATGGCCTATATCATCTAATGCATGTCAAATGCGTTTTCATGATACTGGTGCTAGCTACACACAGAATAGGCCTGATCCGAGGTTTACTGATGCCCGCACTGTCACTACATACTCTGTTGGTAAATTATGCAAACAATGGCTGCAACATTCGTCCCTTGATTCTGTTAAACAACATTTGTCCCTCCTTACAGGCAATATTGATCTGTCCGACTTTGTTTTAGGACCTCGTGGTCCCCGACCTAAGAGATTCATTTATGAAACGTATAATGAACTCTGGAAGCTATCACAAATGGAAGCTGCTTCCCGTCTTCGGGAAATAGATCAAGCAAATATGGAAAAGGTGCTTGCTGTTGTTGACAATAGTATTAATACCCTGTCTTCTCGCATTTACACTTTAGAGAATATTGTGTCCTCTGTTGTTGATATTGTACAAGATGATGTTTCTGTGCTATATCATGGTCAGAATCAATTGCGCTCAGTTATGCAGTTTGCATGGACTTTACAAACACTTAAGTTAGGTAAAGTGCCGTGGCATTTCTTGAACACCTCTGCCTTATTTCTACCTTTTAACTTAACTGATAAACAGCAATTTATGTCCATGAAAGATGCAACGTACACTCTATTACATATCGAAAAGGTGGAACCTTTGCCGTTCTCTGTTGCAGAACTCGATTCTGCTGTATGGCTAGTTCATGGGGTTATCGTTTTACCTTTTTCCTTGTTTGAATTTGACTCGTGCATGAAACATTATCCTGTGGGCCGTTACCGGCCATTGGGCAGTGCTTTCCTGCATGAACTCTGGTCCTTGCCTTTCATGTATAAATGCCTTCGGGACGGCAAGGAAGTCTTTCTCACGGGGGAGTACTGCGACTCGACTATAGGTCATTCGCTTATTTGTAAACACATTAAATTGCATGGCTCATGTAGCGTTTCCTCTCCTAATCTTGCTTGTGTGCTGAAAGGTATTCCTGCTCCTGTTATTTCTCCTACTTTCACTCTCCTTTCCAATGGTAGTTATTTACTTTTAAATAACGAAAACTGTTGTGGCCTGCAGGCTGGCATTCCTTACATTGTAACAGTTTCGCACAGGGTTGTCTGCTGCAAAAATGTGCTTTTTCCTCCCCCTCATGGCAAGGTTGATATCTCTATTTGGCCTTCCATCCCTACCATGGAAGCAGATTTCAATAGACTGAGCAGAATAAAGGCACTATTATTAAACGAGGAAGTTATGCTCACGTCCGCCCGGGAGACATTCATTCTCCAGGTGGCGAGTACCCACAGTGAAATACAGGCCCTTTTAAACACTAATCTCCCCCAACATTTTGGGGAGTTAATACATCGTATTTTTAACGCATCTAACACTGAAGGCCTAGTACACTTTTTTAAGGTCGTTGGGTCGGGCTTGGTGTCCTCCTTCCAAACTATTTTTGGTGTCATCCCGGCTTTCATACATTCTATATTTTCCAGTGTCTTTGGCGGTTTCCCATTGATCCTCGCTTTAGCGGCTGGTGTCTTGCTCTTAATTTGCTTTCTGCGCAATGGCTGCTCCCCGATGGGACCTGCTCGATCCAGAACGCCTCCATCTGCTCCGTGAGCGCCTTTTGGCCGGTTTTGGTGTCTTGCCATTGGCGACACTGAGTGTGTCATATACTCTTTCATTTCGCTTTGCGTATTTCACTTGCGTGCAACCTGTGATGACTTGTGTCCGCTGTCCTTTCACCTGGACTCTGGATTATTGCCTCTCCAATTCGTCATTGTCTGTTCCGGATTTTGTTCAGTTGATGGGTCCCTTAGAGGCCCATGAGCAGGACTGTTCCGTTGCTGGCTGTATGGCGCGTGCGGCTGCACTGGGGATTTTGGCGCAATGGGATATCTGGGCGGCTGCCCAGGATCTCCTACAACGAAGCTGTTTCGATTATCACGCAAGCTGTCCCGCATTGCTTCTGGATGCTCCCTTTGCTGAGGAGCATTCCTGCTCTTTTGAACTCATGGATTGGATGGCATCTATGTTTTTTGATGATTCCAATGATGAACTCTTGGAGGGTATTGCTTTTTTCTGCACTTTCACTTTCATGGATTGACCTGCCCTTCGCCGTTTGGGCGCTCCTTGTGCTCCGACGTCTATTTTTCTCCTCTGATGGGCCTCTGTCCTGGCCGCCGGACTGTCCAGGGGAGGGTGTCTTGTGGATTGTTACCTGCCTTGTTATGTTGGCCTAGGCCTGGCTGCCATGCTGTTTTTCTTTGCGCACGTTACACTGAGCCGGGCCTTCCTCGCCCTTTGCTCGTGCCAAGTTCTTTTGCACTGTCTGCATTTTCTGTTGTTCACCTTTTTGGGCTCAGTCTGCACAAACATGTACAAGGTCGCATAACAATGTATTCTGGTTCTTCCTGATATGGCCAGTCTCGCGCACCCAGACATAACATTATGTGCAATTGCCATGAAGAATTTGGTATGCTTTTTATACTGTGGTTTACTAGCGCTTCACACACTTGGAGAAATCCCTTTCAGTGAGAAGAGCTATGATGTACTGCTGATGTAATTCTGCATCTAGAGACTGAGGTATGGGGGTTCGCTAGTCAAAGCCCAGAGGTCTTCTATTACTATAATAAACTATCTTACTGCAAGGGGAGGGTGGTAATGTTATTTATACGTTTATCCACTGAGCTCTGAGATGCTTTCCCCGTTTGTATTCTATGGAATTGTAACCATGCTGCTTATATTAGTAATATGCATTATGCTATTAGTACTGACACGTGTACTGTACATTAGAGCATGTAAGTTGGAATAAACATTTTAACCTATCCAGTGTCTCTTCCTACGCATCTTGTGGACAAGTACGAGTGAGTGACGAAAGAGTGTTCTTGCTTCTGCGAGTCCTGAGATAAAGATACCGTGTTCTGGGTTGTCCAAACATTAGTACTTGGGTGCTAATGGGATGCTAAGCTAGTTGGGTTGGGGTTTTTGGGTGCTACGGTATATGGTGGCAGACCACTGTATTCCGGGGTCCCATTTTCCTGTGCATAGCTCTGTGTATGTGCAGAAACCTTATGACAATACTAGTGATGTATGTTGTATATGTATTATGTATGTATTAACTTTTTTTTCATTCTTGCTAGTCAAAAATAGGGGGAGGTGTATATGGCATCTGAAAAATGTGTAATGTTTTTTCTAGGCGTACTACCGACCACCAGTACCGGGGCCAGCGGCGAAGGTGACGCGGCCGCTGAGGGTGCAGGCGATGCGGCAGTTGGAGGAGCTGCAGGGGGTTAGCCAGCAGCAGTGGCGGGCGGTGGTAAGTTATATTCCTAATCCTTACTTATTGACATTACACTCGCTGCAAGGGTGTAATGTATACTGTACTGTTGAGTCTTAAGTAAGAAGTTGTTGTGAACAGTTGAAGAAGACACCCTTTACTTAGCATTAGCAATAGCAGTGTACTGAGAGTAACCAATGACCTCTTCTATCGGACTTCAACTCAGCTGTGAAATTTTTATGGAGAAGACTAAAAGTCTGATCAGATGACCTTGATGGATGGGTTGAACGAAAAGGGAAAGAAGGGTGGAAGGAGGAAGGACGGGCGAGATTTTATATTTATGACTGGCAGAGAAGGATACGTGGGATGCATGCATAGGTGTGTGATATGAATCAGATGCATGGGTGGTGGAATGGCTGAAACTCCCACAAATGTTCAAGGCCGAGGTAGTGGGAGGATAGATACATACCACAAATGTTACGTACTGTGCTTGCTAGTGCTACTGTGCCACTATGTGTAGAATGAATTTGTCTGACTGCTTTGCTAAGAGTATATTTTACAATAGTCTTGTTTTTTCTTTTTGATATAGCTACTCCTTCCAAAGGTAAAGTCGACAGGAAGGAGTTGGCAGCCAAGGCCCGGCGCCGGAAGCTGGAGGCCATACAGGCCGAATACCAGCGGCTGGTTCTTCTAGAGGAGGAGGAGGAGGCGGCAGCAGCTGCAGCCTCCTCCAATGCCCCGGGCCCCAGACACCCCCCTACAGTGTTACGGCGCCACCGCCTGTCAGCTGCCCGCCGCCACACAGCAAGAAGCACTGCTGCCCCCCCCTGTGGATGCAACTGCCGCGCGCTGAAGCACCGCGTGGCCCGCCTAGAGGAGCGCATCCATGTCCTGGAGAGGCGAGCCCGCTGAGACCCCGTTTATTTATTGCCCCTTTTTTATAGCTTCTTTTGGTGGGTGGGAATTGGGCGTTGGGTTTTGGACTTTTGGACATTTGTTGGTCTTTTTCGTTCCGGGACATGAACATTGGTTGGGGTTAGGGAGAGGGGTGGGTCAGGTGTTGTGGGATTTTTTTACATAGTTTATTTTTGTTAGGGTATTAACTTACATATTTAGACTTTATATACGATGTGGTTAATGTTTTGTGGGTGGGGTTACTGTTTTATGTCACACGGTTTCCTTGCTGGTGCAGTGCCACAGCCAGTGTTTGATTTAAATAATTGGCTGAGTTACTAAGACACAAACAGACAGATGCTGTACCCCTCACTGAGGGACTTGTCCTACTAGTACTGTCAGTCTCTCCTCCTAATCTATGCATTCTGCAACTGGACTCAAAGGGGTGTGTGAAATAGAATTAATGAAAAAAATTCCGTTGTTAATTATGCCTCCCCCAAACTTCTTCTCTTACCTGTGCTTGATGTTTAACTTGGGCACGGCGATGGCTGCATGGTGATGATGGTTTTCTTTCCCAACATGCCATGGTTGTGGTGGTAGTAGTAGTAGACCCTGGCAGTAGCACTTGCAAATAAAAGAAAATGAGACAGTCAGTCGCCTGAGAGAGACTGTGGGAGGAGTAGTAGAACGAAGTACAGTACGGAACTTACTGCCAAACAATAATATGCCAAAATACAAGGAAACATAATGGTTGCGGGGATAGCCTAGTACATAGAGTTACAAACTCTAGCTGTGTCGAGTCACTCGACTAGGCCTACAGTACACCGTGACTCGACACAAGCGTAACCGTTAGTGCTGTTTCGGAGGATGACAACAAATCCAATCTATGCCGGCAATTAATGCTGATGGATTAGGTTCCTTTGGTAAAAAAATCGCAAATATACTGCTCATAGGAGGGTGGGCAAGCAGAAGAAGATCCGCGCCCTGCCTTGAAAATGCATTTTTGTTGCTTTAGCCACATCCGCCCCAGCAAGCGTGTGATAAATTATTGGTGTACATTTAATTTAGTCACACCTCAATAAGTCACACAGCCCGGGGGAAGAGGGTTAGGGTTTGATGAATGGTTGGAAAGGGGTGTTTTGGGAAAGGTTTGACAAAGAAAAACACTAAACAGTACGCATGGACAACAACAAAACACAATCTTGGCAGACAACCATATCCATAAATCAGTTAAGGGAGAAAAAGGAAATGCATGCATGATGATGATAACTTGATGGTTAATGATAGTACTTACTAACTACTACTACTAGACAATTAGACAGTACAGGGCAGCAGTATATTATGCAATTTGCCTTGCCTGTCTGCCCTCCGAGAGACCCGAATTACGTACAGTTTCTGTTCTGTTGTACCGGCCCGGGCTTAAAGATAGCAAAGAAAAGCCAAAAATTGCTGTAGGGATGAATTGAATTATAAGCAGAGAGCAAACATAACAACAACAACACACAGTAGTAATGATTGAAGACAAAAAATGAATCAAATTTAAAAGATGATGAAAGTTGATACTGTTACTGTATGTTATCCTGGTCAAAATGTGGAGTTGCATCTCGGCATTCGTCTTGGTCCTCCCTTCCATGGACGCTCCGGCCATCAATCTTGGGTGACGCCACTGACTGCCTGGCAGATGTATATTCATTGGTAAGGTAAGTGAGAGTTGTTTTTCCCAGTGTAGCACAGGGTAAGGGCCGGCCTGTAATTGCAGATGGGAAAACAAAAGGGATATTGAAAAATCAAGTAGAAAAAAAATGCCTAATTTGGTGGAGTGCAACAAGAACACTTTCAGAGGCGGCATGGATTTGGATACATCATGTCTACTCTAGTCTGTTTCCAGCATTAACCTCCAACAACAACAGGACAGAGCAGGCCCACGGCACCCGTGACACATCCTCCATTTAGCGTACCTTTTTTGACAGAGGCAGACAAAGCAGATATACAGCAACATAGCATTTTACAAATTAAGTGACTAAATCAATGCCCCGCTGTCAGTCATACCACCACACTCGACTCCACCACTACACAGACATGTAGGTCTGCAGTGGTTGTTGTTGACTTGGTTACCTTTTAATGCACTCATGAAACGCACTGAGTTATTCCATCAATCATCTCTGATCGTACTGAGTGACTGCGAAGAGATAATGTCACTGTGGTCATCATCATGGTGTGTTGTCCAACTCAGTGTGCAGTAGTGTACAGATTGAGTCCCCTTTCCATATTCAAAATGCAATGGATCGGCCTGCAGTAGAAGTAGAAAATTGTTATTGAAAAACAAGAATGGAAACAAACATTGCATTGAGTTACTTTTAGTGTGTAGATTAGATAATAGTACACAATGAATTACCTTCATGCACTACAAACAACAACAACACAAATCACTCAGTCAGCGTCCAATGCATGTCATCATTCATTACCTGTTCCTTCTCATCTTCAGTTAATGGGCAGTCTGTATCGGCTCGGAAAGGAGGATAGCTATAGTAGTCATCATCATGTTCCACTTCTTTTGGAGAGACTCAACGAGGCAAGATTTTAGTTTTTCTTCGATTATGCTACATCCAATCATCATCTGGCTTGAGGGCAATAGATTTAGGTCGATTCAGGAGGAGCAGGACTCGGAGGAGTGGACTGAAATGCAGAGAGCTGAAACTCATATAAGGCAATAAAATACGAAGACGGTGGTGATGGATTTGTTGTGATTTGAAGTTTCCAAACAGAAAGACAGACACACAAATAGAAGTAAATAAGGGAGAACCACAGTAAGAAGTGGAAACCTAGTTGTCAGGGAAGTATAGCTCTTCCTCAAACTCTGGAGGTTCAACCAGAAGTAGGTAATCAGCATCCAACACGCTACTTCCGTCACCTGAGCCGCTGTCCTCATCTTCCTGCGTTGATTCATGTATTGTGTAATTCGGTGGTATAAATTGCTGATTCATTTTGATCATGGTTAACCTCTCAACATTTTTGGGTGAGAGACTGGTCCTTTTCACTGTTACAATGGAACCAGCAGCACTGAAAACACGTTCAGAAGAGACACTTGTGACAGGGCAAGCCAGATAGTTTATCACCAGCCTGCTGAGCACTGGCCATTGGCCCCTTTTGCCATACCAATACCGCAATGGGTTTTGATCAATGTAGACCTCTGTTGGGTCATCCAGGTAGGCCTGGACCATTCGGTCAATGTTCAGGGGTGCTAAACTTAGTGCGGCCTCTTTTGTCTTTGCATCAGCACTGGACCTAGCAAGTCCTTGCTGTAAATACCAATCCTGTGCCGTTTGTACTGGGGCTGATGATCCGGTTCTTGCTGTTGTCGATAGTGTTGGTGACAGCTGTGAACCAAATGCACTGCCCACAGGCTCTGAAGTTGAACTTGACGCCGGATGCCCTGCTGCAGTACTTGACGTGGGTTTGAGGCCTTTAATTACCAGCCGTTCATTTTCCAATGTACTGGCTGCCTCAGCTATCCAAGTTTTGTACCGGCAACATCCACTTCTGAAAAAGGGAGTAATGTCTTACTGTGCAGTGCCGATTTGTACCGTGGATCCAGAATTGTGGCACAAATGTAATGTTGTTGTGACAGAATCTTATTTTGCACCCTTGCATTTTCACTTAAGCGACATGATAAGCTCTCCACCAACTCATATGCTTCTTTTTTTCCTCCACACCTATGTACGCTTCACACACCCCCTTCAGCTGTTGCTCTAGCATGTGCAACAATGGGATAGCTTGGCCCATAGTACAGTCCTCCTTGCTGACTTCACGTGTGAAGACCTCGAAAGGAAGAAGCAGCTCTGTAAGAGATTTAACTAGGCACCATTGGTCCATCTGAAGGGTCATGCCTTTCACAGTAGCATCCGCCCTTCGCATGACATATTCATTGATTGGTCTGTACTGCTCAAACAGATGGTCAAGCATGTAATACGTTGAGTTCCAACGTGTTGCCACCTCCTGGATGAGTGCTTTGACTGTCATTCTATAGTCACGTTGAATGATCCTCAGCTGCTTCCGGGCTTTAAAGGAATGGCTGAAATGCGTGCATATTCTGCGGCAGGTGGTCAGTAAGTTGCTGACTATGGGTTCTTTTTTCAGAAAGTCTTGAACTATAATGTTAATGCAGTGCGCCAAACACGGGACCCTGAAATACTCACCAAGCATCATGGCCTTAAGTATATTACTGCCATTATCCGTGGCAACAAAACCAATGTGAAGCCCTCTGAGGCGCAGCCATTCAAAGACCTTGCTGTTAAACTCTTCCAAAATGTTTTCAGCAGTCTTATCTTAATTCTTATCTTAATTGTGACTTATAGAGCGCTCGTTCACCGATTGGTTTCATGGCGCTGGAGACTAGGTAGGTGCCAATCCGGAACAGTTTATTCATAAGCTTGTGTGAATAACCAAGTTTTAAGAGATTTTCTGAATAGGAGCAGATTGGTGAGTATGAGATTTCTCCATGGCGAACATGGCTACAGTTGCATGTTTCCGAGAAGCATTAAAAATTGCAGCTGTGTCAACAGCACCTACTTCAGATAGCTTGTCTCTAACCCCCACAAAAGAGACCCAGTGTGCAGTGATGCACATGTAATCAGTGGCTTGGCAACTGGTCCACATGTCTGTTGTCAGGTGGATTTTGTGAACAGCACTCTGCTGCAAAGCTTGTCCAACCAATTCCAGCACATCGTGATGTAGTGCTGGAACAGCAACTCGGGCGAAATAGGACCAGCTGGGAACCTTCCATTTAGGGCAGATGGCTGACACAAATTCAAGGAAACCCACCCCTTCCACAAATGAAAAAGGGAGAAGGTCCAGCGCTAACATTTTAGCCAGCTTCGCATTGTACAACCGTGCCGTTGGGTGGTTGCGTTGGTACTGCCCCTCCGACCTAAGCATGCTGTCAATGGGAGGCTGGAATATTTTCCTTTGTGGTGCACCTTTCTTCTTGAACCCAGCTAGGCTCAATGACGCTGCACTTTTGCTCATTGCAGTGCCCGGTTGCCTTGGTGTCTCATGTTGACTCTTACTACGGTGCCACTCAGATGTTGCTGAGGATGTGGGCGGTACCAGTACACTGCTGGGGTAGGGCTAGAAATGTCTCCCTCTTGTTGACCTTCCACCGCGATCATATCTTCCCCTACTTCTTCATCCCCAACAACAGCAATGGGTCCAGTTTTCCTTTTTTCTAAGTGAAGTAGGTGAGCCTCCCACTTGATAGTGTGGTGTTTTTTGAGATGACTTGTTTGTCCTCCGGTACCATAGTTTGTACCAAGCTTACCCCGCCTAACAGCCTGCCGACAAATTGAGCATATAGCAATGTTCTCCTCCTTACTGCTAACCGAAAAGAAGTCCCAAACTGTGGAGGAGAACTTTCTGGCGCTGCTGGAGGTGCCACTTTCAATACCAGATGAAATGGAGGGTGTGCATGGAATTTGACTCTGTGCACTTACATTACCACCACCTACTGAGGTGGTGGTTGAGCTGGATGTAGGTCCCTGCCGGGCCTTTGCAAAGGCAAATATGGAAGCTGGAGGTCGTGTTGGCGTTACCTGTGTTGGTGGTATCCGTGCTACATCCCTCGCAGCGATTTGGGATAGTCTAATAATGTTGGTCTCCATCTCCGCAGGCCCAGGAGTGATGTTCGTGATGACTGGCTCTTCATCATCATCATCATCACCCCCTCGTCTACATCTACCTCCATAACTGTAAGGCTTTCTGGAACCTTCCTTTTCACTAGCCTTGTCTTGTGGCGTGCATCACTCTCAGGCTGAGCTGGTGGCTTCCAAGTGGCATCTGGATCATCAGAAGCGGGGCTTGAAGAAGAAGTTGATGGACTAACCCTCCTTTTCCTTGCTGGGGGTATGGAAGACAATGGATCTTCTGGAACAGTGGCTTGCTCCTCTTCGTCTGCAAAAAGCTCGATTTCCTGAACTGCCCCTACTTCAGGTGGAACAACTACTATTGTGGGCTGTGGTTCCGGCTGTGGTTCCGGCTGCGGCTGTGGTTGCGGCTGTGGTTCTGGCTGTGGTTGCGGTTCTGGCTGCGGCTCCGGCTGGGGTTGCGGCTGGGGTTGCGGCTGGGGTTGCCCACTTATCTGCTGAGTTTCCGCCTGCGAGTGCGTGGATTGGGTACTACTTTGCGATAATGACATTTCAACATCACTGGTCGTTAGTAGACTGGCTACCTCTGCCACAGTGATGGGCTTGGGCCTAGGTTGCTGGGGTGGGCCCACTGATGCAGAGGTGCTGCTCCCAGCTTGGTCCCCGCTGGACACCGCTGCTGCAGGCGTAAGTTTTTTTACCAAAAACACATCGGCCGGCACACCAGTCTTGGCAAGTGCCACTTCCTTCTTCTGTCCCTTCTTCTCACTGGCAACTTTCTTGGTACTGGAGGACCTGGTACCTTTCTTTGGGGCCATCTTCTTCAGATGTCAGCAGGACGCAGGTGCACAAGTTGCAGAGATGTCTGTGGTCACACGTGGACGTGACGCGCAGCAGGACTTCTGCCTGGCAGTACAACGGGTGATGATGATGACACCTCCTCCTCTGTCTTTTTGTGCACCTAAAAGCAAAGAAGCCAGGAGAAGAACATCAGTGAAATGTTGCATTTGTTGTTGTGGTTCAATTACTAGCAGTACAAACAAACAAATAAAATATATAAATTAGTGTAGCCATTTGTGAGACTGTCAACAAGGGCTTTCATGGTATACTGTGTACACTGTCAGGAAGGATAGGAAAGAAGAGGAACAACAACCAAAATACAAATGTAATAGAAGTGGACCCTGTTTGGCATTAAATGATTTGCTCATCACATCATTCAGGGAGCTGCAGCTGGCAAAGGGGATGGATGCAAGCAGTAAGCCAAGAGGAAAACCATGCAGGCCTAAATGGCAAAAGCAGCACACTTATAACTCCCACCAGCCACATGGACACTCACAAATCACAAGCAACAAGCATGAGGCCTGGAAAACAATGTACTGAAAACAGGCCTACGATAGCCAGGCAAAGGCTGCATGGTAAACCACACTGCTTTGCCTGTAATGCAATAAAATGCAAAAACGAAAATACACAGGGCTAAACAAGGCCTGCAACACACCACACACAACTAAGGCATGTATTTAACACACCCCAAAAAACTGAAATACACCCAAAAATCCACATTTTGCAATTCAATCCAATGCCATCCATGTGCCCTAAATGATGTTTAAATTCAACAGAACACACAGAAACAGTTGTTTCATGCACCCCTGACTACCTCTGGGCCCACTGGATGAAAGGCCTGTTGGCAGACTAGGCTACAAGCTTGCAGGCCTATGGCAAAAAGCACACAACCGGGCTTCAAAATGGCCGCCAGCCTCATGGCCAGACCCACAACAACAAGAAACTAAAGACAGAAAATGCAGGCCTATGGCAAAAAGCACACTGACAGGCTTCAAAATGGCCGCCAGCCTCATGGCCAGGCCCACAACAACAAGAAACTGAAGACAGATAATGCAGGCCTATGGCAAAAAGCACACTGCCTGGCTTCAAAATGGCCACCAGCCTCATGGCCAGGCCCACAACAACAAGAAACTAAATACAGACAATGCAGGCCTATGGCAAAAAGCACACTGCCTGGCTTCAAAATGGCCGCCTGCCTCATGGCAAGGCCCACAACAACAAGAAACTGAAGACAGACAATGCAGGCCTATGGCAAAAAGCACACTGCCTGGCTTGAAAATGGCCGCCAGCCTCATGGCCAGGCCCAGAACAACAAGAAACTAAAGACAGACAACGCAGGCCCATGGCAAAAAGCACACTGCCTGGCTTCAAAATGGCCGCCAGCCTCATGGCCAGGCCCACAACAACAAGAAACTGAAGACAGACAATGCAGGCCTATGGCAAAAAGCACACTGCCTGGCTTCAAAATGGCCACCAGCCTCATGGCCAGGCCCACAACAACAAGAAACTGAAGACAGACAATGCAGGCCTATGGCAAAAAGCACACTGCCTGGCTTGAAAATGGCCGCCAGCTTCATGGCCAGGCCCACAACAACAAGAAACTGAAGACAGACAATGCAGGCCTATGGCAAAAAGCACACTGCCTGGCTTGAAAATGGCCGCCAGCCTCATGGCCAGGCCCACAACAACAAGAAACTGAAGACAGACAATGCAGGCCTATGGCAAAAAGCACACTGCCTGGCTTGAAAATGGCCGCCAGCCTCATGGCCAGGCCCACAACAACAAGAAACTGAAGACAGACAATGCAGGCCTATGGCAAAAAGCACACTGCCTGGCTTGAAAATGGCCGCCAGCCTCATGGCCAGGCCCACAACAACAAGAAACTAAAGACAGACAATGCAGGCCTATGGCAAAAAGCACACTGCCTGGCCTCAAAATGGCCACCAGCCTCATGGCCAGGCCCACAACAACAAGAAACAGAAGACAGACAATGCAAGCCTATGGCAAAAAGCACACTGCCTGGCTTCAAAATGGCCACCAGCCTCATGGCCAGGCCCACAACAAGAAGCCTAGGCCACAAAGGGAAACACATGCAGGCCTTAGTATATGGCAAAAGCAGCACACTTGTAACTCCCACCAGAAATGGCTACCAGCCACATGGACACTCACAAATCACAAGCAACAAGCAGGAGGCCTGGAAAACAATGTACTGAAAACAGGCCTATAATAGCCAGGCAAAGGCTGCATGGTAAACCACCCTGCTTTTGCTTTGCCTGTAATGCAATAAAATGCAAAAACGAAAATACACAGGGCTAAACAAGGCCTGCAGCACACCACACACAACTAAGGCATGTATTTAACACACAGCCCAAAAAACTGAAATACACCCAAAAAAAACACATTTTCCAATTCAATCCAATGCCATCCATGCCCCCTAAATGATGTTTGAAATTAATAAATAGATCACACAGCAATCCATGACCCATGACTAGCTCTGGACCTACTGGCTACCCACAACGATTTATTTTTAAAAATGATGAAAAGTACCAAAAATCAAGTTGCAGCAACTGCAATGCCCCAATCAAACAACACCAACTTACTTGTAAAATCTCAAATCCCAAAATCCTCAAATCCAATGATAATGATGCAGCAGACACAAAGAGTGATCCTTCCAGCTCAAATCCAAGTGAAAAATGAACAGGAGATGGACAAAGCACCGGGAGGAGCCTGCTGGACAGGAACAGGAAGTAGGAGACTCTGTGGCACTTCCTCCCTCTCCCCCCCAAAAAATTTGACCAAAAAGGACAGCCAAATATCAATCTGAGGTTTTTTTTTCATCCAAATCATCAATTTATAGAAGTTTTGATGCTGCTTGCGATGTTATTGTTCTCCAGATTGAAAATGTTGCGTGTTCGGGATCGCGAGCTGTACAAAAATATCGCCGGATGTCCGATGGCGCGCCCGAATGATGTGTTCGCAGTCGCAATCTCTCTTGCGGTGCACGATGGCGCGGCGAATGGCGTGTTCGCGATCGCACACTCTCGCATTGTCCGATGGCGCGGCGAATGACGTGTTCGCGATCGCAAACTCTCGCGGGATAACGCGGCCGGCTACCGAAATCTCGTGGCGCACGCGAACGGATAGGAAAACCCGTCGGCGAACGCAGGAATCCCGGTAAGTCGCTATTGCGCGCGCTAGAACGCATTTTTAAAGCGCGACAAGAAAATAATTCCGCTACGCCGCGGATCGCGGAATTGTTGGCAATTCCGCGTTCTCCGCGGAACGCGAAATTGCCTAAATTCCGCAAATTCCGCGAGCGGAGCGGAATTGGATGCCCAGGGTTAGTTAGAACTGGCATGGTCAGGTTTCTGCCCTTTCCACAGGACAAAAACAGTTTTAGTTGCTGTCAATGATGAACTCAGAATTATCTTAGACTAGGGGTGCTAATTGACCTCTCCGCAGCATTTCACACTATGAACCATTATATTATTCTACAAAGTACCCAAATTAAGGCACCAGGCGTTGAAGAGAATTACATCCCCTCTGGCCAATAGACTTTAGGAGATTTTTCATTCTCCCTACAGATCTAGGGGTATATTTTCTAAGATTTTGCACTGTGTTTGCACAGCAAAAGTGACAAAAATCAACCAAATTTTATTTTTGCAATTTATTTTCCGGTAGAAAATAAGTTTTGCGCTAGAAATTCACTTGCAAGTAGCCTTGCATTACTCAGCGCCAAGTGTACTTTCCAGTGATTGTCTTTGGGCTCCCAATTAACCACCCATGGTTTTTGATGCAAAAGACTAACTACTAAAAGGTAAACAGAGTTTTGCACAAAAAAATAACGCCCTCTTGAAATAGGCGCTATCAAGGAGAAATGTTTTTATTTCTCCTATCTTTTCCGACTTTGCATGTCTGCTGGACTGTACAGCACACATACAAAGTAGGAGAAGTTTTAAAGTTCCTCTAAGAATAGTTTTATGTACTGAAAGGGTACCCTTCCGGTACAAAACCTCTACTAGACTCACAAAGCCACCTTTGCACTCTGGTGCAAAGGTGTGTACATGGCAGCCTGATTGTGCACCAGTGATTGGGAGAGAGTAGGATATTGTCATTTCTCTGTTGATATTGAGCCTTCCTGCTTTGTTCCTGTCACGCAAAGCAGCAGAACATTTTTGGCTGCTGTGCTGAGTTGTATAAGAATTTAGCAAATAGATCCCCAAGTTTTTGTGTGTTAACGTGATGGGCTCCTCAGTTCAAGGTGTATGTTGTTTCTATATTGTGAGAAAGATATCCTTTTTAGCCTGATCACACTAAGATTTTGACTGATACTGGTGGTTGCTGACTCTGATTGTGCCCTGGACTCTGCTGCCAGGCCCAGGGCCAGTACTCTGTTTACAAGGTATATCGTAATTGGACGTAATTATAATTGGCTCTGACACCCTACCTGTAAGTCCCAAGAATATGGTAGGGCATGTAGGTTTAGAGACCCCAGTGGATTTAATGCACTTAAGTTTGCACTGCTGTGGTGTCTGCTGTCATTTTAAAGGCAACCCTGCTTTGCAGGCTGCTTTTAAAATAAAACTATGTCCAAGTTTGACATTGGAATGAAAATTACTTCCAAAGACCTAAACGATCTTATTTTTACATATAAGGCACCCCTATGGTCTGCCCCAGGTGCCGCAGTGTAGACTGCATTGTGATCATAAGCAGGTGCATCTTAAAAGATGTTTTATATGCACTACCAATTTCCTTTTTTCCCATTGTAGATTGCAAGCTCTGTAGGCTAACATGGGAAGGCTTTATTAAACATTAATAAAGCCTATCTTTTCAAAGAATGAGCTACAAATATAATTCAAAGTATGAAAATAAAAGTTACAATAAATCCAGCAACTTGCCAAGGTTGGATTTATTATAACTATTACAGGAAAGAAGTTATAGAACTGCTTTTATGAAGTTACCTAACATCAGCCCTGTAGTAGGCTCTTCTGACTGGCCAGCCTCTGACAGGCTGAGCCAAGATTCCTTGATGAAGTGTGTGTAGTAGCCTCAGGTTTTGTATATATGTTCTCTTTCACTTTGTAACTAGCTGCTCAGCCAGTGTGAGTGTTCCGTGTAGAATGTTGGTGTGATTGACATGAGTGGAATGCTTGGGTGCCTGGTGTGTGAGTGTGTCAGTTGGAAGATGGGCTGAGCAGCTAGGAGGCTGCTCCTGGTGGGGCTTGTTGTAACTTCTACTTATGGACTTAATAAACTACAAGTAACTCAACTCGGCTACGTCTTCAATCTCTCCTGAACACGTGGGGCCAGCCCACTACATTTTGGCGACGAGGATGGGATTTATCCTCGCTCAACGTGCCAACCAAGAGGAGTTAAGCTAAAGATGATGGGCCTAAGAAGTAAGGAATTTGAAGAAAGTAACAAGAAAACTCAAGATAAAGAAACTGCTCAAGCACGCTTAGCAGCCCCACCAGTGTCCACTACACCGGACAGCCCCAGCCCAGGCGTGCTGTGCTTTGATCCAGTACTTTCAAAACCTGGTAATATGTTATCAATGCTGCCTACATCTTGCAAAAGATCCTAACCCCACCACAAATGTCTACGGTGACACAACAAACGTATACAGTGCCTCTGAAACAAAGTAATCACTGGCTGCCTGATTTTCTGCCTCGAGTGCGTAGTTAGGCGATTCTATTTGGTGAAAGGCTTCATTTGTACAAGTTCCTCATTTGTGACTGTGTACAAACTCAAGACTTTTCTTTGCGTGGGATTTGATGGATGTTTGCTATTCAGCGTGTCTCCGAGTCAGCACACCACTGCTGGGAACTCCACTTGTGCCATTTTACTTTTAATTACTGGTGTTTGTATCGTTGCACGGCCGGACGATACTTTTATGGCCTTCTCTCCCTGCATGCTGCAAGAAGAGGCCATCAGCGTGAGTAATGTTTGATGTTTTTTTTATTTACTACTGCGAGCATATTCTCTTCACTACATTGAAGCTGATAGAAACTGTCACCCAACATTTTAAAACTTGAAAGTGAGCGCGTTCTCACCTCATGCACCTCGGGCAGTCTTCGTCTGTGACGGACCTGACATTTCTGCCTCCGTCACCCGCAAGCCTCTTCGCGCAGGATCGTGGGCGCCCGCACACGCCGTGAGCCACCCTGTGCTGGCGTGCTTAGCGTGCCGCCATCTTGCAGTTGGAGGATGCGGTTGTCTCTTATAATCTGGGATCTGTGTTACCTTTTATCCGCCAACCACGGTGTAATGTTTCAATAAAGTTGTTCACTACTAAGTCAGCGCCAGCGTTGCAGTGCTACGATCTCTTCTCTCCTCATGGACTGTTCCAATTTGAGGTTTGTTCGCTCAACATGGATTTTTGTTGCCTCTTCTCTTATTTGAGGATCGTTTTGCACCACATGGATTTCGTTTGCCACCATTTAAGGATCTTTTCGTTTTGCAAGCAGTTTGGTGGTGAGTTCTTGTCTTCTTTGGTACCGTCATTTTTCACAGAATTTTACTGGCAAACCGTGTGGAGAGCCTTTATGTTATAACCTGACCTGTTGCCTTTCCAGCTTCCGTGGGTTTCGTCACTGCTGCTGAGAGGTTCAGTCCTCCTGCTAGTCTCCTGAGCTGTTTCATCTCTACATGATACTGGTTGTATCATTTGAACGCCTGTCCACCATCATCACGGTGACGGGCACACCAGTGACACTTTAGTAGCTAACAGTGCATATTTATTTGCTTTGTCTCTAGTTCCAGTCCTCTAAAGGAAAAAACGAGTTGTGTACTTTCAATGACATTTCTTATTCACGTGCACTGTACTCATTTGATGGTTTATGTTATATGATGTCGTATCCCTGCCTAAGGGATGGGAGTGGGTCTTAGTCCCATGTCTCTTCTTTACGCATGTTCTCTTTTCAGATGATGTATCCCTGCCTAAGGGATGGGAGTGGGTCCTAATCCCATGTCTCTTATTCACGCATTTTCACGTTTCAGATGTTTTATCCCTGTCATTGGGATGGGAGTGGGTTACAGTCCCTTTTCTCCTTTTTACGTTACTGCAACAGTTTTTGCTTAGCCTTTTTATCCTTAAATGTGGGGTTACTTAGGGTTTTGTTGCTTTGTTATTTTTGGTATGGGTTTTAGTCCCATTTCCAAGTCAATTGTCTCTGTACCTTCACGTTTATGTATTGTGTGTTTGCCACACTTTACTGCAGTCGTGTAGTTTTATTATCTGCACATGTCCTTGGGTTATAGTCCCATGTGACACTAGATGCACATGTCTTTGGGTGTTAGTCCCATTGACACTAGCTGTTACACTCCATGTTGTTGGACATATCTCTTTATACGTCATCCCTTACGCTACTTGGGTTTGATGTACATCCTTTCTTTTGGATGTGTGTTTTGGGTGTTAGTCCCACTTAAACGTTTTAACGTCATGTTGTGTCCAGTGTGTAAGCCGTCCTGCGCATCACCTTGCTGTTTTTAGTGTGTAAGCCGCCTTGCGCCTCACCCTGTAATTTTACGTCGTTATGTTGTGTGTGTAAGTCACCCTGTGCTTCACGTCGACGTAAAGTGTGCGTTTGTCACACTGTGCTGCACCTGTGTTATCTCGTGCTTCACATGTTCTTGGGTGCCAGTCCCATGCAACACTAGTTTTTACTCTGCTTAGTTTATGGGTTAGTCCCATCTTAACATGTTCCCTACATGAGGGGTGGCGTTTTGGCCACAGTCTCCTTAGTTGAGGAGTACTTCTTTGGGTGTAGTTCACCCATAGTGTTTTAGTCTTGGGGTACGTCTCCCCTTTACTTTCATTGTGGTTGTTGCTCACTTTTTATCTGTGAGCTGTTCTTACACTACTTACTTTTACACTTTTTATCCTATATTAAAGGAGGCGGATGGTGTCAGTGTGTTTTATCCTTTCATTCTCTTTTCCTCCTTTGTTTGTCTGTTTTCCCTCTCGTGATGTGGTGTCACCCCTCATCCCTGGGTTTACGGACTTTTTCCTGCAATTGTATATTCCTGTGTATAGTTTCTTTGCACTTTTGTTATGGTCTTATTTGTTTTTCATTTCGAGAGGAAGGGGATAATGTAGTATCCTCAGGTTTTGTATATATGTTCTCTTTCACTTTGTAACTAGCTGCACAGCCAGTGTGAGTGTTCCGTGTAGAATGTTGGTGTGATTGACATGAGTGGAATGCTTGGGTGCCTGGTGTGTGAGTGTGTCAGTTGGAAGATGGGCTGAGCAGCTAGGAGGCTGCTCCTGGTGGGGCTTGTTGTAACTTCTACTTATGGACTTAATAAACTACAAGTAACTCAACTCGGCTACGTCTTCAATCTCTCCTGAACACGTGGGGCCAGCCCACTACAGTGTGAAGTGGCCTGGGCTGAGACAAAAAGACCATCTGGCGGGAGGGGGTCTGCAGCTGCAGATGGAAGGAAAGGAAGGCTGGGTAGCCAAACTGGACTTCAAAGGGAGAAAGACAGTTAGGACAGGAACCAGGCCCACCCTTACTTCCTGCAGCCCCAGCCAGAGGGGAGTACCTGTAATTAAATGAGGAGAGGGGCTGGAAGGTGAGTGTAGGCAAAGGTTAGCTACACCTGTGGGTTGGGTTAGCCAGACTTAAACCTCCAGGAGAGATTTTTTCCATTTTTATTTTTGTTAAGAAGTGCTTTCTGGAAACTGGGATAAATATGGGAGAACTGCCCAGCAACTCAGATCCCTCCCTAGAAATTTCAAGAGAAGAAGGACTGCCCTGCTGAATCCCTAGTCTAGACCAATAGAGGACTGCACTCTGAAGGACTGGACCTACTGAGCACCTAGGCTTGCTTCAATGAATTAAGGAGTGGACTCCCTGAAAGCAACAGGTAGAAAATAGCTTCAAGAAGTTAACTGCTTCAAGTCCATCAAGACAAGCCCAGCACACCACATCACCTGGAGTTTAGAGGATTTGACCAGGTGCATTGTGGGGATTGTAGTTCCAAACCTCCAAGAGGCAACTTAGAGCTTCTGGGCCCTTGTATGGTGTTGTGGGCCCTCAAAGACCCAAAGGACACCTTCTGTAAGAAGATCCGGATGTTTGGAAGCATTTGGATAACTTTTGTCAAAAGGCTCCATAAGTTGACAGCGACGACGAGAGTCAAGCTAGCGACGTCGAACCGCGACTCAGGCTGAAATCCAGATTTGCCCCGCTGAAAACTTCAGAGCTCTTCACCAGCAACTATAAAGACAAAGACCTCCAGGAGTCACTGAAGCATCGAGCTGAAGCAGGCCGCCATCATCCAACTTCAACCTGGCTTGCCCTGAAGTATCGCTCGACGTCGAGGGAAAAACAATTAAAAAGTTACTACGTGCAAAGGTAAAGTGCGAAGATAACATTTTGGCTGGCCCCAACCCCCAATGTATCTGACCTACGCTCCATCGCAGTCAACCTGAAACATTGCCTTGGTCCCGGTCAAGTGCGACCAGATAGCCGCAGTTGGCACTTTTAACTTTTGGCGCTAGAAAGCACATTTTTATAATTAATCATTAAAAATTAATATCTCCGGTTCCCTACATTAGATCTTTGTCATTGTCAAGTCATTGTAAAGATAAAAATGCTTCCTATTATTATAAATTGGTGTTGGAGTTTTATTGTGTGTTATTATTAACTGTTTTGATAATAATATTTAGAAATTGAGCTAGCAGGAAACTCTTCTAAAGAGCTTTTTAAAATATTGAATTATTTGTTAAACCACATGCTTGGAATCCCACTATCCCGGCTTCCCAACCTCTGTGCGACTCTTTGACAAACTGCTTCGAAGATAAAATTACGGCTACCTATGACAACTTCCCTTTTGCCCATAGCCAACTATAAACAGCAATGGACTTCAATGTGCCTTCCTTAAACAGCACTGCCACATTAGAAAAATTTGAGCCTTGCTCTTTGGAGCAGGTTCAATCAATGCTGGCTGGTGCAAAATCAGGGTACCCACATGACATTTGCCCCCCTAAAGTCACTTCCTCTTTAGCATCTGTATTGCACCTGCTGTTGTTGCAATTTTTAATCTTTCTCTTGATTCGGCCTCTCTTTCTGATGAGTGGAAGTCAGTGCAAGTAATTCCCATTCTAAAAAAAACTAATGCCAACACTGACATTCTCTCCAATTATCGTCCCATCTTTTTACTTCCTCTGCTAGGCAAGTGCTTTGAATCCCACATAAGCAAATAACTGGCTGCATATCTGGAAGTGCATAAAATCCTTGACCCCTCACTACTGGGTTTCAGAGCAATGCACAGTCTGGAAACCGCACTGGTGGCAGTCACAGATACCAGTAGGCTCTCATTGGATGCAGGTATTCCAGCAATGTTGTTTCTGCTAGATCTGTTGGCAGCATTCAACATGGTCTCACATTCCATTCTAATCCACAGGCTGCACAATACGGGCATACATGGCAGAGCTCTACACTGACTCAGAGACTTCCTTAGCAATCGTACCCAAACCATCAGGTTGTACTCCTTCAGTTCCCGCTCTATGCCGGTTAACACGGAGTCCCGCGGGGTTCTTCCCTGAGTTCAAGATTATTTATTGTCTACATGGCCCTGCTTGTGCAGATTGTTAGGTCCTGTTGCTTTGAGATCATGTCCTATGCTGATGACATCCAACTAGTCATCTCTTTCGGGCATGCTCCGAACGTGGTGAAAATAAGGTCTGCTGACCACATGAGGAAAATCGTCGATTGGATGGCTAAAAACTGTCTTCAATTAAATGGTGAAAAAACAGAGATAATGATGTTTGGCAAGGCTCAGGAATCTTGGTCAGCAGACTGATGGCCCGTCGAATTAGGCCCTGCCTCTCACCCCAAATTGGTAGTAAAAAATCTTGGTGTCAAATTTGACCAGACACTTTCTATGAAGAACCAAAGTAGCACCATATGTGACACCTGTTTCTCCACTCTGCGGCTACTCAGGAAAACCTTCCCATAGCTCCCTGTGTCATCAAGAAAAACCCAAGTCCAGGCACTGATTACCAGTCGCCTGGACTATGAGAATGCTCTGCTAGTAGCAGCAAACGAGATATTGCTGACCAAACTTCAGGTGGTGAAAACACCACAGCCCGCCAAATCTGTAACCTCCCCCCGGTTCTGTCTCTGCTCCCATTTTGAGGGCCCTTCATTGGCTCCCCATCAGGGAATGGGCTATATTTAAACTGTGTTGTGTTACACACAAGGCATTAACTACCCGGCTTCCCGCATTCCTGTTCAGCAGACTTAGCTTATACCAGCCAACTTGTTTGTTCAGATCTGCGAACCAAGCTCTTTTTAAAAACTCATCGCATTCACACAGCTAAATTTGGTGGCAGATCTTTTTTCCACCTCACCCCGTTCAACTGGAACAAGCTTCCTTTACAAATTCATATGATTCAGGATCATTCTACTTTCAAAAAACATCTAAAAATATGGTTATTCTAATAAGTTGTGTGCACTTGCCACCTCGGGTTGTTAGCACCAAGATACACCCCCGGGTGTGATTCCTTCAGCGCAAATGCCTATAACATAACATAACATAAATGTGTTACACACCTGTCTCCTAAGTTAAGCCTGACTGCTCATGAGCCAAGCCACCAAGGGTTGAGCAAGGATTCATTTATTGAGACTTGACTGGACCTTATTTGTGCTTGTGATATGATTACTAGCTGTAGTTACCTCCTAATAAACCCCCTTCCAGAATTTATCTACTTCTATTAGTTCATTCGGAGCACCATTCTGCACCTATGTGCATGGTATTAAACTGCCCTTATGGAGTGATAGCAACACTCTACGCTTTCAAGCAGTTTCTTGTCTTTATGACATCTATTGCCTCTTGGATGGTGAACGGTTCTGTGAAGTAAAACCCAGAGAAAACTGGATTTTATTTGCACCTTGCTAAGTTTCACTTGTTGCCCGTAAGGAAGTAAATCCTCTTTAAATGTTCAAGCTTGGAAAAAATTTGTGTACAGGTTTGGCTCACCATGCTTGCATTCTTCTTCTCATCCTTATGTGACTTTATAATCGTTGAGGCAATCTGCCTCACACTTAATACAGATTCCCAAGATTTAGCAGTCTCAGATGGGGGGCATTCCTTTTCGGTCCTGGCAGCCACTCATTGGAGCATAAGCTATAAGCCCTATACTCAACCAAACTGCCTTAGAAAACACGTTAAGACAGCTCTTTTCTCTGTCCATTTCCTTTTTCTCACTTCTCTCTGTTGATTTTTGAGTTCAGTGCCGGTTTATCCCAAGATAACACAGCATTTGTAAGCTTTCTAAATAAATAAAACCATGCGCAAAAACAAAAAGGGAATGCTTTTAGGCAATGAATCCTGAGTTTCCCATTGGAATCCTGGAAAAAGCAGACACATGTCAGCCCAGGAAAGTTTGTCTAGAATGTTCTTTCCTAGCAATTTCCCCCATTATTCAAATTTTTATTGTATTACATTCTTGATGACTTTGTTTTTTAGTCTTTAGAAATAAAAATTTCTGAGTGTTACTTTCTTAAGATATACTTAAAGGTATTTAGGTGTTATTAACTTCGTTTTACATTTTCAGTTACTGTAGCTGGTAGTTATGCTACTAAATCAGCATCTTTTTCTAAGAGAAATACAGAGGAGGTACACTAGGATAATCAGGAGGAACACGAAGTGGCTGCTGAGGTTAGTGCTAAGTCATTCTTAAAAACAACACTTGACATCTGTTAACTTTAATCCCAGTATTCCTTAATTTACAATACGCCCATGACACATTTCACGCGTGACTTCTCTCTACCGCATCCCCTACTCTGGTCCTTCTTCAACATTCCATGAAACTTACCTATCCATATAAACGCTACATCTATGCCAAACCTAAACCTATCCCAATCCCTGAAATCAAGCTTACCTAACCCAACCTAAAAGCAATATTTTCTGTCACACTTTTAGGATGATAAACTGCGAGAATTTCTGAATCATGACCTAGGATTCGAGTAGGGGATAGCATGACCACTGGAATTATTGATACAATGGTTGATCAAAATTATGCAGCAGAGTTAGCTAGTTATCTGGCATGAATAATTGCGGGACATAATTTAATGGCTCATATTTTTCTGCAAACATACATATGTGTGTTCCCCTATCAATAATAAGTTAACCACAGTTACTTATATTGAAACTGTTGTATGGACATCCTTCTAACGACAGTAAGTATTTGCTTTTTACTATCGCTCCAATAAGTTCATCATAGCTCAAATTTTTTAATATAAATAATTGTGTTTACTCTATGATCAATTGGGGAACAGACAGATATATGGTTCCAACTGTTGCAGACTCATCCACAATAGTCCTTAAAGACTGTAGTAATTTAAGTATTCTGTTTGACCAATTAAACACACTTCAATGCTGTCTAGTCAAATGATTCACTTTATTGTTGAACAACACCTGAATACAGCAACTGAAAGGTGACCACTTAATTAGCCCTCCCAAAGGGTCTGCTACCACAGGTCACCCTTGTGTGGCAGTCTAATTGTAACTAGTTTTTTCTTATCCGTTTGGGCTAGTAACACTTTTTAAATTATGCAGGTGGTAGTTGATTGATGTATAGCATGTACAGAAAATAGTAATTATGCACAAAGCATCCCATGGATGTAGAATTGCTTGAATCCAATAGCCCTCTCTAGAACAGTCTGTAGACTTTTGTGACTATACAAGCACATTGTATTGTATTATATTTGCTTTTATATGGCGCTTACTACCCTTGACAAAACATTGCAGTGCCTTATGCTGGGGAGCACAATGGTCCGGGACCCAAGGTTAGAGGTAGTCCAGTGTTGTTGGTTATTGAATTAGACGTGAACTCCTAGAGAAATAAAATCATTCAATGCATTCTCCTAAGTTTCTGTGTGGTAGATTTAAGTAATAGGAGTTAGGTGTGATCATTGTTGAGAAAAGGGGGTATATGAGGTCATGCTGATCTCTGGTAAGGTTCATAGATGATCTAGAGGAGATTAGGCAGCATTGGGCTGCAGTCTTATTACTTTCCAAAAAAAGGAGAGGTTGTGATCTTTGAAATGAGCTGTGGGTAATTTGCAGAAATACATTACCAGAGATCAGTAGCAGCTGGTGACAACTGAAAGTTGAGGGGCAAGCAAACTTTCTGGCAAACTGTCACTGAAAGAAACAAGCAATGCCTATAGGCTCTTTTTCAAAGCTCTCAATCATGGCTTGTTATAAACAATGATAACGAGTTGTTAGAAATGGGGGCTCTGATTGGCAGGAGTTTGCACCCTTGGCCAAGCAGGGACCTCCACTCTACTCCAGGTAAGTCTGAAAATGCCCTAGGGGATCCTGTACCCACCCTCTGGTAGCTTGGCGCAGAGCAGACAGGCTTATCCAGCGAGGCAATGTGTAAAGTACTCGTGTAACACACACCCACGTAACCCAATGAGGACGCTGGGAAAAGGAAAGACACCACACCGGTCTAGAAAAATAGCGGTTCCGTTTTATGTATAGAAAAGATTGAGATCATAATCAGAAAAGTTCAATCAGGGGTTTGGGGGTAGTCCACTAGTATCTTTCAAGCAGTGCTTTAGAGCAAAAGATCAACTGGTCCAATTCTAGAATTGAGATATTGAATTTGGGGAAGCGTGTAATCGGTTGCAGGCTGTGACGCCTGTGCACTCTTATCTGACAGTTCAAGTTTGTCCGGGGACTGCAGAGCACTGCCCAAGACCGGCTAGCCACCACAATTACCTGCGGGGAGACTGTGAGGTGGGTCACTGTCCTCACCACCCTCCAGGAGGTGCAGTCTTGAAGGATCTTCCGGCCCGGCTGGGTGCGGCTGGGGCGGCGGTGAAGTCGTCAGGAGCTTTGGCAGTCTTACGTCCTGGTACCTTGTCCGGAGGGGGGTTACAGCGCTCAGGTGCCTGCGCTGAGTTTGCGGTGGGTGCTCTGTCACCGTGGAGAGGCTTGCACCGTGAAAGTCAAAGCACGCTGGGGCCACGGCAAATGGCGAGCGTGGTCGGGTGACAGAGCCGGATCGTAAGCTGCAAGATCTTTAATCCCTGGGACCTCAGGGAGTCAGGGGGACACCAGCAACCCTTAGAGACACTATGGGTGGATACCTTTGTTCTTGTAGCAGGGCAGAGGTCAGCAGGCAGAAGGCCAGTTGCACAAAGCAGGGCAGCAGTTCCTGGGAACAGTCCAGCACGGCTAAGAGACAATCCTTCCAGCACAGCAGCCTTTACTCCAGCAGAGTTTCGTGCAGGTCCAGTAGGGTAACAAAGATGTGAGGCCAGGGCCCTATTTTTATACCCTGGTGCCCAGCTACTAGAAGGGGGCAGAAGCTTCTGGAAGGGTCTTTGAGGTTCTGGGGTGTTCCCTGTCTCACCTGACCTGGCTCCTGGCTGTCTGCAATGACAAAGCAGGGTTATTAAGCCTATTGTGGGGCAGCAGGGCCCAGTCTATTCAAATGTAAGTGCGAATCACCACTCCCTCCTCTCAGTCCAAGAAGGCTATCAGTATGAAGATGAAGGAGATTATTGTGATTTGGTGTAAATCTGTTTAGTAGTTTTTGAAAAAAGAAAGTTAAAAAATATTTTCATATCTGGATAGCTGGGTTCGAGGGACTCTCGCACTCTGATTGGCTGCCAGCACCGTTTGAAAAATGTTGCTGGCAGCCATTACAGGACTCGTCAACTTAGTCCCCTGTCTAGAAGTTTATAAGTAAAAATAATATAAGGGGGTAGGGTAGGGATACCCTCACCCCTAGGCTCTTTGGGGGGACCCAGAGGGACAGTCATGGGGCCAAAATAAAACAAGCATTTGCAATGCAATAGGTCTCGCATTTAAGCAAGTTTGAGCTATTGGCATTGTAAATGGCAATGCATTTTATTTATGTTTTGGTTTTTAAAACATAAATAAAAGGCATTGTCATTTATAATGCCAATAGCTTAAACTCGCGTAAATGCGAGACCTATTGCATTGCAAATCCTTGTTACAAAAGTGCCAGCACAATTTGGAGAATGTGGCAGGCCCAGGGGGCATTATTAAGAAAGCGAGACGGAGGATAACTAAACTATTTATGGTGTTTATTGGAGACTAAGCGGAGTGCATGGTTGTTGAGGTGGAAGAAGGGAGAGAGGAGGAAGCAGGAAGGGTAATTTGTCTGTGCAAAGTGATAACATCTTCAGAGCCAATTATGTTTAAAGCGAAAAGAAGCCCATAATCTGTAAATGTTACTTATACTATTAAGGCGACAAAGCAAAATATTAGCTGATTTGTTCCCCAATGCTTGGCAGTAGGTACTAGAATCTTGTAGATCCGTAGCAGATTAATTAGACCACATAATGTACTGCTCCTTTCAGACTTTGGAAGGTTCACTGCTTTCTCCGTAGATTATTAACGGACGTGCCGGTTAATGAAATGACCAGCAGGAAGCGCGAGTTCATTGTGTCTGGAGAGAGCTGACCTCTGACATTTCGTATTTCTTTTACATATGTATTTTTAATTATGATTTTGCATATTAGATGTTGTTTTCACTGAAAAAAAAGTGAAGTTTGTAAGGTGCTGCACACGTAAAGCAGAATGTATGAAATCAGTAGGACGTGTTGAACAAGCACGGAATCGAAACCTGTGGTACGTGCGCACCACAGAGGAGCCGAACGCGGGAATCGAAACCAGTGGTGCGCGCGCACCACAGAGGAGCGGGGGGGCAAGGGAGCCTGTCGTCTGTGATGCGCATCCTAGACATGGACGGGAATGGGCGGAGCAAAGGCGGGACATGCGCCCGCCATTGCCCAATTGCGTGCCGTTTTTTTTAAAAAAAAGCACGCTACAGCCAATGCCAGCCTGCGAAAGCAAAACCACATGCACGAGCATGTGGTTAGCTTTCTGAAGCCCATACAAGAGGTCTCGCGCTGCGCGGGCAGGTCTGCGCACTGCAACGCTAGGCGCGAGACCTAAAAAGGCGGAGTTTGTCGCAATTCTGTGGGACTCCCATGGAATCATAGAAAAAGAAAATGGAGTAATGCCATTTTTAAAAATTATTTGGGGAGGGGATGTAACTAGGGTCCCCGGGGCCCATTTTGGGCCCGGGGACCCCATTCCCCAGGACGGGGCTCCTTAAGTAAGGGGAGGGGTGTGCACGGCCCTCCTACCGATGACGGTCATTTGAGATGTCATCAGTAATGTCATAAATGATGTAATATAACATATCATAAATGATGTCATAGAACATGTCATGAGGTCATAAGCAGTGCATGGTGGGGGCGGAAGTTATAGTTAGTGCTTGATGGACCTGGCCCTTTCTGCAGGGTTTCCCCCAAACTTTTTGTCTTCCTCTTCCTTTTTATTTGCCACTCTTTACTCTTTTTGTTGGCTTTAGGATTCTGGGCACTTTACCACTGCTAACCAGTGCTAAAGTTCATATGCTCTGTACTCATGGTAGCATTGGCTTATCTACAATTGGCATATTTAATGTACTTGTAAGTCCCTAGTAAAGGGCATTATGTGTGCCCAGGGTTTGTAAAATAAATGCTAATAGTGGGCCGGCAGCACAGATTGTCCCATCCACTTAGTAGCCCTTTGAAAATGGCTCAGGCCTGCCATTGCAGAGCCTGTGTGTGTAGTTTTAAATTGGTGTGGGTGGTAAACTTTGCTCTGCCGGCGGAGTTTGCAGAAATTTGCCACTCTGCGCTTCACCTGGAACGCCGAGTTTGGCAAAAACTCCGCCAACTGCCGGCAGAGCAGAGTTTCTTGGCTTGCCCACCCCTAGAATTCATCCCCCAAGTGTAATGCGCTAGAAGGGGCATATGCAGAGTGGTTGAGAAAGGGGTCGGGGCCTCCGACAAGGTCTCAGCAATACCACTGTGGGGGACTTGCTTGTGACAACAATTGAGGTTCTTGGCACCCAACAACCCTCAGCAGCCAAGGGGACTTCATCCCCCAACCAGGTGCTTTTGCAGAGTGGTTGAGAAAGGGGGCGGGGCCTCCGATGAGGTCTCAGCAATCCCGCTGTGGGGGACTTACTTATGGCAACAAGAGGGGTTCTTGGCCCCCAACGACCCTCAGCAGCTAAGGGACTTTATCCCCTAAACAGTAGTGTGCCAGGAGACGCATTTGCAGAGTGGTTGAGAAAGGGGGCAGGGCTTCCGATGAGGTCTCAGAAATACTCTCAGCATCCAAGGAGACTTCATTAGGGGTGGCCGAGCAAAACTCCACCCGCTCACGGAATTCCGCGGAATTTGGCGGAGTTTTTGGTAACTCCACTGATTTCCATGGAGTGAACCTCAGTGAGCTTCACCCAGGCCTAGCTTTAAACTGCCATTTCGACCTGGCAATTTAAAGTACTTGCCAGGCCCCAAACCTTACCTTTTATCAGGAGCAGCCCGTGCAGGTAAGAGCAGTGGGGCGGGAGGGTGGGGTGGGCTTGAGCCGACAGACGACAAGGCAGATAAACATAGGGATTGCCTTAAAACATCTTTTAATTGTTACGTCCCATTGGGAGCAGATAGAAAATTGGAGTTTGGTGTCTCTGGACACCTTTTAGTGAAGTTGGTATTTAAATTGCAGGTCTGAAAATGCCACCTTTAAAAAGTAGGCATTTTCTTACTTTAACCATCTTGTGCCTCTGCCTGGATCTGAATACACGTCTGGGTTAGAATGACAGCTGGGCTTTGTGTGTTCCCTCCTTTCCTGAGGAGACTCTTCAACAAAGAGGAGCTGCACTGCCAGGAGGGACTGCCACTTTGCCTCTATTCTGCTGTGTTGGCCTGCTACAATCTGATGACCTGCTGCTTGATACCTATGCAGTGAGGGAGGAAGGATCCTACCTTCTTAACCTAATCACCCCAAGAACTCCAAGGGCTTGTCATCTTGCCCCCGGTTTTCCCTTCCAGGTCCACAGGACATCAAGGACCTTGTGTTCCTACTGCTTTCAGGTGTGTGCTCCAGGCTACGGGAGCATGACTGACACTGCCAAGATGAACTCGAGTGTGATGTTTCATTCGAGTCTTGCATCACACTCCCTGTGTTAGAACTGTCTCAGTATTGACTGTGAGCCCCAAGCACTCCCACTTGCAAAACTCATGCTACTGTGAACCAGGCGACTCAAAATTGCCTAGTTAATTGCAACCCGAGGCGCTTCTACTCTGAGAAAAGCCCAGGGGAGTCCCCGTGCCAACAAAGGAATCCTGTGACTTCTGACGCTGTTGCAGCCCTCCTTGCAGTGTTCTGTTCCTGGCTGCCGCTGCAAGTGCCCTCAAAGTCTTCCCCTGCATCCAGGCAGACTGGGAAGGAGATTCTTCACCACAGAGCAGTGCAGGCTGCTGACACCGCCATCTCCCTGCAGAAGCCCCGGTGCAGTAGAGGTGCACTCGCACAGAAGCAGGTATGGAGCTAGCAGTGCTGGTACTGTTCTCTGGGCCTGTGTGTACCACCCTCAATCACGCTACCCTGCTCAGGGCTGCGAGGACTGACCACACCGCACAATGACATTGCTGGTATTGGGAGGCGCGCAATAAGTCAGTCAACAGCTTGGTGCATTACTGATTTTACTATTGATACGGAATCCTTCCCAGATGTGCTAGGGCTGCTAGTACATGATATCCCGCCAAATTAATTAGCGAACGTGCGTACCTTTACATCGGACCCCAGTGATCCTCACAGCACTGTGTCGCACTCTGTCCCACCAGGGAGGATCTTCCTGCTATAGAAATTTATCAAGCATATTCTAGTAGCAGTGCACCCGAACTCTCGCTGTAATCTCTCAAACTTCAAGAGTTGAAATACCTAATTGTGAACTGGAAATTACCATAAAGGCTCTACAAAGAGCCCAGTTTTGAAATACTGCTTTATGACCTGATTAATTTAATTAACAGTGCATATTTCTTGATTTATTTAATGGATGTTTGTCATGTTGCTCTTGCTTTATTGATTAAACCAAGCTATATTTTTCTAGTCTGGAGTGGATTCCTTTTGTGTGGTGTTTTCACTGCTTTACTGTTCTAAGTGTGCACAAAACCTTTATACATTGCCTCTTAAGTTAAGCCTGTCTGCTCTGCACCAAGCTGCCAGACGGTGAGCGCAGGTTAATTTAGGTTAGGTTGCGTATCTGACTCAATTGACTAGAGTGGTGGGTTCTGCCTGGGTTAGGTGCACCTCCTAACTGTAGGAAAGTAGGATCTGCTTTCATGGTTACTCCCACTTTGTGCTTGGTGTCAGTGTGTTTTGAATGTAGTTTTCTGGGATCCTGCTAATTCGGACCCCAGCATCTTTTGCTCTCTCTCCATAAATGGCTTTAGTAAGTACTTTTGTACCCCCACAATTGGCTACTGGTGTACCCTTATAAGTCCCTAGTATATGGCACTAAGGACCCAGAGCATAGGTACACAAGGGCTCTTCCATGGGCTGCAGCATGAATTGTGCCACCCATAGGCGTCTACTTCAACTTTGACTACAGCCTGCCATTGTAACCTGTGTGAGTTGGTGCTTGCGCCTCTCACAACAGATATACGTTTCCTTATATCCGAGGTCACTACACTTAAAACATATAAGTCACCCCATGGAAGGCCCTTCAGTCCTGAGGGCAGAGTGTTTGGTTATAAGTGTGAGGGTGCCCCTGCATGAGCAGGACACCCCTACAAACCCCAGAGTCAATTCTCCAGGCTTTGTAAGTGTGGTCAGGCATTTTAAGGTATATACTGGACATCAGTCATTACGAGATGTCTAACTATATAATAGCTGTGCTGAACCTGGTCATGTTTGCTATCAAACATGTTGAAATGATACCCCAACTTCAATTCCGGTGTTGGAGGTATGATTCCATGTACTGGTGGGCCCCTTAGAGGAGCCCCCTGTACTCCTGGTACCAGACTTTTAGGATCCGCCAGCAAGCTAGTGCTGCTTCCGCCCATGACACAATTCTGCCCTCCTGCTGTTGAGCTAAGCAGGGGGAAGGTAGAACAATAGGTTTTCTGTCACAGGGAGGTGTGACAACCTCCCAGACAGGACTTAGTGTATTGGGCTGGGGTGGGGCGCCTTGCAGCTCCTCCAGACTACATTGAAGGACACACTCCGGTTTGAGCCAGTTTACGAATCCTTGGTTCACCCTCTGACATGAAACTGGACAAAGGACAGGGGAGTATCCTCCCCTCTGTCCTGCCCTCCTCTTGGAGGGACCCCTGAGTCATTCCAACCCTTTTCCTTGGTAATTTAAGGGCTCCCTTGTGGGTGGGTCCTCATATTCATCATGGAACAAGACTTCTGAAACCAAGACACTCTTTGACCATGTAGTCCACATGGACTTCGTTGGACTTTGACTGGAATCAAGAGTGCATCAAGGAAGACTCCTGCTGCGCCAGGTCGCACTGCTCTTCAAGTCTTCTGCCTCTTCTGTGTCTGTGCTTCACTCAGGTTCTCCAGAAGTCCTGTGGGCATCGAGGACATCCAAAGAAATCTCCCTTGGCATGAAGGAGTCACTCCCCTGCATCTGCAGACACCAAAACCAAGCTGACCGGTCCTACTGACTTCCCGAGGCCCAGCAACACAAGTGGTGGTTCAGCATCTCTTTGGAGACCTGACCTATCTTCTATGCAATTTTGAGGATGTTTTCCCTCATCGGAGCTGCTGGGGCCAAACCCCTGTGAAATGTGTCGACTTGCCATTGCCAAGGCTTTTTGTCTCTGCACTCCAGAGATCTTCGGGCTCCAAGAAGCTCCAGCCTCCAGTACCTCATCAATTGAAGATCATCATCCACCCTGAATCCCTTGTACCATGGGCCTCCATCTTGGTGAGCTGCCTGAGGTCCTCTTGCGACTCCTGTGCCTTCAGCCTGAGAGTCCTCTTGAGGGTCTTCCATTGCTTTAGTAGCCTCCCCTGCTAGCTCAGGGCCTGCTCTGACTCTCCTGCACTTGGTGAGTCACTTGGACCTTGCTGGTCCCAACGTTTACATCTTTTCACTTTCCACACCATTTGCAGCTACAAGGCTTGTTGCAGCTCCCGACGGGCACCGACCACCTAGACACTGACATCCGATGTGGGAAAGCTTACGTCGTCTCTCCGCTTGGCTCGTCTACCTCCCCCGCCTTTCCGACGACTCACCGAGGCTCTTCTGATGGCGGACCCCAATTCTGCATTCCATGTTGCCTGGTGGAGATGACTGGTAGCTGTTAAGGGGAGGTGATGGGGATCAACCCACCAGCCATTTATCCTGCCTTGCCGGACCTTTCTGTTTCCTTCACCTGCCTCCCGGACCTGAAACATAGTTGCCTGGCATCCCGCTATGCGCGATCGAGACCAACGAGAACATAGCAACAATAATGCCGCAACGCTGCTGACGAATCTCCGAAATTTTCCGTGACGGCGGAACGCCAGCAATATGAACGATGACTGGAGGAGCTGCCTTGGTAGCTATTGTGGTGACTGGCTGCGGATTTCCCTCGGCCGTCACATTCCCTCTTGACCTGGGCTCTGTTCCACGCCTCCCCGTCTCATCCTCTTCCTCCCCTCACCATTTGAGGAACCCCGAGGGTATAACAATGGCGGATCCTCTTTCGTCGATGATGACGCCCGGTTGGAGCTGCCCTGGTGGTTGCTGGTGAGTTGACTGAGGAACTCCTCTTTGGCCGTTTCGCCTGCCTCCCGGGCCTGAGCCGCGGCTGCATGGTGTTCTGTTTCCCCTCTCTGGGACTGCGGCTGGATGCACGATTCTAGTCCCCCCGACAGCAACAACGAGAATGCCGCAAACTCTGCTGCCCTGTTCCACTGAGCCTGTTTTCCCCTTCTTCATCCAAGTCAGCGCGCCCTCCTGACCCCGCAGCTGCCTTCCGCTTCCGGGGCCGCTGCCTAGGCGCCCACGCTGATTTCCCCCTGAATACGACGACCTTAGAACGATCGATGAACTACAGCCTTCTCCCGCCAGATCTGGTTGACTGCCTTCCCCTTTCAGCCCTGCTCTGGGGGTAGGTTCCCTTATGGGCTTGTGGACCGGTTTTGTGTTCTCCCGCTCTCCCGCCATTTGGTCACAAAATTAAATGGGGTTCATTCCTGGATCCTCCATCTTGCGGTCTCTTCAGTTTCTCAAATTGACTCCTTCCTCCGGTCAGCGCCTTGTGCGCTCCAGTCTGACCATTGCCTAAATCGATCTCCCTGCTTGAACTCCTGCACCCCGCTTTACTCATATGGTCACCATTATGCTCCCTTCCTCCCCCTCCTCCCTACCCGTCCCTTCCCATTTCTAATCCGACCAGATGCAGCGTGGGGCCTGGCTCTGGATGTTGCTGATCTATTTGACACTTTCCGGTTTTTTTTCTCGCTTACCCTAAGTTTGTGGTGTTCCCCTGGTGCTCTATCCTCCATGCCTAGTTCTGTTCTACATTCCGACTCCCCTCTATCCCCCCTCTACGCACCATTGGACTTGTTTTCTATATTTTAGGCTCTAGTTAATGGATGTAACTCGGCTTTTCTCCATGCCATGATTAGTTCTTGTAACTGATGTAACTATGTAAAAATGTAACTGATTTAACTATGCAAAAAAATGCTTACCGTATGTAAAGCGCTCTGATACCTCCGGGTCTAGCCAGTGCTATATAAAACTTCTTAAATAAATAAAGCTCGTGGACAGCTCCTGGTCTTCCTCAGAATTGCTTGGTGTCCACAACTGCAGCGACAAGGTCCTCGTCACGTCTTCTGAGTTCCCTGCCAAGGTTGGACATTGTGCTTCCGTGCCTCCTGGTCACCTCCAAGTGGCATAGACTCTGTTCCCTCTGCTTGCAGTTTCTCCTCTTCAAGAATCCACTCTTGTATTCAACAGGACATCTTCATGAACTTCTTCAGAGGTCTTTCCTCCAAAGTCTTCCATTGTCGTCTACGACAGGTTCTGACATCACTTCACACCTATGCACCTGGCTTTCCTGGTGAAGATGACCTGGTTCCTGGGGCATTCATTGGTGGGGTGGCTCTCCAACCTTCCGTCCTGCAAAGGGGTCCTCTAGGAAGGGTCCTTTTTCTTTAAAACTGCAACCGTGACTTCTCTATAGACTTCCATTGGGCATGCAGCTGTGTTTCCACTCTGCACACAGCCTCTCTGGGGTTCCTGGGTACTTACCTTGGGTGGTTCCTTGTTTCTCCAGCTCCTCTGAGTCTTCTTGTCCAAGTGCCACTCTTCCTTGCAGTTCGCATTCCACTTTCTTAGTATATGGTTTGGTCTCCCCCTGGAGACCAGTGTATATTTGTGCTACTTACCTGAGTTCTTTGGAGAATTTTCATGTGTACTATTGATATCTCCAGCTAGGCGGTATACCAATGTTTTTCTGTTTGTGTAATTAATAGACTTATTTTTATAAACACTTTGTGGTTCTATTTCATATCATCTTCAAGATAAGCCTGAAGGCTGCTCTCCACAGCTACCACTTTGAGAGCTTCCTATGGTTATCAAAGACCACTAAAATCACAATAAGGGTTGCCTGGATTAGTGCAAGGTGCATCACTTCATTAAGTGTGCACCATATACTAAGCCAGCCTCCTACACTAACCAACCAGAAACCCCATCTCTAAAAGTACTGCTAACTATAACTGTTGAATTTCTGTTTTTAGTTCAAAATGTTAATTTTGTCATTTAGAAATTCACCTAACTATGATGTTACTTTAACCTTTGTTTTTTTCAGTGAATTTCTAAGGTTTCTCTTTTTAAACAAAAACAGATCTTATTTTCCCACCTAACTCTAATGTTACTTCAACGTTTTGCTTTTATGTGAATTTCTAGGGTTTTTTTTAACGTAAAGTAAAACTTAATTGCCATATGCAAATGCACCCCCTTGGAAGCCAGGCCCTGCAGCCAACCCCCTTCCATGCAGCCAACCCCACACTGCGTAGAGCCTTCTAGTTGGACATAGGGTCTGGCCAAGGGGGCCCAATCCCTCAGCACCGTTAGTTTTTTAATTAAGGGAGAAGGGATCCGCATTTGTTATCGACCCCATCCCCTGGGGTCATTTAATTAAATAAAGGGGAAGGGGGCTGCAGGGCCCATTTTAGGAGCTTTATCAGGTCCTGGGGACCCCAGGGCCACTCTTTTAAATCAAAGGGAGCGTGTGCATGTGTCCCCCTCCCCGGGTTCATTTTGGCCCCAGGGACACCATCTCCCAAAGCAGAGCATTCTTTTGAGGGAGAGGGAGGCACGCAGAACACCTTCCTGGGCTGATTTTGGCCCCGGGGACCCCAATCCCTGGGCCCAGTGCTCTTTTGAGGGGGCACATGTGACCCCCCTCCCCAGGCCAATTTTGGCCATGAGGACTCCATCCCCCGGGGCCCTGATTCTTTTTTAGAGGGAGGGGGTGCACATCCTCTCTCCCCAGGCCAATATTGGCTACGGGGATCCTATCCCCCAGGGACTAGCGTAATTTTCATGGGGAGGAGGCACATGGGCCCGTCCACCTGACGACTTCAGACCCGAGGACCCCAACACCCAGAGCCTGGCATTATTTTTGGGGGAGAGGGCACGCAGCCCCCTCCCTCGGCCGACTTTGTCCCAAGGACCCCATCCCCCATTGCCTGGCATTCAGGGGAGGGGGCATGTGATCCCCTCCCCAGGCCAGTTTAGGCCCGAGGATCCTATCCCCCGGGGCCCAACATCATTTATTAGGGGAAGGGGTGCATGCAGCCATCTACCCGGGCTGATTTTGGCCTGGGAGGACCTCATACTCCAATGCCTGGCAACAAGCAGATCGCCTCCCCTGGCCTACTTCAGCCCTGGGGGCCCCATCCTCCTGGGCCTGGCACAACAAAAAGTAGGTGGCCTGGTGCCCACCCATGACACCCACCATACTAACGTTGGGAGCTGTGGGGGAGCCCACGCAGCCCCAGCTAGCTCCCGGCATAGAGCAGAAGCTAGTATTGCTCCCGCCTGCAGGGATCAGCTAATAATGCTGCTCCCTGTGGGCGGGAGCAATATTTTCCTCTGTTACCCTGCCTGCTTAAGTGCAGACAGAGATACAGATGAAACGTCCACTCTCAGTGAGCTGGAGCATTTTTGAAGCTCCCACCCACTGGGAGCATACCTGGTGTTTGCTTCCGCTTTGCTGTAGTTTAAAAATGCGCCTGCCAAGCAAGAGCAAGCACAGGTTTCCCTGCCCATGCCACTGCGGTCAAGGAAACTGCTATGTCCTGGGGTAGGCTGTGCTGGACATAACATCTGAGCTGGTCCTTGGGACTCACACACCCACTCACCCACCCATACAGCCACTTACACAGTCAGTCATCCACCCATACAACCATTCACATACCCACTCACTCACCAATACAGCCACTCACACAGCCACTCACTCACCCATACAGCTACTCACACACCCACTTATTCACCCATACAGGCACTCACACACTCACTCACACACCCATACAGCCACTCAGACAGCCACTCACATATTCAAACAGTTTCACAGCCACTCAGATGACATATATTAGAAATACTATCACCCTTACACAGTCTGGGTGATGTCATCAGTGATGTCATCAATGATGTCATTTGAGATGTCATCAGTAATGTCACTGACCATGTCATGAGTGATGTAACATGTGAGGTCATAAGAGGTGCGTTGAGGGGCGTAAGTTATAGTTAGTCTAGTTAGTCACTATAACTGCTGAATTTCTATCGTTTTGTAAGAGTGAAATGTGAGCCTAACTATAACGTCCCTATAACCTTTGTTTTTTTCAGTGTGTTTTTACATTTTTTTATTCTATTTCCTAGCTATAACGCCCCTGTAACCTTTGGTTTTTCAGTGACTTTCTAAGGTTTTTGAATTATATTTCCTAACTATAATGTCCCTGTAACCTTTGTTTTGTTCAGTGAATTTCAAAGGTTTTTTAAAATTTTATTTCCTAACTGTAACCTTTTATAGTGGGAGTGACTGTATAGGTGAGTGGGTGTGTGAGTGGCTGTATGGGTCGGTAAGTGGGTGTGTGAGTGTCTGTATGGGTCTGTGACTGTATGTGTGACTGGTTATGTGGGTGTGTGAGTGGGTATATGACTAGCTGTGTGGATGTGTGAGTGGGTTTGTGAGTGGCTGTATGGGTTTGTGAGCAGCTGTATGGGTCTTTAAGTGGGTGTGTGAATAGCTGTGTGGGTGTGTGAGTGGGTATGTGAGTGGCTGTATGGGTCTCTACAGAGGGTGGAAAAAGGCAGCAGGGAATCCGATGAGCTCTCAGCAATCCAGCTGTGTGGGATTTACTGGTGGTAACAGGAGGGATCCTTGGCCCCCAAGGACCCTCAGCATCCATGGGGACTTCATTCCCCAATGAGTAGTGCACCAGGAGGTGCATTTGCAGAGTGGTTGAGAAAGGGGGCGGGGGCTCCGACAAGCTCTCAGCTATCCTGCTATGTGGGACTCACTGGTGGTAACAGGAAGGGATTTTGGCCCCCAAGGACCCTCAGCATCTAAGGGGACTTCATCCCCGCACAACAGTGTGCCAGGAGGTGCATTTGCAGAGAGGTGGATGAAGAGGGCTAGGCCTCGACGAGCTCTGAGCAACCCTGCTGTGTGGAACTTACTGGTGGTAACAAGAGGGGTTCTTGGCTCCCAAGGACCATCAGCATCCAAGGGGACTTCATCTCTCAACAAGCAGCAGGAGGGGGGGCACTATATTAATAAAGGCCCTCCCATTAAAAAGAGGCCGGGCCCCGGGGGATGGAGTCCCCTGGGCTGAAATCAGCCTGGGAGATGGGGCCGCTCGCTTTGATGTAATTAAATTTTGTTTTTAAAAAAGCCGGGCCCAGGTCGATGGGGTCCCTGGGATGTAATATGTGAGGTGATGAGCAGTGCATTGCGGGGGCGTAAGTTATAGTTATAGCTCAGGTAACTATAACTGCTGAATTTCACTGGTTTTGTACGAGTTAAATTTGAGCCTAACTATAACATCCCTGTAACCTTTGGTTTTTTTCAGTGAATTTCTAAGGTTTCTTTAATTCTAATTAATTTGCATTTTTAACTTTCTGTTTCCATGCCTGCATTATTATCTTGATATTGATTTACTTCCGCCTGCTCTTCAGGTAAAGCTTTAAATTCAACAGTTCCTATTCCAACAAAATGGTATTTTAAAGTGCCTAATTTTTGTCTTGAATGCAATCGTTAACACTCTAGTTGCTGATTAGAACATTGTAGTAAATAAAGCTGCAGTTGATCACTAGGGTGTTATCTGACAGATGGTATTGAAAGTGCATGTGTCAGTCTGCATGTCACACTACTTTAATGAAATTGATAAGGAAGATACTTGAGAACTCATAGAAAATGTGCCCTTAATTTTGCTTTCTAGAACACTATCCATAATTTCTATGACAAAAGAACACCCTCATTTTGTTCATTTCTAAAGAACATTATTTATGTTTTACAGTTCTGAACCCATTTATATGGCTTCAGGTGTGCCACACATTTTTTCAGAAACACAGAATGTTCCTGGTCTAGGGGTTTGTTATTACACTGTGGAAATGTGCAGAAGGACACTAGGGGGTCAACTGACAGGCTACTGCTGGACGTGCATGTTTCAATCTGCATGTCAGAATGTTTTACTGGCTTGGATGAGAAATATATTTGAGAACTCATAGAAAATGTATCATCATTCTAGCTTTTAGAACACTACCATACGTTCTAAGACAAAAAGAACCTCCTCATTCTGCTCATTTCTAAAGGAAATGCTTTAGCTTTTACTGCTTTGATTCCATCATGATGGCTTCAGATGTACCACAGTTTGTCATAAATAATGAATGTTAACGCTAGAGCTGCTCATTAGAACACCATTGGAAACTGTAGTAAATCAGTGGGGAATCAACTGACAGGTTGCTGCAGAAGAAGATGTTTTACTCAGTTTATCAGATATTATTCTTACATGGCTAAGGTAGATAGCTGAGCTTATAAAAAAATTAGTTCTCATTTTAGCTTTGGAGCCCCTTCCATAAACTCCATGACAAAATCATGACAGAAAACAGTTTCCGCTTTAAAATGGTTCCGCAAATCCCAGCAGAGGATCTGCATTTTTGGGAAGGTAAAATCACCTTAGAACAAACCATAATTCCTAAAATTAGCAAAGTAGGTACTATCAACAAATGATTTATATTGTGATTAAATTCTGTTATCACCCTTTATATGTGCTCCATTATGTGACCTTCTAAAAGAGGCTTTTACCACATGCACTTCAATGTAGAGCATGTCCCAGAGTGCTGTAATGTCTGCCACAACATGTAGTGGCCAGCCAATCAAGGGAGAGCAGTCTTTTGGGGACCCCCCCCACATGCCTCTTGGCTTCAGCCTGCACTTACACTGACCCCTTATTGTTTTTTTCGCACACAGTGACAAAATTCTTGAGCCTTGTAATGGATGCCAAATCATATTGTTCTGGTTGTGGCCAGCCAATCCTGATTGTCTGGTCCCCTTTAAAGTGGTCAATCAGAGCATACCTGAACACCAACTGTCCAGATATACCTATATTTTCAAACCCTTCATGACCACACTGAGCACCTCTGTAAACACACATTTCTTGAAAATAGCTGAACAGATTAACACCAAATAACTAAAAGTACACATTGTGAGTACAGTTGTAAGTTTCTGCCAAATTTGGTGTCATTCCGTTCAACCGTTTTTTCTGCATCACTTCTCAAAATTTTCTATGCCAACTAACATAGAAAATCCATGTTTTGGGACCCACCATTTTTGTCCTGGCCCCTGCTACACAGATCACCTTCAATTTTTTGAGGAAGGACCTGAGAAAGCTGAACTTTTTTTGGTAAAGTTTTATGTAGATTTGTCAAACAGCACCAAAGAACAGAAACAAAAAAATGCTGTTTCTATGAAAACTTAGATCTAACTATAACTACAAAGTGACAACCTGTATGAAACTCTCTCAAAAAAGTTCAGCCTCCTCAGCTCCTTCGTGAAAAGTTTCAAGGTGATTCTTGAAGCAGGGGCCAGGAGAAAAATGGGGGGTCCCAAAACGTTAATTTCTCATGTAAGTACCAAAAGGTTGCTTTTTTTGCATGTTAGTTGACATAAGGAATTGCGAAATGTACACACACACGCACGCACACACACAATGCCATTTAAAAACAAAGCTGTGTTGTAACGTACAGTGTTGTAAACCTATAAAAAACATCATAATGGGCTGTGTTGTAACAAACATGTAAAGGCAGCATACTCTTTCCAGAGTCTATGTCAGGACAAAGTACGAGTTGCCCGGATATAATGAGTCTATCTCCTGACTGGAGCAGTATGGTAACTGCTTAAGTGAAGTTGGAGCCACTGGACTGAGCTGCCCAGTTTCCACAATTTTGTTGAATCCTTCAAAGCAATAAACGACATGCACGTGGCACCGCTTTATGTCTAGCTGAGAAGCACAAAAAGATACGGTAGCACAAAAAGGTAGTCTACGTGCATATCTCTTGCAGCACCTCAAGTAGTAATGAGTTGTTTACCACAAAGTGTTTTATCTGAAACTTACAAGAGCACGAAATTGCCACAAATCGTCTGTATTTTGAAACTCACTAAAAGTGTTCGCAAAAAAGTGAATTCATAATGCTGCTCATCTCCTGCAGTGTTCACTAAGAGCTACTTATAAAGGCCACCTGGCGGCTCTGCAACTATTTCTGGCCATCTCTGTGCAGGTAGAAAATTGAACACCCCAAAATAAAAGATCAGGAGAACATCATGATTGCACGTTTGTAGCAGCTGCTCATATTTTTATACATCCTTTCACAAGTTATTTTTTTGCAAAACTTTCTAAAAAAAAAAAAAGATGTTCCTTTTAAGAGAACGTTGCAGTGAAGTTTAAGTTGAAATATTTTGCTTTCACCTTTTAATAGTAGCTTTCTCTGAAAGCCAAAAAAGCATGCATAACCATATATCAAGCAATATCCATGAATCCTTCAGCACCGGACACACGTTAATTGTATCAAAAGTTACAACTGCTTTAGATATACACAGCTTCATTTCCTTCATACCACTAAACATTGTAAGTGAAATGGGATAATGGGAAAGTTAACAGTTCCTGCTTTTTGCGATACCTGTACCTTTAGATTTGTAAGTACTCTTGAATATAGATTAAATAGTTGTGCATTCAGCCTTAAGATAAACTTATTTAAAGGGGACTTTATTGATTTCTTAAGGTTCTGATTTATATTCTGCTCTTCATTTATTTATGGAACTATTAACTCCAGTGTGAGCTGCCACCACCTTTACTGTCACCGTTACAACCATCACCATTTAAGTCCACCACCACCATTACTAAAATCACCACCATAAATATCATTACCAACACGATGTATTATCAACACATGGCAATAACCATCACCACATCTACCAATATTACCTACACCATTACCACCACCATAGCATGGTGCGTACCAGCAGTAGCGGCTTGCAAAAGTAAGAGCGGTGGGCTGGTGGGGTGGGAACGGGGCGTGGTGGGAGCTGGTGGAAGTCAATAGACGACGGGTTAAGTAATATTAAATAAATACAGAAATAAAACCACTTACCTTGCGCTTGCCGCATCGCTGAGTCTGTCGACTTCGCCCACCCCCACCTTCCCCACCCCACCACTCTTACCTGTGCAAGCCGCTACTGCATACCAGTGTTTTAATGATTTACGGTATGCAGAACAGGCCTATTGGCTTTCCAACGCTTGTCTTAATCTACGGCTCATTATTGAGATATCTCTGTTAGGTGTATGGTTCCTATTAGCAATTGTAATACAAGTGAGAGCTTTAGGGCCATTATCTCCAAACTCTATGGGGCATATTAGCAAGACCCACGTTAAAATTATCGCCGTTTTAGCGGCAGGAAACTGCCGCTAAAACGGCGATAATGGGCTTGCTAATATGCGTTATAGAATTCCAATAGAACCCCATGTTAGATGTCCTGCACATCTAACCTGGGCTTCTATTGGAATTCTATAACGCATATTAGCAAGCCCATTATCGCCGTTTTAGCGGCAGTTTCCTGCCGCTAAAAGGCCGATAATTTTAACGAGGTTCTTGCTAATATGCCCCTATGTTTTTAACCATTCCTAACATCCGAGTCCTCTACCACATTATTTACATTGATGCCACTACTGTAGGGATTTCTTCAGAACGTTGTATAGATTTGTATGGTAAATTATCAACTGAATGATGCCTTTCACCTATGAGTCAAAAAGAAATGATACCCATTTTTTCTCTGATTTATATCTTTAAATGATGTTTGGGTGAGAGAGACTATAGATTAGCATTTTTTCAGTGATTTATATGCAGTCGATGAAACAATTCCATGCCCATTCATTCAAGCAGAGGAAGGTGGAATGAATGTACTGTATGCCGTGCATCATTGCATTGTAGCACCCTGGATGTAGCATACTGATTGAAGCAGGAGGGGGTGCATCAAAGAGAACATAATCTGAAATGCCAGTAAGATTGGGCCACTTATTTTTCTGTTCTTATGGCGGATGCTCAGTGGCTGGTTTTAGGAGATACTGGGAGATATCGGCTGGTAACTGTCCCCACCCTAGCCACTTGCATGCATTGTTGTGACAATGCCTATGGCACCACGAAAATCATTAAAAGCAAAAAACAACTTTTCAAATCCCAAACGAGGTGAGCTCCAACACTGAAAGAACAGAGAGAAAGTAACCAGCAATTTCAACATGCACTTCAAGCCAATCTCCGTCTAACTGCTGCTAGTTCGCAGCAGTCATGAGAGACGCAGCTTCAAACTGACACTCACACGGCACTCTGAAGCACGCCCTCATAAACCTCATGTTCTGATGCGTTACCAGATGAATGTTCTGAAGGTTTGCCAGATACCCTTGGCCAGTGAGAGGTACTGATCTTTGAAAATGGTGAGACATAATCCCTGCCCCTGATTCCAATGTGCAAGTGAGCAAACCTGACTTTTTCTCACAGAGGGTTCAATGGGTTCTCCTCAAATAAAAATTCCTAGGCTCTGAATGAGAAATTATGAAATATTCAAGTACTTTACTGATGTATCAATTAAGCCTGACACCATTTTTTTCAAAGTGTTTCAAAATGTGTAATGGGTTCCCCTTATGCTAATATTACCTTCGGTTTGTTAATGGTTTCCAGCCCCCTTATGACATGATTTTCTTCTTCTATGAGTATGATTAATCCCAATATGCCAGCACCAGTCAGTATTTTGCATGGGTACACCATATACCAATAATTACCTGCAGTGTTCCAAGGCCTCCATTGTATCTTGGGTGCCCCACCCTCATGACATGAATTACCTCCAATAAGCCAGAACCAGCATGCTACCCTGGGTGCATCCATTAGCCAAGTATTACCTATAGTCCGTCAAGGCCAGTGGCATACTCTAAAGTGTAACAATGCATTCATGCGTTCATATATCTCCCTGTCTCGGTCATTGCCTCACTCACTCTCTCTGACTATAACTCACTATCACACTCACATGCTTATATTGTCTCACTTACGGCCATTCACAGTCTCACTCACGTGCTCAGACTGTTTCACTCACTTTACTGCCTCATTCACATGCCACATGCTCACACTGTCTCATTTACTGTATCACTCAATGTTTCGAACTGTCTCATTTACTTCCTCTGCCACTGTCTCACTTACTGTCTCACAAAGTCTCACTCAATATCTCACTCAAATTCTCACACTGGCTAACTCACTGTCTTGCTCACATGCTCACACTTTCTTACTCAATGACTCACTCACTCTCTCACTCTTTCACTCTTACTCAGATTCATAAACTGTCTCACATACTGTCTCACACACTGTTTCACCCACTGTCCCTGACTTTCACACTCACTGTCCTTCAATGTCACTCACTTACTGAATCATTCATATGCTCACACTGCCCCATTCACTGTCTGTTAGATTTGGGGGTCTCTAGTTGGCAGAGGTAGGTACCTTTGACCAAATAGGGATCTTTGCGTCTAGTCAGGGTAAGGGGCTACACTCCTAAAATAACCCCTGCTCACCCTCTTGGTAGCTTGGCACGAGCAGGCAGGCTTATCTCAGAGGCAGTGTGTAAAGCATCTGTGAACACATACAGTAATATAGTGAAAAGACTACAGATGGACACCACACAGGTTTAGAAAAATAAGTAATCTTTATATAGACTTAACACAAGACCCAAACGGCAAAAATCCACAACACAGTATTCAAAAATAAGACTTTAGAATGGTAGAAATAGCTTAGTTCACTTTAGATTGTAAATGCAACACTTTACTCTCAATGTACCTTGGATGCGAAACGCAAAACAAACAAAAAGGGTCGCAGGGAAGGTGATGCGTCGGTTCCTTACACGCAAGAACGGTGATGCGTCGGTTCCTTGCTTCGGGGGAGGTGATGCGTCGGTTCCTTACTGCAGCGCAGGGGAGGTGATGCGTTGGTTCCTTACCGGAGAGGAGGTGATGCGTCGGGTTCTTTACCGCGTGGGGAGGTGATGCGTCGGGTTCTTACTGCGCTCCGGTTACGATGCGACAAGATGGCACCTCGATGCGATGCGACGATCGGGTGCGATGCGACAAAATGGTGTCTTTGATGCGATGCGACCACGTTGGATGCGATGCGTGCATGCCGGACGGCCGTGCGGCGAACTCAGTAACTTCTGAGCCGCGACAGGCCCTGCGACACGCTTCTCCGGTGATGCGCCGGCAACCTCTGCGGCGGCGAAACGCTTCTCGGGGGATGCGCCGTGCTTCGTTGGTGATGCGACAGCGAACAGCTGCGGCGGCGGCACGCTTCTTCTGCAATGCAGCGGCAACTGCTGCGGCGGCGACACGCTTCTCCTTGTTGCGTCGTGCTTCCAGCTCCCAGCGACACGTAGTCTCTCAGAAGGCCCAACACAACAGCAGGCACTTCAATTCCCAGCAAGGGAATTCAGGGGGGAGCTGGTAGTGAAGTCTTGTATCCCTGAGACTTCAGGCAGGAGGCAAGCTCAATGTTCAAGCCCTTGGAGATCTTCTTCAAGATGAATAAGGCACACTCAGTCCTTTTCTCCTTTCTTTGGCAATGAAGCAACCACTGCAGGCCAACCCCCAAACAGCACACAGCACAGGGGTAGTCTCCTCCTTCAGCTTCTTGGTTCTTCTCCTCAGCAAAGGTTCGTCTTGATTCCCCGAAGTGATCTAAAGTTCTGGGGTCTGGGCCCCAATATTTATACTCAAAAAGTCTTTGTTCTCTGAAGGCAGAGAGTGTCTGTGCCTGACCAAAACCAGTTCTGTGCAGCTTCCTGGCAGGAGGTGGAGACAGCATTGTGTGAGAGCAGACCTGGCCCAGGTAGCTGAAAGGAAATCTCCTCCCCCTACTCTCTATTCTATGAGGTCTCAGGGGAGTGAAAGGGAAGTCCCTGCCCCCCTACTCTCTATTCTATGAGGGCTCAGGTCAGTGAAAGGAAGTCTCCTCCCCCCTACTCTCTTTCTATGTGGGTTCTATTCAACCCAGCCCTGACCCATAAGACTGCTGGAGCCAAGACTCTCTCCAGTTCCCTGTCACTCACAAACCAGACAATGAATACACAGCCTTAGCAGAGGCAGCTGGATGGTTAGGCAAGAAAAGACCTACTTTCTAAAAGTAGTATTTTCAAACACAGAATGTAAAAATCACCCACACGAAAAGATGTATTTTAACATTCTGAGTTCAGGCATACCAAATTCGTTTTTCCATCTTGTTCCTAGGGTCAGTTAAGGATTATAAGATGTTATAACCAAACTGCCCATTCTGGCCTATGGGAGCAGGTAGCCTTGCAATAGTGAAAACGAAATTGGCTGTAATTCACTATTAGGACATGCCACACACATCAGGGCATGTCCTACCTTTCACATACAATGCACCCTGCCCTAGGGCCTACCTTAGGGGTGACTAACATGTAGAAAAGGGAAGGTTTGGGGACTGGCAAGTGGGTGCACTTGCCAAGTCGACATGGCAGTCCCAGACTGCACACAGGCTCTGCAATGGCAGGCCTGAGCCATAGTTTAGAAGCTGCTTCTGTGGGTGGCACAACCAGTGCTGCAAGCCCACCAGGAGCATTTGATTTACAGGCCCTGGGCACACACGGTGCACTGTACAAGGGTCTGACAAGTAAATCAAATAATCCAATCATGGCATCACTAATCCATACAACAATTTACCATAGGGAGCACTTGCACTTTGGCACTTAATAGCAGTGGCAAAGTGCCCAAAGCATCTAGACCAGCAAAAACATAGCAAAACACAGGAGGCAACAGGAAAAATTGGGAGGGAGACCCACGCCAATGGTGCCAGGTCTAACACTGTCTCACTCACTATTTCACACTGTTTTGCTCACTGTCTCAATCACTCTCACTCACTGTCTAATCTAATGTCTCACTCACTGTCACTCATTCTCACTGTCTCACTCACTGTCAAAAATGGTGTCACTCAAATTCTCACACACTATCTCACATGTTCACAGACTGTGTCACTCGTGTACACACACTGTTTCACTCACATACTTTTTTCACTCACAGTCTCTCTCACTCACGCTTACACTCACACTCATTCACGCTCATTCTCAGTCACACACACATACCCACACATTCCTCTCATACACATTTAATGTAATAGCACGTTTAATTACACTTAGCTGCCTGTGTGGGTCCCACTCCAGTTTCTCAAGAGCCAAGTACCCAAGAAGGAGCTTTTACCTGATGCATGACCTGATTTCACTCAACCATGCTCGTGCACTGGCCAGATTCAGTGCAGATGTCTAACTTTAGCAGCAAATCTGCATTATGTCACTAATGGGAAAGACTTGAGGTGTGGCATGCTCTTGGGGCCAGGGAAGAGACTTCATCATCCAAGGACAATCTGTACCACTCATTACTCATATGTCATTGCTTGACATTTAGGATGGAAAAGTCCTCTACATGGTAATAGACATGCAAACCTGTACTGAGTGCCCAACTGTACTGATGTCTGCATCCCTGTGCTGATTTTTTTTCTCAAAGACAAACACGGATCATGCATGTACACCATGACATAGGCTTATCTCGTGGAATGTAGTGTTCTTGGACCAGGAGAGGTGCACAAAGTGATACCCTCATAGTGCTGGAAGGCTACTGCCTTCACCAGGAGCTAAGGAGCCTGAGAGCGGTGGTGGCAGCATACTGTGTTGTGATCAGTGGGAGTGAACAGGCCCTTTTCATCCTGAGTCACTGAAGTGAAGTCTACAGGATCACTCACTTTTAAAAATTCTACTGCTGTGTGCTTAACTCACCCTTGGGCTATATCAGATTGGTGTGAAGTGCTGTGCGGCACAGAAGTGGAGTATTTGCCCTGTGTGTATGTGTGACAGGGAAGGGTGCAATTCAGGGCTAGTGCAATATTGAGAAGTTCGTGCTTGGTGTATGCATGCGTCAGATGGACATGTGCCTATGAGTGGTACAGTGCCTGAAGGATTTGCAGTCCTTTTAGGATAAATGCATGTACTGGGTGTATGTGTGCCGGTGAGTTGTACAATACAGTAAGGGCACAGTATGAGCATGTTAAATGCATATGCTGTATGTATGTGAGTCTGCTGAGTGGTACAATACTTAAAGGATACAGTGCTGGGCAGTGCGCGCTTGTTGAATGCAAATGCTAGATGTAAGTGTGGCTTTGAATGGTACAGTAAATGGAGGATACAGCACTGTGCAGTGTGTGTATGCTGTATACGCACACTGGGTGCATGTGTGCCTGTAAAACTGGTACAATACATGGAGGGCCCTGCGTTCCATTTTGAGGGACCCAGGCCAGCACGATGAAGCATGGAGGTAGAGAGATTGCATTTCCTGCTGCATCCCTGTTAGCTGGGTGGGACACACACTGGGGAGGGGAGGACCAGGCCTCCCTTCTACACTTCAAAGAGTGCTGATTGATCCAGTGATAAATCACAAGGAAGGGGCCTGGGCACATCCCAAGAAGGAAAAGGGGCTGATAAGAGAATCATATAGGGGTATGACTGGGGTACCTGGTACTCCTTGGACATTGGGTACTAATGAGACCAGAACCAGGAGGTACCCATATAAATTTGCTTGGTTGTTTGACCATTAAAACAAAGGTTTAATATTGAACCTACACTTACATCACATCTACAGTATCAACAACCAATATATTGTCAAGGTAAGAAGTACATCTATACTTTCCTTTTTATGCTTGTAGGAAGCTGGGTCTCTATATAATGTACATTGTGCAGAGAGTCCAGTGAATACCCAGAAGGTAAGCAGAGGTAAAAGCAGATAATTATAATGCTCTGTTTATGATAGTGTGGGCGAGCAGTTAGGCTTATCAGAGCGTAGTGCTAAGCATTTGTTCTACTCACAGAGGTAATAATTGAGATACACAGTCAAAAATAAATCAAAGATCAATTTATAAAAATAAATTCAATGTTTATGTAATTTTTAAGACCAAGGACACAGTTCTAAGGTAAGTACTTTCATAGTTACGATTTTTCAAATTTCGGAAAACATATCACTTTTGTGCGCAATTACACACCATAGGAAACAATGGGTAAAAAGAGGAAAAATGCCAATAAAATCAGACAATGCTTTCACAAAGTTCACCTTCACCTTATTGGGGCCAGGTCCAAAGTTCCAGCTGGAAAGGTTTGGGAGCATCCTGGTTCAGGCAGGAGCAGAGTGCTGAGGGTCTTGGAAACTGTTGCGCAAAGATGAAGGAGGCCACTTGAAAATGCACTGCACAGTGGACTTACAGGTAAGTCTGATGGGTCCCCTTAGAGGGAGGAGGTCGCAAGGGCCTGTGGACCAAGAGAGCAGAGCTGGGTAGCTGGTGCTGAGGCTGGTGAGGATGGGTGCAGAGCAAACAGGTCAGCCGGGCCTCGTGCATCTTCAGGGTCCTCGCAGTCAGGAGCAGGCAACTTGGAGAGGCGACCTCGGGACAGCTGGTCCACTCAGGAAATGGATCTCAGGTGCCTTGGCATCCCTTGATGGGTGCTTGCTTCTAGTGCTTTGGGAGTCGGGAGTGGGCTCTTCTTCTTAGTTTTCTATGTTGGGGTCCTGTATCCTGGGTATTTGTACGCCGTGGCTCCGGTAGGTCCTGGTGCCTCCAAACCTGGTGCAGAGGCAGATCTGACCCCCTGGAGCTGTTGTAACTCTTCGTGCTTTGGTACTGTGTGGAGGTCGTCCGGGAGCAGCATGTCGACAAAACAGACTTTGCGGGATCGGTCCCTGTGGTGTGCAGGGCAGCGATACCTACACTCCAATGGAGCTTCTCTGTGATTTCTCAAAGTCCGTAGGTGCTCCAGGGTTTTTGGTGTCCTTGCAGGTTCAGGATGGCCTAGCAGGCAGCTATGGCTGACTCTTTGGAGCAGATGGCAGGGTTTGGCACCTTTTTCTTCTGCAGAAGGGCTCCAGTTCTCGTGCAGAGCATCTTCTTCATCCTAGTCTTCTTTGGTCAGATGAATTTGATCTTCAGGTCTCAGGGAACCACCTAAATACTGAATTTAGGGACATTACAAGAGGAGGCAGGAGGTAGCCAATGGGCTACTTAACTTTAAGGTGTTTGCACCCTCTAGTGACCACTTGCTGTGGGAAGAGGCACTACCCTAGCCCTGATTTGAGGTTTTCTAACCATTGCAAGAAGGTGGAATTTTGGGAGAGGGGTTCAAAACACCTGCCCCGCCTTAGGGGAGGTGCTGGCTAAGGGGGGAACCCTTCTCCTCATCTAACTAATTTTCCTGACTTTCCTCCCACCAAAAGTGGAACAGGAAAGGGGGCTTGGTCTCCCCCACTATCTAGGGGTTCCTGGGTTGGATTTCAAATGCTGCATTGCCTTTAAAGCTTCCCGCCCAGAAAGGCCATCCTATACTGGAGGAGGTGTGAAACACCCCCACCAAGAGCAGTTACTGTTTCTGTTCTTTGAGAGCGCTGGCTCTCACCCCATGAGGTCAGAAACATGTCTGGTGGTAGCAGGCTGACAAAGACCAGTCAGTCAGTTGGTACCAAGCATCTTAGAAATCAGTGAAGCCATCATGAAGCTAGGAAACCTGTGTTGACAAGTAGTCAGCCCACGTACGCTTTATGGCTTCCCTGTTCACTTACAACATCCCAAAATAGAATGAACATTGTAGAGGCATATCTGCTCATGCTAATATGCCCTCACATAAGATATAGTGCTCCCTGCCTTAGGGCTGAAGGCCTGCAGTAGGGGTGTCTTACATATATCTTATGCAGTGCATGGAAGGCATGGGAGGCATGGCACATAGGGCTGTGTGAGATATCAAGAGGGAATGGATCACTTGACCTGATTAACCAGGGTTTGCAACTTTTAGGTTGTCTTTTTGTTAAAAAAAACCCTCATTCACGTTAACCAGCCGTGTGGCGGTATATCTTGGTTCTCCGCCAATTTAAGAATGTGACAGCTTCATCATCGGGCTTCTTTGTTGTATGCTATCCTCCACCAGGAGGAAAACCACAGGTTATTACAGTAGTGATCAAGTATTGGTGAGTGTGGGGTGCTCTTGTGAAAGTGTGTTAAAAAGAGAGATCCTCGTATATCCTAGACCTTACTTTTAATGAGTCTGGAATCGAGGTTGATAAAAACAGTGTTGTGCATAAAAGGACGAGTTACTAGTCAAACGCACTGAGAAGTGTCCAAGATTAGGTCGACATGTTTCAGCCCTCTGTAGTCGCCCAAAAGGGTCGGGGGCTTTCTTCAGGACCTTAGGAAAGGAAAAGTGCGAGCTGTGTATAATAACAACAGCCCTGTGGGACCATCCTATGGTTCAGTTGACTTGTGCTCGCTCTTCTTGCGACGCCCCGGTTACCTCGCAAGAAGAGCGAGCACAAGTCACTCTGCACCAGAGAAGCAGCAGGTTAATATGCCCGCCGGCCCCCCGCTGAAGCCCGTAATATCGGACTCTAAGGTACTAAATGACCTTCATTGTGAAAACTGATCCATAGTATGGTCCCACAGGGCTGTTGTTATTATACACAGCTCGCACTTTTCCTTTCCTAAGGTCCTGAAGAAAGCCCCCCGACCCTTTTGGGCGACTACACAGGGCTGAAACATGTCGACCTAATCCTGGACACTTCTCAGTGCGTTTGACTAGTAACTCGTCCTTTTACGCACAACTGTTTTTATCAACCTTGATTCCAGACTCATTAAAAGTAAGGTCTAGGATATACGAGGATCTCTCTTTTTAACACACTTTCACAAGAGCACCCCACACTCACCAATACTTGATCACTACTGTAATAACCTGTGGTTTTCCTCCTGGTGGAGGATAGCATACAACAAAGAAGCCCGATGATGATGCTGTCACGTTCTTAAATTGGCGGCGAACCAAGATATACCGCCACACAGCTGGTTAACGTGAATGAGCGTTTTTTAACAAAAAGACAACTTAAAAGTTGCAAACCCTGGTTAATCAGGTCAAGTGATACATTCCCTCTTGATATCTCGTACCATTGCAAGGAAGCTGAATGGATTACAATCCCTTCTTTCTCCCCCTACTTGATTAAAGATACACAGGGCTGTGTGCCACGCTGACTCTTCAGATTTTCATGGAACAAGACACGCAGCCTGCAATGGCAGAGGGCATAGCCTTGGTGAGGGAGCCTTGGGGTAGCACAACTGGCACTGAAGCCCAGAGGACCCTCTTCAGTACCCATGCCCTAGGTACTAGGGGTACCACTCACTAGAGACTTACAGGGATAGCTGAAGTTGTGCCCATCATGGTACAGTGTTTTGGGAAAAGATCTGGCACTGGGAACCTGGTTAGTAGGGACCAAAACCACATCAGGCAAAAAGTGGGAGCTAATCATGCAAAAAGAAGGACTCTCCTACAATGCTTACCATATCAATATGTTCGTAGTAAATTCTGTGGATCGATATATATTCAGGTCAGTGTTCCAGACCTTGATATTGTGACATTTAATTCTTAATCGCTTAACCTTTCCTAGCACCTATATATCTATGACTTAGTTTTCTCCTGTCTACCGGTCATTCCTGACCCATGAATGGGACAGAGGATTGTAAGGAAGGATGACAGACATCCTAAATGCACCCACTATTGCAGCTCTGACAGCAAATAGCCGTTGTTTAAGGTTGAGTCTTAAACTTTGATCGGCCGCTGAATATGTGAACTTGTTTCTGATTGTTTTATGATGACTATGTTTAAACTGCTTCTCAAAAAGCCTATGACCCATAAAGAACATCCACAGAAAGTATGTATTCTGACTCCTATCTAGCTTCTTATGTCTTAGGTTAGCTAAAGCTTCTACCTTCAAACCACAAATAGATCATTAAACACTAATCTGGTCTGAGTTTCCATGAACACAGCAACTTTGTATGATCCTGCTCCGCGTGCACTGGTTCTGTTTTTGCCCGAAATTATTTTGCCAATAGCTGAGAAAAGTCCTTTTATGCGTACCAGCCCTTTAATGAACTCAGCCTAGGACTCCATACACACGTTTCAAGGCATTCTTCATCTTCTATTCAACCAGATTAGGGACCATTGCCATTTGTCACCAAAAAGGTGTTCCCAGAATGACTGCACAGTCCAGTTACATGGAAAGCAGCAACTCCATCTATTGCTGTCTACTGACACCAAACATAAATGCCATCTTTGGATCCCGGTGTGCATTAAGATGAATGTATCTGGCAAGCATAATTACTTGGAGTTTGAGGATGAACTGTGGGTAAAATTGGCTAAAGAGAAGCCCACCCACTAGAAGTAAGAGAATGTTCACAGTTTGGTCTCCGATTAAACTTCGGCAATATCAAGGCTGTGCTTCCACAAACTATTCCTGAATGTATAGCACAGAAGGCCATATGGAAAGTAGAGAAGGCCATATAGAAGCGGAGGAAACATGAGAGGGCAGAGCAGGAGCAAAACCACTAGAGAGATAGGGATCTGGAACAATACCCCAAACTTCAAGAGTTGTCCATTTCTGCATAAAGGAATTAAATCATAGAGACAGATGCATTAACATACAAGGGAAAGTCAAAGGAAAGTCATCCGGAACATAATCCAATTCTTTAATTTTTTTTCTTTTTTTTTCTTCCTCAGCAGGAATTTCCTAGCAGGGGCTGAAGGTGCTCCCTGATAACTTTCAGCATCTCCCTTTCAACGTTCGTTTTTGGGGCTTCAAAGTCAAGACTTCTAAACTTTTTTTAAATCACTGTCCTCCATACTTGATGGATGTTGAAATACTCCCAAAGACAACACCTATAGTCAGCCAACCGATATCTGCCTAATATAATCTTTATGAACTCAATCTGTAGTGCCCAACTCTGTACAGAGGTATTGTGCAGTGTCTTCCAGGTGGTCTCCTTCAAGTCATTCCTGAAGAGATTTAACAGGCTTTTTCACCAATTTCAATGGCAAAAGGCCCAGCTTAATGGTTCACTTGTGTGTCATAATACCTGTTCTTCGCTGGAAGAGCAAAATATCTTCTTGATATGGTCCCAACTCTGCTGCCTTCTGTTTCACACATGGGATCAAGAGGGAATGCAGGCATTCATAAGCCATTTGGTAGGGAACTCTGCGTCATCTCCCCCTTTTGAAAACTAGTCACAGGCGGATGTTTTAATTCAGCTGCGGAGTCAGCAGAATTTTTGTAATTCTGCGTTACTCTTGTAATGCAGAATTACTTGACTAATTAAATTCCACTGCTTCACCAGCAGAATTAAAGCATGCAGTGGTTTCTAAAGTTTAAAAACCACTGCATACTTCTGGCGCCTTTGAATACTCTGCATAAATTAGCTTTCAGTCACTGCAGAGTATTGTAAGGGCGCTGAGTAATATCTGCAGTGGCGTCTAAAGTTTAAAAACCACTGCATATTTCTCGGTGCCCTTGAATACTCTGCAGTAATTAACTTTTAATCACTGCAGGGTATTTGTAAAGATCCAGGAACACTTGTTTCTTCATAAAAGATTATTATGAACACGACATTTCCAGCTGAGCTCAACGCTCACCAGCTTCTTCAGTTATAATCAGCTTAACATTCTTTTCCTAGCTCTGACCAAATCACATTCCATGCTGCCAGCACTGCATGTCTCCACACATATTCCCCCTTATAATACTTGAATATGAAATTCGAAATTATAATACATAAATTACAGAACCAAGTATATAATAACAATAACTGAAACTCCTAATGACTAAATACACAACACAATATCACAGTTGAGTTATTTTGTACTATTGCTTAAAAAAGTTGAAGAACATTTATCCCAGAACTTTACACACATCACCCATACTCCTCGTAGCGCCATTCACCAGGCTACGTTTGACTTCCCTCACTTTGCATGGAGTAGAATCCTTGCTCTCCCCTTTGCAAACAAAACCTCTTCTCCTTGCAACCACTTAATCTTCAGGCCCTACACTACATCTTCGCACACCGTTCCTCTTTTTGTAATACAGCACGTTCTTCCTTTGCAACCTTAGGACCCTTTTTTTCACATCTTTGCGATCCCCCACAACATTCATCATACACCTTAACCATACAGTGCACTCTTTTACACCTGGCTCTCTTCCCTTTAAGGACACAAATGGTGAGACTCCTGTAACGGAATGAGGGGCTGGCCTATGCGACCACATCATCTCCTCAACTCTGTTAGGTTTGAAATTCCCCTTTCCCGTAATACACTTGTTATGCTATATTAGGTTAGCAATATGTGGCTAAATAGACGCCATTTGTATTCACGTTATGCAACCTACTCAGTTATCCTCGCAACATGTAAGCTTTAGTTAGCTCGTGTGACTCCATTTTGTATTTCGCAATCACTAGAAGACTGCTTGGGCTGTGCTCGCACTAGGCCTTATTTTCAAACCTGCTTGCATCAGCAACACACTGTATTCCGTTATTATTTTCTCTCCTGTTCAAGGCTGTAACCCAACTTGCTAATGAACTGATGTTCTTTCTTTGCATTCCAATCTCAATGTGTAGCTCCCACGTTAGGAGACGCTGAGACTCAGCGCAGTGGCCTTGGGCTACTTATAGTGCACCCATCTGGCAGGTGTTAGCTCATCTCTCTGTACCTCCTTTGTTTATGCCCGGCTCAAGCCGGTAACTTTCCATTAGAGGCGTGGCCGAAGTCTCCAGAAGGGCTTATTATGTATTAGCATACCCTGGGGAGCAGGTCCCCTCGGCAGACATCTTAGGGTGAAGGCCTGACTGGGCTCCTCTGCAGAGTATATGCTGAATAAAAGTAAGTTTGTATTCTCTACTGTCTGACCGACTCTTCATTTTGGGGAAGGCATAGCAGGTGGTTGTAAATGACCCGCGTGGCCCTAGAGGGCCCAGTCCTTCAGTTGGCGCCCGAAGAGGGGCCCCGCGAAGTGATCCCCTCACCCGTAATTGGGGTGTAGGGGCCCGGGTGGTGTCTGGTCGGTTGGGCGGATCGGGCCCCATATATACAAGACCGAGCTTGGTTCTCGCAGCTGCCCCGCCCTTCCGATCGGGCGGATCCTCTGCTAGTGGTCACCGGATGGGGTCCTGAGAAGGCGAAACCTTGGAGTTGACCGTTTGGGTCTGAAGAGTTGGCAGTGGAGAATAACTTGACTCGGCCTATGTGCACCAGCTGAGTGACTTGGTTCTTGGGAAAATGGTGCCATTCTTGGTCGGCATGAGCCTTTGGGCTGTGTCCTGATGCAGTCTCCGGACTGTCTTGTCTGCAGTTTCTGAACTGCCTTGTTTGAACGACACGAGTCGACGGGCTGTGTCTTGGTGCGCCTTTAATACCGTCTTGGTTTGTACTTGGTGGGTTTGCTGACCCTTGTAAAGGACACAGAGTGTTTGCGAGCAGTCTGACGGACCACTTGGTAATTAAAGGGTCTGAGGCTGTTCGCGAACAATCTGCCAGGCCAACTAGCAATTGGCGTACATTCAGAAAGGTCTGGGGCTAAGGCCTGTCTTCTTGAACGTGGTATGGTCTCTGGATTGTCGTCTTGAAGGTGATGCAGCCTTTGGGATGACTTGTGATTTGTTCGTGTGTCTGGGTGCTGTGTGGTCCGTGGCCTGATGCCGATGATGGTGCTGGTGAAATGCTTGGTTGAGTGAGTAGCGACTGTGCTCTCCGGACAGTTGGTTTTGAAGTTTTGAGTGATTTTACTTTTTTCTTTATTACAGTTGCTGGTGTTGTTTGTCCGTTAAGGGACAGTGTGTGCATCTGATATTAAGATGCCTTGTCTAAGTAAGTTAGGATGCTTCGGATGTCGATGTTGCTCTACTGATGCTCGGTTGGAAGAGAGCCAGCCCGCACCTCCGGAGGGTACCCCAAATTTTGACATTTATGTCAAGCATGGTATTGGCCCTATTATGTTTAGCACATTGTGGAATAAATATACGAGGGACAATTCTGAGCTGCAATGGCCACTTACTGGCTCGTTTGATGAACAAAAAATAAATTTCCTGCAGGACAAATTGTTTGCTAAAAGGAGTAGGCAGTCCATGTTTGATTCTTTGAGAGTGTGGCAGAAAGAAGCAAAGTAGCGACGCATGCGAGCAGAGAAAGAGGCTCGAAGGAAACAGACACAAACTATTACGCAGAAGGCGGTAGCCTATGAAAGAGAAAAGACAGAAAAGGGCATAGAGTGCGCAGATAGGAAATTCCGACTTCAGACTGACAAGTGTATTGTAGCTAGGGAGGAGGGGGATGAGCTTGTTGAGGAGCTCTTGGATTCTTTCTCGCCCCCCACCACCCTATGCCCCACAGTGGATATACCCCACGGTCCCCGCATCCCATTCCTTGGCTCTTGTGGCTGTTCCCTCTGATGCGACCGTTTCTAGTACTACTACCTCAGCCCCAGCCCCACTTGCCTCCCTTGTATTTCCGCCAGCCACAGGAGCGGACGCTGTCACTTCCCCTGTCCTGTCTCTTTACTCTCCTGCCCCGTCCCTTGGCTCTGTCTCGCCCACTACGCCCCCTTTCACCCCTACAGCTCTATCTCCCTACATGATGGTACCTGTCTCTGCATCTGTACCTTCCCCTGTGAGTGTGACGCCCCAAACGCTATTGAATGCTGAAACGCCTGCACGTGGAATTCCTGGAGCCAACTGGGCAGCAGCGCGAGACCGCATGGAGAAAGTGTTAGTGCGCTCTGCTGTGGGTACTGAAGAGAAGCAGATGGTGGCGAATCAGGCAGCTCAATGGGCTCGACACCCGATCTTTAGTGTGGAGGATGTGTGGAGTGTTGTGAAAGATTATGAGCCATTTGTACAGCAGCATGCCCTCAAGGACATGTCAGCCGCGCTGATAATATTGTGGGAACAGTGTTTCCAGGGTACCACACCGCAGATTATCTACGACATTCGAGACAGAATATATGCTACAGACATGTCCCCGAATGAAGTTTTTAGCAATGTGACTACACTAGTGGGTTACCGAGGCAGGTTACTCCAAAAGGTTCCGATGTTAGGGACACAGCAACCCATGAGGGAAGTCCATCCCATTTATCATCCTGAAATACCGGAACTGCGCGACTCCACGGATACTGTAATAAGACCGCGAGTCGACGCTCGGTTTCAAGAGCAATGGATCTACACTAACCCTGGGCGTAGTTCGCGTAGTCGCGCTACGCGAAGCTACGCGAAGACGTCGGAGCGCTACGCGAGCTACGCGAGCGTGCGTAGCTGCTTGTCGCGCCCGTTCGCGATGTGTTTTTCTTCTTCAGGAACGCGTTGTGCGTGTTCGGGACGCTGTTTGCGTGCTCGGGGGCGCGAACTTACCCATGCGGTCGCCTATGGGCGCGGCCATTTTGTTTTTCACTTGTCCCGCCCGTTCGCGATCCCTTATTTCCTGTTCCGGGTCGCGTATAGCGTGCTCGCGATGCGCATTCCATGTTCGAGAACGCGTTGTACGTGTTTGCGACGTTTTTTGCGTGCTCGGGGAGAAATATCGCGCGAACTTACCCACGCGGTCGCGATGGGCGCGGCCATCTTGTTTTTCACTCTATGCTATGGTTCTGGGCCTGCTTTTCTATCCTCCCTCAATCTTTGCAATCCTTAGTTTTTTACACTGTTTTTCAATTTTTCTTTATTTCTTATCTATCTCTCACTCTGCCTAAGTCTATATTTTGCATTTTTTTCTACTTTTTACTGTTTTTTTTTTACTTTTCGACTGTTTTATATAACTTTCTTCTTTAAGCTCCTACTTCTTCCCCTAACTTTATTTTTCCCTTCTAACTTTTCTTTTCCGCCTCCTCCCACCCTAGAACCATGGCGAAGGGTAGCAGCAACGGCTCGTAGGGCAAGGCGCGGGCGCCCAAGAGCCGCCTGCCTTGCGGCAGACTGCGCCCTGCAGGGGTGCAAGCCCGCCAGCTTTTTAGTGAGGCGGAGGTGGCCGCCCTTGTTTTTTGTGTTCAGCGCCACCTCCCCTTGACCTTGGCAGCAGGCGGCAGGCCAGGCTCCGGGTACCCGACCCAGGAGCGTCACCGCCGGTGGGCGAAGGTGCGCCGGGCAGTGTTTCGCTGCTCAGGGGTCCGAGCGCACCCATAACCAGCTGGCACACCGGTTGTCAGACATCCTCGACCGGGAGCAGGACCTGTTGGACCTGCTAGGTGTCGAGGTCGTGGGGCTGCAGTGAGTAGCTAATATATATAGTAGTATAAGTATTGTGATTTGTGTATTAATTTTTACAAATAACAAGAATACTGCTGCTTACATTGCAGGTAAATTACGTTTCAAAATCTTCTGTGATTGTAGGACACAGGTGCTGGGCGCTACTCTTACTTGTTTGCAACTTTGCGCTCGCTTGTCCTTATTATTATGTAAGAGTTTACTTTAGAGAACTTCAGTTAGGTAATGCTATTGCTAGAGATACTCTAGTCCTTCCTTTGTCCTCCTGTCAAATAGTGGTGGATGGATTGATACTAGGTTTAGTTACTATTAGTTGATAATTTTTGAGCAGTCTGCGTGACGCATCCTCTGTCACTGAGTGCTGCTTACCCCAGTCCTTAGTAGAACCTTTTGTAGTTTGTTTAGTGAGTGGTAAGCTTAGCAGTGTCAGCCAGCTGCAGAACATCAGACGCAACCAACCAACAATTTGGTATATGCATTATGCACCAATTTATGCATGTGTCCACCTTCTCATCTATGCATTTTTGAGGGCTAAAAAATGGAAATGCAGACTTAATGAACAATTGGCCCGCCTGGAATAGGTGGGCTAGGTCAGGTGGTACTTAGGCTTAGTTAGTGTTCTGGGTTTTATTTGGAATCAATCAGAATGGAACACTGAATTAGTGTTCCCAAATAAGTAGACTGTCCGTGAATCCCGCAAGCCAGTAGTCGATCGGATTAGATAGGTCCATTTTATTGCAATTTTTGTTTCCTAAAACGTTTTTTGAGCGTTTTTAGATAATTTATTTGTTTCACAGCAATTATTAATGTTTGTGTCTTTCTTTATTATATCTTACATGATCACTGATCTGCAGCACCCAGGGGCAAGAAGACGGGGTCCGAGTCGGCGGGACAATCCACCAGAGGACCGCTTCCTCTACCGAGGGCCCTGCTGCTGGTCCCAGTAAGTACTCCAGTGATTAATATTAACAATTATATTGCCCTAACTTTTACTGCAACTTATTTTTTCAGAACTATTAATTCTGGTTCCACTCCCTAATTCTATTTTTTACAAAAGATTCTTTGATCTTGACTTGACTATCTGTTTCTAAATTCTGGTTATCCCTGTAGGAGAGTAGGATCTGCTTCACATGGGTACCCCCACTTTTTGCTGATGCTTCACTGTTTTTCGACCTTAGTCTGGCTGGGGCCCTGCTAATCAGAACCCCAGCCTAGCTGCTTCCTCTCTAAAATGGTTTCCATGTGCCTTAGGCACATCTCTGATTGGAATCTGGAGTGCCCTTATAAGTCCCTAGTATATGGTATACTATGTACCCAGGGCATAGGTACCTCAGAGGCCTACCAGGGGCTGCAGCATGTATTGTGCCACCCCTGGAAGGCCATCCAAACTGACACCACAGGTCTGCTACTGCAGCCTGGGTAAGGTGGTGCATGCACCCCTTACTGTGATATAGGCTACCTATATCTCTATATACATACACACATATAAACCTATAAGTCACTCCTATGGCAGGCCTTATCAATCCTGAAGGCAGAGTGCGTGGTTCCTATGTGAGAGGGTGCCCCTGCATGAGCAGGGCCCCTCTGCAGCGTTCGGAGACCCTTCTCTGATGCTGTTTGTAGTGCAGCCTTGACCATATACTCTTAAGCGCATTATAACCTCGCGTTAAATGCTAACTTTGGGATGGCTGCACGGAAACATGTCGTGTTTGGTGTCAAACATCTTGGAATACTACCCCCCACCAGTTCTGGCGGCGGGGGTAGCATTCCACCCTTCTAGAGGGAAAGACATGTACACACCCGGTATGCCCGGTACTGACTTTCCAAGCCCTGGCATCACAAAATGGATGCCGCTGCCACAGACACGAGTCTGGCCTCCTGCTGCTGACCGAAACCCCGGCAGGGGGGCCTGGACAATAGGTTTCCTGTCCCAGGGAGGGTGTGACCACCTCCCCCAGACAGGATAGTGTGTATTGGGGCTGGGCGGGAGCACTCTCTGGTGCTTTGAAGTCCTGCACTGGGGGCACACTTGGTGTCCCTGTGCATACCCCAGTTCAAACCGGCTCAGGGCTTCCAGCCCCTTGCTCTGTGCGGAAACTGGACAAAGGAAAGGGGTGTAACCACCCCTCTGCCCTGACCCTCCCATAGGTGGGGTCACAGAGTATGTCCAACCCCTACCTTAGTATAAGCAAGGAACCCAGTCCTTAGGACTTTAGATTTACCTGGACGAAACTCTGATACAGAATCCTGGACCTTCGACGCTCTACTTTAAGATTAGAGGACTGAAGAATCTCCCTTGGGGTCAAGGAGTGACTCCCCTGCTTGGCAGGCACCAAAGAAGCAATTGTCCGGTCTGCATCGCCGAAGCTCCCGTCGGACGCCGAAGTCTTTGCATCACCAGAGGTGGATTTCCAGACTTCCCCGAGGCTGGCCTGAGTCCCCAGCAAAGCTGAGGCCCGTAGCTATCGTGGGTAATGTGGAACCGTGACCCCTGGACACCGAACACATTTGCAAGTGCATCCTCTTCTGGGTCTCCCACGAAGTCATGCTTTGGGCTCCGAGTAGCCCCAGCCTCCAGCACCAACTGCACCGAAGATCACTGGCCTCCACTCCACGAGTGTCCTGTGAGCCAGCTCCACGTGCACCATCTCGAGGCTCCTTTGCAGTCACTAGTCCGTTGGCTAGTAGGCCCTCCCGAAGGCCAATCTTTTTCTGCTTGGGCTCCCTGGTTGCTCCAGGTGTGCCCTAACTTATCCTCGCTGGGTGAGTCCTCCAGTCCTTGCTGGTCTGCAACATCGTCCTTCTTTGCTTTCCACAAGACTTGCCGTTGCCAAGGCTTGTTGGGTCCAATCCGGCCGCCGACACCCCTGCAATCGGCCAGACGTCGGTAGGGCAGCTCGAATCCAGATCCTGGTTGTCGTCGACACCTCCTGGACCTCGTGGCTGAAGAGTCAAGATGACCGTCAACCTACCTGAAGCACTCGACATCGGTGGGCATCTGCTCATCGCCTTCCTGGTCACTGGCTAGTGACGCCAGACTCTGTCCCCTCTGCTTTCAGGTTCTTCAGATCTCCGATCCACCTTTGGATCCACCCGAACACTTTCGACTTGGTCGCCAGCAGCACTTTGCAGCAGATCGCCATAGAAAGCGGCAGCCGAAACCCCGACCCCGAAAGACACCTATGCACCCGGCTTCCCTGGGTGAGGTAACTCCAGACACTCCGGTGCTCCCGTGGGTTCAGACACTAGAACAGCCTGGTTCTCCAAAGGGTTTGCTCCAAGTCCTCCTCTAAGTGTCCCTTTTCTTTTAAATTCTAATCGCGACTTTCCCCATAGAAGTTAATGGTGGTTCGCGGTTGTGTTCATACACTGCACGCGCGCCCCACCGTGGGTCCCCTGTGTCACTGCCTTGGGTGGTTCCTTGTGGTCCAAGCACTTCTACAGGCTCTAGGCCTTGTGTCTAGCTCAGTCGTGGTTCTTATACCACTTTATTGGTATATGGTTTGGTACGCCCCTGGGGCTCAAACGTGTATTTGTGCTATTACTGTAGATAACTAACTCGCAAGCGTATGTACTTGAACTCTAGCCTCATAAAGAGACTAGAGGGGTGTGTTTAGTAATAAATACATATATTTTGAATATATACCTGGTGTGGTCCTCTTTCATTTGGTCACTCAAGAGATTATAGACTGGTAAAACAAGCTGCTTTACATTCTTTCAAGACTTAGCCTGAAGGCTGCTCTCCATAGCTACCACTAGGATAGCTTTCAATAAAGGTTGTCTTTAACCTATCTCCAATAAGGGGTTGTTTGGACTGGTGCAAGGTGCCCACTATAATTAGTGGACAGCATATGCCAGGCCAACTTCTCACAATCCCTGCCTCTAAGTTCTAACTGCCTCTGCTATGAATGTCTGTACTACTACTATTAGTCTGTCGCTAAGCTTGCCCAGTTTGCATTGCCACTCTTTATTGTACGGTTTTGAATAAAACTCAGATTGACCAATAGCTCTAGCCACTGAGTCCAGTCCTTTCGGTTGTCCTCTTCTAGGCTTCTTAATCTTGAGGCTTTGACAATTACCACAAACAAAATGCCCAACCAGATATTTGACTATTTTTTTTTTTTTTTAAATGTTTATTTATGATTTTCACACATGACATGGTAGTACACTTTCTTAAATCAACAGCAGGTCACAAACATTCCACTATAGGTTCATGTTGATAATCGTTTGGCATGAGACGACTTGAGTGTTCAGCAGGCAAAATATCGACATTTGACATAGAGTATGTACAGGTATGCCACATTGTTGATATGATAGCTACACATGATATACAATCTCAACCATATTTCATCTTAACCCCGTTCCCATTCTTGTACCGTCTAGGAACCATTCTGCAGGAGGAGATAGCTCTGGAGAGGCCCCCATATATCCGTGGGTCTAGAGGCAATTGGGAGCAGCTCCACATATGTTGCGGTCTGTTCCTGGAAGTGTAATAAGTCAGCCATCCAGTCCTTAAACTTTGGTGCTCGTCCCCTGCCCCACCTACATGCTACCCTACGTTTAGCTAACAATAGAGATATGGCAAGAAACTTTCGATATGTTTTGGGTATTAGCGCCGTGTAACTCAAAAGGGCCACCACAGGATCCCTCACCAATGTGCTATCCAGCATTTTCTCCAGCGCCTCATACACCTCGCCCCAGTAGTCTTGCACTGACGGGCATTCCCAGGCCAGGTGCAGAAAACCTGCTCCTTCCCTCCCACATCTATCACATCTGTCATGGTCAGTTAATTTGAATCGATATTTTTTAACAGGCGTATAATGTAACCGCTGCAAAAATTTATAATGTAGCACCCGTAACCTACTACTGGCAGAGATTTGCGATGTTTGGGCGCAGCAGTAATTCCATTGCTCCACAGTCAGCTCCTGCTCCAGCTCTTCGTTCCAGTGCGTGTAGGCCAGGCTGACTGGTTGTTCTTGCATTGCACGTATGCCTTTGTATAAGCCTGACACCAAATGTTTGCCCCCTGCGGGACTCAACATCTGGTGCAGCGGGAGGAGAGTCTCTGGTTCACGAGGGAAATCCGGGAGGATCGCCCTCATCCCTTGCCTCAGCCTAACATATAAGAATAAGTCCAGTGGGGAAGTTCGCGCCCCCTGAAACATGTGTTCTGAGGAGCGAAAGGTACCCTCCTGGAACAGGTCCCCCCATGCATTTATTCGCAGCCGTTTGCAGAGGGTCTGAAAACCCTTTTCCTGTAAAAGGGGCATGTCAGGGTGATAGGTTAACGGGAGTCGCGGGGAATACAAAAATGGCGATGAAAGCTTTACCCTGATACAATTCCATGCATCTACTGTGCTGGTGACCGTAGTAGGTGGTGTAGCTCGCGTACGGCGTGGGCAATGTATGATACCATTCAGTGGGATGGGATCTGCAAGCCAGTCCTCTACAGCTATTTGCGGCATGTATCTAGGGGGATACACCCAGTAAAAAGCGTATTGAGCTTGCACACTCAAATAATACATCTCGAAGTCAGGTATATCTAACCCGCCCTGTTCATACGGCCTAATAAGGTTGGACCATTGAAGTCTTGGCTGTTTCCCCCCCCATAAGAGTCTAATCAATTCCGTCCGCAATGTTTTAAAAAAAATTAGGCCCAGGGTGATAGGGTATATTTGCAAACAGGTAAAGGAACTGCGGAAGTACCACCATTTTTATTAGGGAAGCGCGACCAGCAATCGATATAGGCAAAGAAATCCATCGTGTGACATTGCTATTAAGTCTGGTAACTGCCTTGCCATAGTTGAGCCGTATAGTTTCTTCCCTGTCTCTTGTCACCTGTATGCCGAGATAGCGAAGTTCAGTGTCACACCATTCCAGCGGGAAGTCAAGTGGAAATTTAGGAACCGCCGGTGTAAGAGGAAACAACTGGGACTTCCCCCAATTAATATTGACACCAGACAGTCTGCCAAATAGTATAAATTCTCGTATATGGGGTTGAGATTATGCTGGGGTCCCTAATATATAATGTCACGTCATCCGCATATAAGGATGTCAAAATTTGGCGAAGACCACACCGAAACGCCTTATCCTGATGTCGCTGCCGCAGTCTGGAGGCGAGGGGTTCAATTGCGATGGCAAATAATAACGGGGACAACGGGCACCCCTGACGAGTGCCTCTCGAAATAGGGAGTGAGTGAGACATATGGCCATTAATTAATACCTTGACAGTGGGCTTATAGTACAGCATCGTAATCCAGGATATATATATCCTTGGAAACCCCATGCGATGCAGCACCCCAAAAAGATAATCCCACTCCACAGAATCAAAAGCTTTTGTGGCGTCTAAAAACACCGCTGCAAGTGGGAACTCAGGTGCTACTGTCTGAACGCAGCGAAAATAGTGTTCGGAGGTCGTGGGTGGTTGCCCTGCCAGGGACAAAGCCTGATTGGTCGGGTAGGATGAGTTTCTCCATGAGGAGAGCGAGGCGATTAGCCAAAGTACCTTAGCCAGAATTTTTGTGTGACAGTGGACGATAAGAGTCACATGAGCTAGGGGTTTTATTGGGTTTCAGTAGGGACGTCACCAGTGCCTCCCTCATTGAGGGGGGGAGCGCCCCAACCTCCAGAGATTCCTCATAAACTTCTTTAAGGACTGGTGCCATGATGTCGATATAAGTTTTGTAAAATTCAGCAGGAATGCCTTCTAACCCGGGCGCCTTTCCATTTTTAAGTTGCATAATCGCTTCCCTGATTTCATCCAATTCAAAAGGCAAACCAAGGAACTCTCTTTGTGTATTACTAGAGCCATCCCAACGTTATATCCCCCATGAAGTCGTCCAGCTCCACTGGTTCATGGCTGTGTGGTGTATAAAGCCTCATAGTATGTTGTGAATGTAGACAATATATCAAGTGAATCTCTATGCATCGTTCCCTCTGGGCCTTCAATTTCAAGTATATGTGTCGTGAACCTGGGACACCTCGTCACTGCAGCCAGCGCCTTTCCCGGCCTTTCACCTTCACCATGCTTTGAGCCACCCAATATTTACTCTTAAATTTTGCCTCTCTGGCAGCATTCTGTTCATATTCAGACAATTTCTCTCGAAGCTCTGTCTGCACCTGTCCTGTCTCTCCTTTACCCATCCTGTCCTCTAGCCTCTTCAGGTCCTGTTCCAACGTTTGGATCGTTCGTCGTATGTCCCGAAGTACCCCGAAACTCTTGGAGAGGCAATACCCTCTAATAGTGACTTTAAAGCCTCCCATATTATCTCTACATTATCAACTGACCCCTGGTTTCTCACAAAAGAAGTCTTTTATTTCCTCTCCCAGTTCAGCCTGGAAGACCGCATCCAACAAAGCGTGTGGCTGCAGCCACCAACAGGGCCTGGGCGCGCCATATCCCGGTGGTGTGAGCGACAGCCTCACAGGACAGTGGTCTGAGAACATCCTGGCAGGATGAACTACATTACGTATGGCGTCTCCCAACCCTCTGGAAACAAGACAATAATCAAGGCGCGCCCATGTGCCCGTACGCGTCGTAAAATGTGTGCCTTCCTTCAAGTGTGGGTGAACATATCGCCAACTATCTATTAGGCCACCTTCCTCCATTATACCCCGCAGCACCTCTTGGGACTTATTATAATGATGCATAGCTGGATTAGACCTATCCTGTTCTGGGTTGAGGGCCACATTAAAGTCTCCTCCCCAAATGACATGCTTGGATCCCACATTCAATATCTGCCCCCATACCATAGTGAAAAAATCGGGAGTATCAACATTGGGGCCATAGCAATTGGCCAGCGTGACCGATTCCCAACCAAGCCGGCCCCATGCTAAGACATATCTCCCTTGTGGGTCTTCTATCGCTCCCGCCAGTACAAAGGGTGTCTGTTTCTTGATCAGAATGGCAGTACCTCGCGCATAGGAGGAATATGACGAAAAGAGTCTCGTGCTAGCCCATTTGCTGGCGAACATGTTTGCAGTTCTCGGATCTATGTGGGTCTCCTCTAGCATAACCAATTGTACCTGTTGCCTGTCTAAATATGCAGAACCTGTCTCCTCTTTCACGCACAGTCCCCCAGGCCTCTGACATTCCAAGACAAGATTGTCAGTGTGGATTTGTCACCCGTAGCCATCGAACAGTCTCCTATCATGAACATGGCAACTGATGTAACAGCCATGTGGAAGAATTGCCCTATTAGATATTTAGCAATTCCATAGATAGTGTGCCTGTCTGTTGTAGCAATCCAATGAACTTCCCGTGTCTGTCCCCCTCCCAACCCCTGTGGCAACCCAATCATGCCATAAACTGTCAGCTCACCCCCTTCCCTAGCCCCACATCCCCGCCTCCTCCACTGAAGCAGCCCCAACCTGACAGAAATGAGTGCCCTCCCCCCCCTTCCCCAACCAGTGAAAACAAGTACAACTAAACAAGCTACTACTGTAGCGTACATGTGATAAACATCAATGGGGGAATACCCGTTGAGGGGAATACCCTAGAGTGCCGACACAGTTGCCCCCACCACGTTGAGTCCACAAATGATGGAATAAGTGAATACCAATGGGCGAGGGTGCCTGGTATGTCAAGTAGAAAATGGCTCATATAGAAGAACAAAAAAACAAAAAAGAATCAGGTGGTCTACCGCCCTTCATGTATGCGGAGCCTGCAGCCACAGCTCAGCTATCAGGTGATCATTACAATGTTTCATATGTCCCAGAGAGTTCCAGACATTGGTAATATGTTCATTGTGAGTCATCCTCTGCTCCCGGGTAGATGTAGATTGCTGGGATGATGTTGGTGGTCCATTGTCGCGTTTGCTCGTTTCAGATGCTTTAAGAACTCCTCCACCTGCTGTGGTTAGTGAAGAATCTCTGTTTACCTTGGTGGGTAACCCTAAGGCGTGCAGGGTATAATAGTGCGTAGTTGATTTGGGCCAGTCGCAGCTTGTTCTTGACTTCCATAAATTTACGCCTTTCTTCCTGAGCGATGGGAGTAAAGTCAGGATAGATAGAGACGCATTGCCGTCATATGTCAGCTGTTGTTTGCTTTCGCTGCACGTAGCGCAACGTCCCGGTCCCTATAGTTCAAGAGAGCGCTATAATAGGGCGTGGCGTGCTTCCCGGTGGCGGACGCGGACCCAGGACCGGTGCGCCCGCTCCACTATGAATTGATTGGAAAAGGCCTCCGTCCCAATCGATGATAGCAACAGTTTTTCAACATATTCCTCCATTCTTCCCGTATTGGTCGACTCGGGAATACCAAGAATGCGTATATTGTTGGCCTACTGCGCGCTTCCAAATCTTCATTCTTTGCAGCAATGATTTTAAAAAGCTTATCCATATGAGCAACCTGTGTTGTAGACTGGGACGCAGTGTCTTCGTTGTCCGAGATACGGCGCTCAGCTTCTTTGATGCGGTCTTCATGCCCCTCAAGTTTATGTGCAATGGCGTCCATTCGAGTTGACATGCTATCCACCTTGTCTACAATAGTGGCGAGCCTTGTCGAACCTCCTGTAGGATGCTTTGTACCTCCGTTGACAGTGCGTTTACATTCCCCTGGGCACTCTCCCCTTTGTCACCATCCGGTCATCTGGTGCATTCCGGGCATTCCTTTTGGTGGTGTCAAAGTGTAAGCTTAGGCTGGCGATTATCTGGCTTTCCCATGTTAGCCCCTTATGCAATCTGCCAGTGCCTACTTGGCTTTACGGTGTGTGGTTTACAGGGTGGTTGCAATCCTGGAAATGATAAATTGTGAGCGTCTGAGCGACACTATGCTGATAGCAGACAATCTACCCGCAGGGCATGAGCCAGTGCTTGTTTGAGCACGTGGCGTAATCTCCAGGACTCTGTTGTTGCTAGCACGCTGACACTGCCAGTATCTTGCCTGGGAAAGGCCGACATAATACCAGACCCCTGTGGCCGGTATAGCCAGTGGTGCTGATGCTTAGGGGTTTAAGTACAATGGCATCGGCTTACTCTTGTGGATACTGATGATAAGGCCGTCAATTAAAGAAACGTCCTATGTATTGCGTCGTATTTGCTGGAGAGAGTTCGTCCCAACATCCACTCACCAGCTGTGTGCTATTCCCCACATATACAGGTCTACAGGGTGTGAGGGGGTGTGTAGTCCTACCAGCGTTGTCCCATTGGAGGCAGAGCGCAATGGACTAATAGTTATGTATTTACGTCCTGTCAGGAAGTCTCAAATAGCGCTCAATATGACTTGTTGAGGGAGAGCCCTTCCTCCGCCTTAACCACTGTATAATGCAAACAATTGAAATAAAGGCAGCTCATTCAGACAGCAGGAATGTCCGTGAGGGATGTATCATAGCACATGAAGAGCCGGGGAGCAAAGGATCTGCTTCACATATTTGACCCTGGGGCAGCCCTTCAATACGCTGGTTCGTGGCGCCCGCGTTTAGCAGCGATCTTACGTCTGGGAGGAGGCTCGCTGGGAGATCATCAGCCGCTTTGTAGATCGCCTGGGCCAGTGGAAGCCGCGCCGCAGGCTCCTCTGAGCGGCACACACATAGCCCGCGCGCCACCGTTCGGAAGCGGCTCGGCACAAGGTACCCGCGGGGTCCGCTAGCGGCTAAGTCCCGCAGGCCGGCTCTCGCAGGTGAGGCTGCAGTGATAATGCACCTACCGCTTTTTCCGCCTTTCACACCGGCGGGTATTTGCCTCCAGCGGTAGATGCCAGCATACTCTCTCGTGTCACCCTCGCAGTGAGCGTTAGTTGTAATCAGCAGCACAGTCGTTGATTGCTCCGTGGTTTCTTAGCTGAGTCCGCGCCAATGAGCCCAGGCGCCTCGTGTTAGCCCGGGGCGTTTCCTGAATGCGGCAGCCATTCCGGGCACCGCGTCTCACTCCCTCCTTCCGCGGTACCACATCAACAGCCTGTGGCCGGAGCAGGAGATTCAATCCAGCCGAAATTCTACACCGGAGCTGCAGCAGACCACAAGCTTCGCCATGTGCGCATTTAAGCTGGGCTCACGGCCATTTAACAGGATAAATTCAGGATCTTAT